>CM034003.1:21454066-21495468 GCA_019603395.1 Cyrtorhinus lividipennis | reverse complement strand
TTACAATCCCTTAAAAGAGAATTCCAAAAGCTCGGCGAAGTGATTAAACTCTGTTTTCAATTATGTGCCGGTGACCTTAGCCCTTATGATACTGATATGCTTCACGAACGCTTGGACTTGTCGTTTGTGCCCCCTTCCCATATCTTAACAACAAAGTTTCATGTTTGAGTTTATATTAGGCATCGCTCCCTCACCGTGAGGGTGGTTTTGCCTTGTACATTATGACAATATTGTTCATCCACCTTGATTAGACATCTGGCTTACGTTCCCTCCCGGTTTTACATCTCCAAAACACGCTGAAAGAAGACAAAAGAACAGAATGCAGCCGCTTTGCGCTCCTCTGCCCTACAACGGAATTTCATTCTCTTGAGTCTCGATAAATAGCCGAGAAAAGTGGGCGGAGGTATTCAGAAGATCGTTAGCGAAGGAAAGAAAAGGCAAAGTACTTTGGGGAATGGCTTTGCCCTTCGAAGGAAAAGGACGGAAGAAACTTTAGTTTTTAGAGTCATTTGATAGTGATCAAGATCCCCTTCTCGCCATCCACCAACCCAGACGTACAGACCGTTTTCCCTGGGTGTTTTCACATCGGGCCTTATTCGCTCCGAGTAACAAAAGGCCTAGCAATACAAGGGTCCTTCGAAACTGTCGGGGCTTTTCTTTTCCCTCCGGTTTTGCCGCTGCTGAAAAGGTCATGCTGATATTCGATGGAAAAATCCCGGCGAAAATGTGGTCCCACTTTGCGCTTAATACCGCAACTGTCGTCAGGACCAACTGCCGCATCGTGGAGAACGGCAAATTGGAGGCGATTAGTTGAAATATCTTCTCAGATTGAGGGACATAAGGGATTTGAGGTTGAACTGATTTTTTTAAAATCATTTTCGGTTTCGTAATAACGTCATCGCTTATGTAAAATAAAAGCCCTTCCAGTATGTGAGGGAACGAAATATTCTGTTTAATGATACGTTTAGGAAGACAGTTTGTAAGAGTAAATAAGCATGGGTATACATCTGCGTGAGCAGATTGCGTTTTTCAGCTCCCAGAACCACTTAGTTCGCTTCGTGTATTGGTACTTTCGACTTTCATTTTATTAAATCTCCGAAGTTAACGCTAAGTGCTCTCCAAACATTAAAAGTTCGTCGAACTTAAATGTTTGATTGAGCTAGGAACGTTTTCGCCAACATCAGACTGTAAGGTTGGTTCCCCCTATCGATTTGGCGAATGATTCAGACCCTAGACGCACTGGAAAGCATTCGAAAACAACCCGAAAATCAAGAAGTGGTGCGAAATGATGTATTGATTCGCTGTAAAGCGAGCTCTCCTCTCTCTGAATAAAATTGTCAACGACGTTTCCCATGTCTATCCGAAGGTAGAAACCCTATTACTGTCGTTGTGGAACCTCTTTATGACATATTACGTTGATATTATTTAGGCATGTTATCTCGTCCTTATCTGGGTCCGACTCTTCATTATCGGAAATAAACTGAAACGTAGTGTATACAGTTAAGGAATACATTCAAATTTAAACACAATAGGGACGCAATGAGAACTAGCAAGTCATCTTGTAAGTGTCCCATGAACCCTCAAGGAAAACCATCACTGAGAAGGTTTCATTCTCCTTCTTGACATCGTCGCTGAGCACAGTGATGACGTCACGGGAGGAACTCAGGTTAATGAAGGCTAATGTAACGTCCACATAGTACTGCACCACCTCATCCTGACGTATTACCATTAGATGACTCATTTTACTTGATTTGGCTTTCATGGCCATGCGGCTGTAGCCTATTCTGCTGATTTTGAGGAAGAGCTGTGTGGCCATCTGTAGAGAGCAGATCGCCTTGTGTGTCATTATGTAATAGTTTGAAAACAAGTACTCAGATTCAAGTTATCGTGATGAATGAAAATGCATATTTACAGTATTTTGTAGTGTTAGGTATGTAGCCAGGAGTAAGAAGATCTTTGCTATCTTTGGTATTAGTGTATTCATATCAGCTCTTCTCTTCCTCGTGTATAGAGGAAATCGATTCCCAACGAGCTTAGGAGGTTCAGATGGAGATTAGCAAGGGCAATGGATTAATTATGGAGTTCACGCGATACGTGAGATGTTTAGTAATGAGCACACGGTAACGCGAGGAATGAAACGACGCCGCTAAACACGTTGGGGAAAGACGAAGGTGAGGGAAGACGATGAAGGGAGATTGAATCCACATCGTTGAGTTAATACTGTTGACGCAAAAGGCGACGCCTTGTTGACTCAAACCGTTCAAACTACCGGCCTGAGGAAAACGTTTGGATGGTCGAGGACGTGGATGAAGGGAAAAGGAGAACCCCAAGGGGGGAACCGAGTCCAAGAATGCAATTCCAAACTGGAGGACGGCGTTTCCTCCAGACCATTCCGCTTCCTTAACCAAATATCAATTACAGGTTCCAAAGGAGAGAAGTGGGTAGGAAGGGCGCATGAACGAATACGTGAGTCTCGTGGGAGGGGTGCCCAATTTCGTGGGTCCCCTCTCTATTCAACCCTTGAGGGAGAAGGGTCCTTGGGAATCTAGTAAGCGGTTTCAGCAATTGTTTGAGCCTCTCCTCAAAATACACAGACCTTTTGTTATACAGGCACGAGTTCCATGACGGGGGGATGAAGGAACACCAAAGAATGAGAAGATGAAAAGAGTTTTTCGGGGCTTCTCGATTTTGCGCCTCCCTCTCCCCCTCTTATTTTTAAGTGTGTTTGTCCTCATTAGAGTGGTTCCTTCTTGATGTTCACGCGCACGACTACTCCTTCACGCAATAGTTCAAAGCTTCAGTTTTCAGCGCTTCCAAAAATACTAAAATCGTTGAACGGCCAAAATTTTGTGTTTCAAAGGAAAACATTTTACGTTTCGCTAAAATTTTGAATTTTGAATGCCTACTCCACGTCGAAATTCTGAGCTAGAATCTTTGCCAGGGCAAAAGATAGTTCTTCGTTAACAAGTGATTAATCGGGTTTCCTTTGATTACTGAAGTGATGAACTTCTGGATGAATTTAAACTGTAATATTTGAACGATCCTGGTCTCAACTTTTCTTTTAATAATATTCAAGAGACGCTCAGGTTTGAAATCATACCAGAGAGAAACCATTCAAAGAATCTATAATGAATCATTATTTTAGTTCAGGAGCTTTCATTCTATCAAAAATTTAATTATTCCTTCGTTTTCAGACGACTTTGTTCGTTTGAGAGCTTTCGTGAAAAAGTGATTTCATGATGCAGTAAACGACAAAAGCTCTCGAAAAAAATGATTAATTGATTAAAAACGGGAGGACATCTAGAGGACCGGAGAAAGTCCTTCATCAAGCGAAAACGCTTAGGTGATTCAAACCGTCCTCAACCCACCCTTTCGCTTTACTTTATGAAGTACTCCCCCTTTGGCCCAAGAAACGTAGATTTATCATTAAGATAACGCTAACTGGGTTCATCATACTTTTCCGAGAATCGAGTGAGCGAGGGTTCTTCGAGGGCAGGAGATTGTAGAACCTTTTTGTGGTTTGATAGTGATGCTCTCCTTCACGTGAATTCCCACACGGGTAAAAAAATAAAAAAATTTATGAGCGGCGATGAGTTTATTTTTCAGCGTATTTGTGGAGGTGGTGGTGTTACTCATCTCTTGGTTATTAAATTTAAATATAGAACAAATTATTTTCTCGCTCAGTTGAGCGTTCTCCCGCTGGGCACTACTGAACGGCCCTCATTTCAGTAATAAGTTCTAGCGAAGATTCAGATTTTTTTTTTTTTTTTAAATTGAACTATCGTTTTTCTAAATTGTACCGTGCACGTGGTTTTCTCGAAGAAACTATTCCCCTGTGTAACGTTATTTCTTCTTTTCTCTGATCCATTACATTATAGCTAAGGAATGGAGTTTGATATTTCGGTTTCGTATAAGCGGATCAACATACTTTTCTTCGGTAAAGACTCGAGAACCCTCGGATTTACTACGAGTAAGGGTATACGCCTCTTCCCAAATAGTATTTTCCTTTTCGAAGTTTTTGATTTGTAAGGTTAAATCTCGGGTGCGCTCGAAGGCACGAATTCGCCTTCATAAAATAAATCTTGTCGCAATAAGGAGTCTGGAGAAGATATCGGGGACCCCAGCCGATGGTCTATAAACAAGCATTAACCTCCTGTAAGGGGGGTACCCGGTTCAGCGTGACGTTTTTAATTTTGGAAAGAGGTTTCATGAATTATACTTATCGGTGGTAACTCTGTATTTCGCGTAGTAAGACCGTAAAAATTATATTACTTTGAGTAGGAGTGGTGAGGTTCTATTACATAAATATAACATTTTCCTAGGCGGGCTCGAACTCTTTCCAAACCATTTCAATAAATTTTCTTCATCACTCGGCTCCCTTTTACCATCGTACGGCAAATAGGTCAACGTCTTATTCAATTCTAAAAATGGAGGATTCCTCTCAAAGCGTCTGAAAATTCTTAGGGATAAATCATGTAGACATACGATGTAAATGGTTATACAAATGGTTCTGCTGGATTGGTTATTATAAAAATACGGTAAAGAGCAAGGAACATTGTTGGCTGAAACGGAGTGCATTGTAACCAAGATACAGACCAGTAATGTGATAGTCAGTGCAGATTGATAATGACACAGTCAGCAAATGTAAATATCAATGAAGGAAATGATTAAAAGAACTTGAAAAACTCAAGATTTCCAAACAAAGCAGCTCAGTTGCAGCAGAAAAACGTGTGATAGTGAGTTTTCATGGCGGTGGGTCAGGACTTGGGACTAGACAGATCAAATGCTAATAGCTGATTGGCCCAAAGTTTCATACATCCCTGCAGTGCTGCTAGCAGTACCACACTGCAAAAGATGGGCATGTTTCGTCTATGAAGTGAACTAGCCCTAAGTGAATCCCTGTGCTCAAAGAAATCTCTTCTTTTTCGTTTTTCTTCTCCCCATTCTACTTTGTAAGGTTTCTTCTCTTCTTCTTACGCTTCCGTCATGATAAGACGTGTTCCTCAGCAACAAAAATTTGTTTCTCGACCATATCACCTCTTGAGTTAGTAAGACACATCACCACAATTGTGTGTGTTTCCATTATGTACATCATTGCAAAGAGCAGGTCAAAAAAAAATTTGTTTTTCATTTTTTTCATAAATCATGAATAAGGAGTTATTGACGGCCATGGATCACTAAAGAAGTACGAAGAAGGAGGAGAATAAAGCCAAACGGAAGGTACTTTTAGGTGACTGAAGGTGAAAGGCCGAGAAGCCTTTGTAAGGAGATTTCAGACAAGAGGCAGGTTCTCTTGTCAAGGTTGGTGACCTATAAAAGACATTTGGGCCCCTCGAGGACAAAGCTTGGACCTCCACGCTGACAGAGGGAGAGGGCATTTACATAGGAAACCCCCCAGGCGTCTCCAGGACACGCCATAGGTGGTAGAGGAGGGGAAGATCTTTTTTGAAAATGTCATAGTCACGAGACAATATCTACAAGGTGGTAGGGGAAAATACACCCCTTCAGTTATGTAACCTACCCACCCACCTCCCTTCATTTCCCCCTAAAGCTCACTACCAGGCTTCTTCAACCCCTTGTGATTCCGATGGAATGAGACCCAATAATAAATTTGTTTTACGCAACAGAAAACGGCAACGCAGGCGGTCTCTCTCAGCTACCTATTATGAACCCAAATAACTTCGTTTCAACCCCCTGGCATTATGCAATTTGTTTTGCGATTGTAGTAGGCTCCCTGAAAGGGCGATTTTATGTGAATGTGGTAGAACGCTTGTACAATTGTCGGACTTATGATGTATTTATCTGTTCGGTTTTTGCCGTATTCACAATATTCAAATCTGATTATAACCATTTTATTCTCTAGTCCCCCTGCTACATTTCATGTGAATTCATACGACGAGAGAGGGTTTAGACGGTGCTTTAGGGCCAAAGCACCTCATCAACTGATGACCAGTGGCTCTCTATCATTGAGGCCTTAACGCGTCCAGCATCCTATTCATTAATTTTCGAACTCTTTTAATTTTTAACGAACAGTGAGTTGTAATTTCGTTCTCAGATTTACTCCCTGTGAAAATCTTAACTCAGACAATTGAAACAAATTGCAAGTTTCCTGATTTTTTGGGTTTGAATCTTCCTCGAATCGTTTTCCGTTCGAAAAAAAGCTTTGAGTGTTCTGATATTAAAAAGATCCGGAGCATCCCACGAACTTCAAGATTCCGATTAGGAAAAATTGAATACATTTTCTCATCCCCAGATTACATTTTCCCCGACTTTTTAATAATAAAAACTGTTCCTCTCCCGCACCATCTCCGCTCTCTTTCTCTCTGCGACTGTTGAACAACAATCTTAACTTTTAAGGAGGAAGAATAGCGTGGAAGAATTTGTTTGAAGGGTGAGGAACTTGTTCTTTAAACGAAGAAGAGAGAAGAAGGAATAAGGGGGATAAAGGAAGGGAAGAAGAGACACGGTGGAGCGAAGGGGAATGGGGTACCGAAAAAGAGAAGACATATACAAATTTTGAATAAACATGAGAGCAGAGATGAAAAAGGAACGGGCCGTGGTTTGTCAGAAAATGCTCTCGGCTGAAGGGATGAAGAAAATTAGGAAAAGAGCCCGATAAATATTGATGGAAAAGGTTATGGAAAAAAGTAGGTAACAAAGGAAAGAAGACAAAAAAAGGATAAAATAAAGTTCGTTTAGAGGGTGAAGGGAAAATGCAAAGGGTAGGATCAGGTTGGTTGAGGGGAGGGAGTCTAATCAAAGTATTAGTTAACGCTGAGGTAAGCAAAAGTGGGGTTGGAAGGGCGTCTTGGTTGCTTACTATTCATAACAGAAGGGTAAATCACGAGGCTGGGCTTCGAGAGCACGTACAAAATGGAAGACTAAGGACCTAGGTACTGATAGAGGATGAGCAATCTGTTAGAACCTGAGCGGCCACAAAAACTATCTCAATCAGACAACGTTGGTCTCTAAAAACCTTCTGCAAAACCCGATACCGTTGAAGATGAATCCAAATTAATTCCATTCGTTACATCCAGAATGTGTAATATAATCCGCTTTCGCGAGGTGTTACCAAATAAGCTGCTCTTTGCTATACCTAATTTATTGGGTAGTAAGGCCCGCATTAAGGAACTGTGCCGAACTCAGACAGAAATCACTTATAATGTAAGTGGAAATAACCGGCTTCGCCGTAGACAGCAAGCCACTATCAGATTTGGTTGTGATAATAGTATTTTGGTAAGATCGATGTATAAGAATCGATTATCAAGATGTCCGCCTGCCGTCCGCTGCCCACGCCGTTTTTGGTTGTACCAAATTTTATAAAAATTTGAAATTTTGGTGAGGGGCTTTTTTTGGCTCTGGTTGGTCCTCGAAAGCTTACGGTCCGGTATAAGTGAAAATGTGTTTTTGAAACTCGATTTTCGGAATTTTGTAGGAGCTTGGCATGTGTGTTATCATTTTTCTCTAAATTTTGCACGCTAGCTCCATTAGGAAGGGTCCCTGAATGATTGTCGCCCACTGGACGCGTGTTTGGGTCAAAATGGGTACCTACCATTTTGATTGTGGATTTTCGGGTATTTAGACATGTGAGTAATCATTTTCCACTAAATTTTGGACTGAATCCATTGGAATGAGTCCTGGACACTGCACATTGACTGTTTTCCCCATATTCTTCTTCCAAAGAATTATAAAATATTGTGGAAGAAAATACAGAAAATGGTTTTTGGTGAGCCCTTCAGGCTTTGAATCGGGTGTTTCCGATGACTCCCACACTTTAGTGACGAGGGTAGTCATCGGCAAGGAGTTGTAGCGTCTGACGACCCTTTACTTGATCTTATATTGAAAAAGGTTCACCTGGTCTAGCGGTAGAACTCCCCAGCTCTTGAAAAGCGCCATGTACAGTTGATCGGTAGATGAAGACTTCTGGAGCCGAGCGTTTAGGTTTCCTCTCGGTACATGGCGTTTAAAGGTTCTTTCGTCGGTCCCAAGATTGATGAAAACCCTCCCCAGTGGAGTCCCTTCACCCTCTCTCGCTCCTGAAGAGTGTCCGTTTCTTACCGTAATTTATCGAGATCGCCCTTTCGCCCAGACGTTTTAGTAATGGATTGCGCGCGCCTGACTGGTGCAATGTTACGTAGTACTCCTCCACACCCCATCCCATCCCTCCCCTGAAGGTACAAAAAAGATATTGATGCCTTTAATAAAAAGAATGGGCCTTCGCCGCTTCCTCGCAGACTTAGGTCCCGGGTCTTTTTCCTCTTCCTTTTCTTCTCTCTATAGCGCACATTTATAAAACAGACTCGTTCTGGGAGGAGGTAGTGAAAATGAACGAGAAGATTGGTACGCTGGAAGAAACTACAAGGACAGCGCGCTATTTAAAACGAAAAAAAGGAAAAAGATTGAGGAAAAGCTTAAGAGAAGTGAAACATAGCTTTGAACGTATATTCACTTGTTGTGCTCGAGTCTTTGGCTCAAACCAATCACTTTAATTGCCTAAGGAAAAGGCACTACTAGCAGAGATTTATTTTCGCTGAATGGGGTGGAGCGGAGGTAGTGTTTTCTCAGGCTTTCTGCGGCCTTTCCCTATCCCACACTCTCTGCTGTCTACATTTTCCCTCGCCTTCTCCTTCACGCTATTTCTTTTCTCTACTCATCTCTTTGAACTTTTCTCTCCCCGGAGATACGAAAAAATCCTGCCTAAACTAATCTGGAGTTAGCCGACGAGGCAAAGGCTTTCTCCAACTCCATATCTCTTTGCTGGCATCACATCATATAATAAAAGTCGAGATGACGTTCGTACATTCACGAGATTGAAAAAGCCGATAACAACCTCAACAAATTTTGATTTACAAGGCCGTTATAGTACCTGTGACCTTTTCATGAACATTTAGGTGTATGGAGTACTTCATGGATGCTGTTATTCTCGCCCTTGACGGTTTCGATAGTAATCTGAACATGAATTTGACCGCTCAACACCAGTCAAATAACGTTTGAGATAGTTTTTTTTTTTTTTTTTTTTTTTTTCTTTAGCAAAAATTAGTAGTTACTCGGTTATTTAACTAATTGATACATTTGTTTGGTTTACTCCGTGGGACCTGTGAGATCCTAGTCTGCGGAAGGAAGGGAAGAGGATAATACAAATTAGCGTTATTGCTGATTGCTACGATTATACGATGTCCCTGTCGTATCCCTTGGCAAACCACACCACTCACACTCTCCTCAGATTGAAATTCCGGCATATGAGGTTTAGAGAATGTCTTAGGCTAAGGGCAGAATTTTCCAGGGGGATGGTTTGTCGGGACTACGTGTGGTTGGTTATTCCTTGGCGGACGACAGGTAATGAGATTTGAGCACGACTGGATATGCGCAGTCCCTGCATGGTCTCAAATATTAAAATACTTTTTGTAGCAACTACCCCCGTTACAAACGCTCAAGAGGAGACTGCAGCAAATCACTGTTATCGACTTGTACGTGAATTATTGGTCATTCACTCACAGTGGATGTCGTTTGCCGAACAGAACGGCCGAATAGTTTCAGATCGTTAGTTTCCTCGTTTGGGACTGTAAATTGAGAAATCGCGAGGAAAGCTGAAAAAAACGGGGGAAATCTCGTTAGTGGATCACCGATTCGACAGATTGAACGAACGATTGGGAATCCTCCCCCTTTCCACCAGTCTATCCTTCGTTTTCAAATGCCTTTATCGCCCTCCCGACGGCCCACAGCATTCCTATCACATTTCAACTCATGGTTCGATTAGGAAAGATTGCTGAAGCGTGAAACACTTGACTTTCCCGAGGGGAAAAACATACTGCTTGACCCACGATTTTTGTTGCTCGTTGTCCAACAACAAGTAAGATAATCATCTGATCAGATAGTCAATCTTTGAGATTTCCAGAGTTGGCAATCACCATTCTTTTTTTGCTTGTAATATTGGCCAAATCCCGTTGGTTGTTGGCAGAGTTGGCCGTTGAATGTTGATGTAAAGTATGACTTATTGCTATCATTAGCTAGGCAGGCAAATAGCGGTTCCACGAAGTATTGAGGGAAAAAGTGCCTGCGAAAATGTTCGACAAGGTATGATAAGTCTACTAATTGGGCATGAATAGGTGAGATTATAAATAGGAATTCCACAGTTCGCCAATGCCTGTGTACCGCTGCAGTCCAATCTCCTCTTGTTTTAGGGCATTTGCCCAGCTAAAATGTGCTACATGCTGGGGGTTTCGGGGAAATTTCAGTAATTGAGATGGCCTGGCTGAGGAATCTGTTGAGCCTTCCCAGTTACGATCTCAACTTCCTGCTCCTTCTGGGAACCAAACTGGACCCCATTGTAGGGTACCTGATCGAGGTGGCCGCCATACCTGAATACAAAGGATTGTTGCCAGAGAAATAATTTTCTGGGCAGTGGAATACAGGCTCATGACCTTGAAGTACAGTGCGTGCCAAAGTCACTATTCTCCTTTGATGCTGCTTCTCTCAAAAGTGAGACAGGGACAAATTTTGGAGGGATAACGTCGGGAAATGGAAGAGCTTTGGTGGGCCAAAACCTTCATTTCAGAAAATATGTATAGAGAAAGCTAAACCGCCAGTTAAGACGAATTCTGGAATTAATTTTTGGGTAGTGTGCTGGCTGTTCAAGGTTCGCAGAGATTCAACTAATCTGGACTGGAAGCAGTTTTCAGCAGACACTGTGGATGTTACGTGCCCCTTATGCAGTCTCTAATGTTCCCGAGAACTATTGCCAACTCCTCTGCGCCTACCATAGGCTTAATCGGCTTCTGCTTCCAACAACCTCTCAAGCGACAACGCTGTAAGGCTCATGGTAGCAAGCGTCGTTAATTTATGTGAATACTGTGAAACTTCAGGACGGTCTGACACGAATAAACTCCAAAATGGTTAGATGACCCTGAATTACCCGCCGCATTGAGTTCCATTCCACTCAATTTTTCATGCCACCTGTTATTTATTCTACGTTTCGGTACCGAGTTGTTCCATTTATTCGTTTATGACTCTCTTAATCTGTAAGATCTGTGCTTCCAGCTGACGGTTACATAAAATAAACAATTCGGAATGCGTTCATTACAGAAAGGCATCGTTCCTCCAGCTGGAGTTTTGAGAAAATAATATTCTGCATCTGAATGTAATAAAATTAACAAACTCCTAAAATTACCGTAGTTTTATGACATTCTCATGACATGCTCAATTTTATAGAAATTTCCTTCATTAGGTTGTGGTGGGGAGCACTTTGTTTTGTATGGACTGCTTTAAAGTCGTTTATTATAAACAAATCATCACAATTATAAAAGAAACAAGTCTCTTCAATAAATTATATCAAAATTCAAAACAATTCAATACGTTTTCAAATAATTCAATCAATTGATAAATAAATTAAAGTGACTTGTTATTTTTATTAATGTGTTGGTTTGTTTATAATAAACTTATTTTCTTGTTCTTCTTCTTCTTCTTCTGATATGCGAAGAAACGCATAGGTTGAAGTTTACGGCTCTTTGCCCGTCTGCTTCAAAACGGGATTAACTTACCTTCAGATCTTCTTATCGGTGGCGAAAACCGTTCGCCTAATTGAACAGCCTCTCGATGACCATGCGGCATGTAGCTAATTAGGTTTTCACGTCGGCGCCTTGTGGAGGGATCCTTCTACCGTCTGTACAGGACCTTCTAACGGAGGATTTTTTGGTTGGTTCTGTTTGATCTAAACAGCCTTCTCATGCTGAATAACGTCCTCTTTCATAAGTACAACCGGTTGGTAGGTGGAGGAAGAATAAAAAAAATTATACTTTTTCTGTGTCTTCTTGATCCGTGTTTGTCCTTGCGGCTCTTAACCTGTACTTTTTCCTTCGACCAGAATTTTTCACAGTTGTAGAGCGAAGCATGAATCTCGGAGACGGAGCTCAGCCGTATAATTGGGCTGAGAACAATGCGACATGGACGAAGATAAGGTTTGAGGAACAGGATTTGTAGTTCGAAGGGTCCCCCTTGTCAACCCTGTTACAGGGCGGTGTTTCCATTGATTTGCCTCTGCTAGCAAGCCAAGACGTGAATTGTAATGAGGAAACATACAATACCCACTGCCCTTTTCTCCCTAAACCATCTCCTTCAGAGGAGAGGGACAGAAATTTGTTCAGTGGCTTTTCTTAGTTAACGAATCTCTGGGTATATTTTAGGGTGGCTATTCATATTTCTACCAGAAAGTACCATTGAAAAGTTTATTGGTCTCATTTACTACAAATAAAACCGTACATTTCTGAGATAGTTCTGAGATAGACATATTGATTCATTGACTTGTTTCTCTTGAATAAAAAGTCTCAATTTAATTTAATTGTGAGGCCACCTGTTATAAATTTCATTGCAACTTGAATGATTAGGACGCATGATATGCGACGTCAAATACCATACGAATGCGGTCTGAAAGTAAGAATGAATGGCTTGAATAAGGCTGTGAGCTATAAGCCACAGTAATACTCAGTTACATTATATTAAAATTTCATGTTTATTGTATTGTAACGATTTATATTCTTCGTAATTAATTTATTACAATTGTTCACTCAAATACACTGTCTTTGTTCACACACTTAAACAATCACAAAGCACAATTCGCGGTTGTGACGCAGTTGTCGCACTATTTATCACACGGCACGGCACGATTATAACCCAAAGCGTCTATATTCAGACTCCGAATTGAACTGAACTACGCGGCTTTCCTGGATCCCTTTTATACTGGCTGCCTTGGCTGAGTACCTTCTCGAACCTTCCCTGGTTCTGGGAACTCGACGTGTTGTCTCGAGTGAATGGGAAGGTTCCAGCCAATTCAATATGATGCGCGAATGTTCGAGAGCGACCCTTAGCCCTCCACAGGTCCTTGACCCTGCGACGCCGGCAGCCCATTTGACTGGCGCAGGTGCCAGCTCGCAACAGTATTGTCTTTGTATGGTAAAAAACTCTGCGAACCGTTCCACAATATTTGGTTATTTGTTGGAGTAACTTTATGGGGAAAACAGCGATTGACTCAGACTTGATTCTGCATCCAAAATTTAGTTGGCAATCCCCACGCGCCCATTTCCCTAGAACTACCAAAAATCGAGTTTCAAAAAACACATTTCATCCATGCCATCCCCAAATTCGGTCCTAACAGTCGGAAAAGGAGTCGGAATGAGGTATCTGACCAAGTCAAACTATCATGAAGTCTTTGGCAGCCTGATTGTACAGCAATGTTGGCCACTGATCGGTGCGTCGGCCTTAATATCTCAGGTGTATACACAAACCTACTCACTTAATTTTATTGATAGTTTGACTTTCTTCAATCTCTCTTTGTACGTATATTCTTGTCTTTTGGTTGGTTATTCCTTGAATAATCAACCTATGTTTTCATGCAAATGGTCAACCTCTCCGATTCGGCTCAAAATTTTTTTCTGGACGTTTCAAGGTGTCTAGATCAAAAAAAGTCAATGTCCGTCCGCCGTCCGCCGTCCACGCCGTTTTTGGTAGTTGAAAATTTTCTAAAAATCTTAAATTTGGGTCAGGGGTCTGATACCGGCCTAGGACGATCCTCCAAACTTTTCAGCCCGATCGGACCAAATTTGGGCGGGGTAGGGGTCAAAATGTGTTTTTTGAAAAATGGATTTTCGAGATTTTGGGCGATCTAGGCGAGTGGGGTATCATTTTCCACTAAATTTTGGACGCTGAATCAAATGAAATGGGTCCCAGAACGATCGGCACCCACAGGAAGAAGTTATGGATCAAATTGGGTATATATTACCCATTTTGAATATGCGTTTTTGAGATTTCTGGAACCTAGGCGTGTGGGGTATCATTTTCCACTAAATCTTGGACGCTAATTCCAATGAAGTGGGTCCCGGAACGATTGGCACCCACTGGAAGAAGTTATGGGTCAAATTGGGTATATATTACCCATTTTGAATATGCGTTTTCGAGATTTCCGGTACCTAGGCGTGTGGGGTATCATTTTCCACTAAATCATGGATCCTGAATCGATTGGAATGGGTCTGGGACCCGCCGCACCCACTGTTTCCCCATTTCCCCCATGTTGAAGAAATGAGTCTTCATGCGCCTGGTCCGAGGAATAACCAACCCCTGTGTAAGAATTTGCAGCGTTTTTTTTATATGGATTGCTTCGTGAGGTTCGATTATCAACCACGGGAACCGATACTCCGATCAACTTGTCCTTGTGTACTTTTATAAATTGGAAGTACCATTGTGTTTTTTGAATAAAGAAAACCAAAGTGTAAACATTGTATAAGTCGCATGAAGGAGCGCATTGGTTTAGATTGAGTTTTGCGTTCGTTTTTTTTTTTCCAAAAATGTTAGAAGAAAGGAAAAGAAAAATGGAGACGGAGCGGAAGAGAAAAGACCGGCCAAGAGAAATCGGATAAGTTGGTGTTGTACCGGAGGAGGGGATGAGTACGGGTGGAGAGGAGGGTCTTCCTTCCTCTCTCCATAAATACTGAAGAACGAGCTCCCACGAAGGGAAGGGGATTGAAGGCGAAAGAGGAGCGTGAGGATGATGAATCGTTCCAGACTCCCCTCGTTCTTTTCTGTTCACCCCCCCCCCCCCTCCCTCGGTGTCGAAGTACGTGCTCTGGTCTATACACGGCTTTTCTGTATGTGTTTACTCAGAAGGCTCATGGTTATACGCATCCCCGGATGTCTCATTTGTACGAAGCGCGGTGCTGTCTTGACAACATCATTAGCTTCCCTTCCTCCTCTGTCCGTTTGTGTAGGTGGGACTTCTCGAATGGAATATTGCGCGTTAGGTAATGTCGAAGAGGCTTAAGAGTGATGAGGGGGTTCAAAAGAGCTAAACCATACATAAACCTAATGACCGCGTTCTGAGTTACTGAAATAGGTACCTACCTCCCCCCACATCTAATTTAGGAAAATAATCATTTACCGTCAAACCGGTATAACTAACAACAACCTATAACAACGAAAGGTAACAACGTTGTCTTAATACATACAGGGTTTGGATTTTTTGTTGTTCACGAGTTATAACTGATTATACAGTTGTTTTACAGTTGTAAATCGTTCACTAATTCAATTGCGGCGGTTCCTGTTCATAAAAAGACACGAGCTGTATACATCATCGTTACTGTGAAGGATGGATAATTTAAAATCTCACATTTCGTAGATGTCCATTCCCCCTAAGCATAGATTATTATAGTCGCTTTTTGGGCGATTCGATTTAATGACACAAAGCGTAAAACAAGGCTGATTTTAAGGGTTCTAAAATCCCTCGTTTGGTTGGAATTGCGACCACATGTTTTATGCTTTAGAATCACGTTCAAAATTTCACTCCCCTTTCCTTCTCGTGGGAATCCAGGTTCTTTCACGGATGAGGTAGTAGTGAAACATCACAAACCGGTGATGAATTGGTAACGCCTTCATTCTCTGACTTTCTTGTTATGCTGTTTAATTAATATACGAGTAGTAGCGAGGGAGAGCCACTGAATAAACTAAACGGTTTTTCTCCCCGTTAGTTGCCTTTTGTGAAGTACTTGAGGGGAAGGGGGATTGTTGTATTTACTCGTACGTAATTGTAAAAGCTCTCTCTTCACTCGACGTGGAAACACAATTTCAGATAAAACTCCATCACGAGAGCCCTCATTAGAGCCCGTTGCACCCGTCGGTTCTCTGCAATTCATACGTTTGTTCTTCGTTTAAAGCTCGCCGGTGTTGAGGTGCTCAAACGAATTTTTTTCTTCGCGCTTTTCGGGCTGAGTGTGAAACTTGGTGCAGACCAGAACACACTAATCACTAAAGGGCCGTGCGAGAGGCGAGTTTGTACGTTTTACGAGGCGCTGCGGGTTTCGGATGGAACTGACTGGGTGGTTTAAGGGGTAGAGAGGGTAGGGCATATTTAGTGCCTTTTCCAACACATGCACCCCATTAGTTAGCTACCCGGGTTGTAGGGATATTCCCCCACCCCGCACACACAGTTCCCTTTCGTAACCTGGATTTTTTTTCCAGCCGCGCATTAGAAATCATCTACTCGCTTCCCAGTGTTTTCGAGCAGCTATCTGGTCTTGTTTTTCTTTTACTGGTCAGTCTACTACCCCGAATAGCAAGAATAGCGAAGGAATAGCGAGGAAAGAAAAATGCTTCTAAGAGCACCAATCGGGTCACCTCGCTCGAGAGACTGCATTTCGAGAATACGTAATTGAAACACCATGCAAGGTGTTAACTGCTATTGGAGCATCGAAACATTGGTAAATGAACGGGACAGCTGCAACGAGAAAGGTGTAAGTTTTGGACCACCCGTGCAGTAGTTTTTTTGGCTACATCACAAATAGTAGCAGTAAGTGGCTGTGGCTAGGGCTGTCGTATGTTGTTGCGGGTTAGTATGATGGCTGCCCATGAAGGACCATGTAATTGGTAATTTTGAGTAAATCCTAATTTCTGTGTGTTGAATTGCCTCTTATTGCATTCAACCTCATCAAAACTAACGCAATAGATAGTGAAAATGTTCTGTTGTTGGACATATTATACTGGATGTGTCAGATTGGCGGAAATACTCTCTTGAGTAAATTTGACCAAATCCAGTTTACACCCCTGGGATGGCGAAGGAGGGCCTCGAAGGGACACGGGGACAAATACCCTTCTAGAGCGTTCTCAAATTATCGACGAGGGAAGACATAAAAAGTGAAGAGGGTATGACTGAAGGGAAGATGATGAGACTGAGGCTGACTCATTATAGTGGGGAGACGTGGAGATGGTTGGCGAGGAGACCGAGAGAAATTCGGATGAAGACGGGAGGGATTCCATGAGAGAGGAGGAAAGGCTTGGCTGAGTCAGGACGGCCTCTTCACAATGATAGATAGCCGTAGACAGGTTCTAGAGGCTCCTTCAATCCTCTCCCATTCGTATCTCCGAGGCCAGTTACGAAAATTGAACTCAAGTGGAAGGAAACGCTTGACGAGAAAGAAAAAGATGAATCTGTGTCCAGGACTCTCGTAATCGTAGACAGCTAAAATCACTTCGTACGAGGAGGGAAAATTCATAGGCATTTCGGGTTCATAGGCAGAACAACGAATATAGAATGAATATTAAGGTTTCACATTCGTTAGCCGTCGTCCCTACTCCGTGAAATTCCCCCGTTATACCGTCATACATGTTTAGACTGACTCAGTTATTTTCGTTTCTCATTTTCATTAGAACGACTCGGTCCCTTTTTGGCCCACGAAGAAGGGGTAGTTCCCCTAACGAGGTTACTTCGATGAAAAGTTTGATCAGCTGTTGGGTAGGAGTTTAGTTCTCTTGGACGAAACTGTCTCTATCCACCCCCTCTCTTCCCCGTCCGACTATAAGTGCTACCATATGTTTACCTATGTTGGCTCTCAACTTTTTCTCTTTAACAGAATAACTCCTTCTGAGTTGTGAACGTCCACCAGTCAAGTTATTAAAACCGACAAATCGTTCATCATTTTGGAAAATGCGTAGGAGTTTGTTAGGTTCCAAAAACCTCTCACAATTGGCATTTATCATTCTTCGTGGTTATTATAGGTATTTTAATTTTATTATTTTTAATGTTTGACGAATGTAGACAAATGTTTGATATTCCTTGAATAATCAACCTATGTTATCATGCAAAAATCAATCTCCCCGGCCCAAATTTTTTTTTTCTGGGTGATTCAAGGTGATATTTGATATTTTCGGCAATCTAGGCGTGTGGGGTATCATTTTCCACTAAATTTTGGATGCTGAATTGATTATAATGAGTCTCAATGCTGCAAGTCCGAGGAATAACCAACCTTTGTGAAAGAATTTGCGGCGTTTTTGAAATAAAATCTTTTCGAGTTGAATGATCGTTGGTGTAAGGCCAGCTTCCACTTGTTTCATTTTCACAATCATGAGTTTCTATTAGTGAGTAGAACGTAGGAAATCCATGTTTGGAAAATGGATTTCCAATAATCCAAAACGTATTTACTCAATATCCCATTCATGGAACGGGCCGAGCTCTGCCATTCAAGTGAAGTGAACCGTCAAAGTACAATGTCCTCTCACGGTAATGTAATTCCTGATTACACTTCAGTGAAATGACCCGAGCCGTGCAACTGCTGGGATCTGACCTCATGCGAGTAGTCGCGTCACACTGGATGCATAAGATGCACACATTGCCTCTCGCATGCTATTTTGACCTTGATACGCTTTAGCGGCTAAAATTATGCACCCGGAGGTTTGAAACCCATCGAGACTCATCGTGGCGTGATTAAGCGCTGAGCTCCATGCCCTGACAACACCATTAATCAGGTGAAATACTCCAGACGCCCGACACATATACACTTGAATGTGTTTAGCGAATTAACTCCGAACTGAGGCCTCTCTCGTGACGCCTGACATACATTAGGTGAGTTGTCATGGCAACTCGAGCAAAATCTATCGGTAACGGCTCTGGGCATCTGTGTCAACAGCGTGATAAGTGGGTACGTGTTGGTTTAAACGCGATCACTGTTGGACGTTCGATTACTGCGCTATCACTTGAGGACAATCAGGATACGAATAGGTACCTATATAACATATTACATTATGAGTTGTCAGTTTAAAACTGAATGGCAAGCAAGTGTTGCCAAAAATGGCACCTCACACAACTCGCGATTAAGGTGTGTCTGAGGCTAATTTTGCCTTTTTTTTTTTAATTGAATTTTTGAAAACGACATTATTTTTTAGTAGATTGATACAATGGTTTTGAGGTTTACAACCCCCAGAACAGTCTTTATGGACCTCCAAAAAGGACATCCCTCAGCAAGAAAAGCTGCAAATCTGAAAATCTGGGAAAATAAAAATGATGTTTTATTAAAATTGATAGAAGAAGCGCCTAGAAGAAATACCTTATTCTTTGTCCCGAGTCAAGCGATGAATGACACAATGTTAAAACTTGATTTACACGCCATAAATCGAATTTTCAGGAAAATTGCTCATTTAAATCTAATTGCAACTAATGTACAAAGAATCGGACATTCGTCTTTTCTCAAAATGTTGCTTCCTGGCGTTTTTGTGGCCATCTAATGTGAAAATGCCAAAAGTCCGCACCAGGCTTTACTTCATCTTCAAATTTATATGAGTTTTAGATGTGCGAAGAGAAAAAAAAACGCGTGTTCAAATTCATTAAGGAACATTGAAATTCATTATAATTTGAAACATGAAAACAAAAACGAAACATTTGGGTATGCCCATAATAGCCCTTAATAGATGGATTTGGTTGAATATTAATCCAACTCGACAGGAACTACAGTACAATCAGTACGTGGATCTACCATTTTTGAGGACGTTTAGAAGCAAATTCCGGTGCAGTGTCAATACCACCTTGAGGTGTGATAGAAAGGGATGATAAACATTCGAGTAATGAAATGAAATCGATTCCTTGACTTTTTCTTCTTCTGTCGTGCCATGAGCATGACTAGTAGGGATACATAGTAAGGATTATGACTGGAAATAATGAAATCAATAAACCGTGTATGCAAAGGGAACGATGACAAAAAATAATAATAAAATCCAATAACTGTCAAGACTATCTCTAAAATTATCATCGAGGCAGAGAGGAAATAATCGGTTGTTAAGGGGGGGGGGGGGGGCTATGGAAAAGAAAGCAAAGAGGCGCTGTTGTTTGGAAACATGGAAAAGGAAGGAGAAAAGAGCGAAGAGAAAAAAAGGCAAACGGGGTAATATCAGTCGTTGGTATCATCTCTATTTAGGATCTAGCTGAAAGAAAACGGCTGTGAGTTGCAAAGGGGTACGAGGAACTGTCCTTGACGCCACTTCTTTTTGTTTTGGAGGAAAAGAGAACTTAAGCTAGCATTATCCCTTACCCCTCCCCGTTACCCCCCTACCCTTGTAACATTCAAGTCGGCGGTAATGGCTCCTCCCCTTTGGCTTCACTCTTTTTTTCTTTTTTTTTTTTTTTTACTCCGGCCTCCTCTCTTTCCCCTTACAGCTTTGATTGTTTCAACTTTCATACAACCTTCTCAATTACAAGTTTCGTTTGGCAACCAAATGGACTTTTCTCTTAGTTCTCCTTTCCACCAGTTATCTGTGTTCTCTGAATAGCATCAAGAAGGCTGAAGTGGATTCGTCCTGAGATCGAAGACGTTATTTCCTTCTTTCGAAGCTTCTTCAGGTCTGATGACTACGTTGAATTGTTTCATTTTAGACGACACAAAAACCCTTACATTTTCTCCAAATAGATAATTTCCTCAACGGATTCAACGGAATACATAATATGATCCATACCTAATACCAGCTGTTGAGACATTGGAGCCTCTCTTTTTCAGAAATACGCAGAGGAAGATCAATGAATTGTTAGTAGAGGGTACATGCTTCAGTCACAGCCTGATTGGTTATAACAGGTTAGCTAAAGATTGAATACAGGGCAAATTCTTTCACAGGGGTTGGTTATTCCTCGGGCCAGGAGCATGGAGACTCATTCTAATCGATTCAGCGTCCAAAATTTACAGAAGTGAAAAATGACACGCCAAACGCCTTTTTGATCCCTTTTTCAAAAAACACGTTTTGAAGCTTGACAGTAGCCCGGTAGGTAACGAGAGCAGAGGTGCCAGTGAACTCAGTTTTTACGCTTCACAAATCCAAGGGCAGACATGGCGTAAGAACACCTGGGCAATGTGCTCATTGAAGAACAGCAAGCTCACAGATTACAGAGGGGCAGCCAAAAGCAACACTATCGATGCGATAAATGTGCTTACACAGGGACAACGGGCGGTGATACATCATCACAGAGCAATTGTCCAGGATTGAGGGAAAGACCAATAGAGCACCACTGGATAAAGGCATCAAGGCGAAGCTGCTGAGTAATGGAGTCGGAGGGATCAAGTGCCTGATGGAAGAGCTTCATATTATCAGCAAATACGAGATAGTTATACAGCAAGCAAGAGATGAGTTGAAAGAGGCTATGGCAAGAGTGGGAGCATGGATGGAGCACAAGGAAACGCTTACCAAAAATAATAACAGAACAAGAGAATGGAGGATGCAGAGGTGGAAAATAAATCAGCTTGGAATAGTTCTGGACACCAAGAAACCATTTGGAGAACGCAAACAAAGCAGCAGCAACAACAACAACCGCAGCCATTAACTGACTTATGATCAATACGCAAGGACCCAGATCCTGCAAATGAGACTACTTATGTCACTGACTCACTCCATCCTGGTGGATGGTGCAGAGGTATGGGCAGACACACTGAATGTGAAATGCCACTGAAAAAGGCCGGTAAGTAGCCTTAAAACTGTTGAGAGGCGTCAAGTAGCTCTTTGATTGATTCAACATGTTTGATGGTGAATTTCAGTTCGTCGTTATTAAGAACCGAACAAACGCCCGTCAAGTGGTAGACTTCAATCCCTCCTACAAGTAAATTTGTAAGCACGTATCATCGGACATAGCAAAACAGAATTAAGGGGAAAAAAAGCTCCAAAGAAGAGATGAAATAAAAGTTAATTACACGAGGTTGGGACGACGCGCTCCATTAACTACCACAAGCCACCGGGAGCTTCAGCTCATTAGGAGCTGACTTGATTTGACGAGATACATAATTTATGGACTGAAATATGCGATAGTAAACAAGGTTTGATTAAACACGGGAAATGCATTCTACGAGGTGGAGGAGCATCTCTGTCACTCCGACGGAGTTTTGACACATTCATTTGCATTCCCTGGGGGCGCTTCGTGTTATCATAATAAAATTAGAATTCTGATAGCCAGCGGTGTTATGACGATGTGTAGCGGAGCGTCTGCATTAGAGAAATACACCGTCGTCATTTGCCTTTAGGCCATTGGAAGAACGTTGAGGGTTCCTTCTCATTGGCGTTGTATCTCCATTCAATTTGGGGGAATGCAAATAATACCAAGGATATATGTGCCACGGGCTGTTAGAATATCAGGGAAGCGTAATCAAATTTGGACTAGTTAAGGAGAATATGTGTAAAATACGAGGTGGTTCACACTGGAAGAGATGAGTTGAACAATAGGTTCACACTCATAGGAATGTGGTTTAGTCAAAGATTCAAATAGTATTCATGAGAAATTCTAAATTTAAACAGTTTCCGCGATCACATAATATCCTACGAAATTAATCCCCCATATGAGCAAGAGCTCTTGGTGGGGGATGAGCAGGGTTCTGGCGGTACGCAAGCATGCAATGCCAGGCAAATAAATTAATTTAGCTACAGCTGTATTTTAGGTAGTAGGCACGGCTACATCGACGGGTATTTAACAGTTGAATAGGAAGTACATCATTAGCTGTTTTTTTTATTGGTCCAGTCAGTTTATTGTGTAGTAATTTTCCCTTAGTTGACTAGGCAGATCGTTGAAAACGAAGGCCCCTATATTTGTAAGATTTCTGAGCGAAGGTTGTGCGGAAGAAAGGGTACTCAATTTTATAGTTGTTACGGAATCTGGTGTTTGCTGTGTGAGATGGGAGGTTGTAGTGTTTTTTCTTTATGATTTGCTTAATATTGTTAAGAGCGATTAATTGACTGAAATACAAATCTGTAGCTCCAGGAAAAGTTGCGCAGTAAGTTCAAGCCTGCTTTTCTTGGCGATTTTCCTTATGACAGCTTTCTGCATTTTCATAATTGGCTCCAGCAATGTGCTGTAAGTACTGCTCCGAACGGGGAGGCAGTATGTAAGCACGGATTCGACCATAGCAATGTACACAAGCTTTGACTAATCTCGGTCCAGGATCGGTGCGAGCTTTGAAAATACATGTAGCAGTTTCCTGAACTTCAAGTTGGTGTTTTGTATTTGCTGTTTGAACTTCATTTTGTTGTCAAAAGTTACTTCTACGTATCTGGCACAATGACTTGGATGTACGGGTTGGCTGGTTGTACATTGTGGTACCCTGCAGTTTAAAACTGTGCATTTTGACTGTAACACTCTGAGAAATCAGTCGTCTTCCCATTTTTTGAAATTATAAATCATTTAAATACTAGTTGTATTCATTTATCCTTATAGTCACGTTCAATCGTTCTTGCAGCGGTACAGCTTGTATTCTGTGTATTCTGGTATGTTACGTGTAGCACACATCAAACATCAAAATGTTCTCTGCGCATGTTCTCTCCGTTTACCAAAGATTTTATAAAACTTTCACTAAAGGTGTCTAGAACTAATAATGTTGGATAGACAACGTCCAATTCAAAAGCGTTCTTTTCTTCCGCTTCCTTCCTTCTTTCTCTCAAAAATGGGCGAACTAATACGCACATTTCATTGCGAGACTGCCTCAGGTATAGCTGAGAGGTAATTTCGCATTGCGAGGGCGATTTAATGGTAACTTCCCGAATAAAAGCTGCCAGTGATTACAATTGTTATAAGGTTACAATTTCGTTCGGCTCCAGTCCGAGAAATGGAGGACGTTGAGATTGGATGTGACGCGGCCTGGCGCTTTAATACTAAAACTGCAAGACCGTCCGGTCTTGAGTGTTGTTGCCTAGACTGGCTGCGAGGCCGTTGTTCCCAGTTGTGGCGTTTCTCGTGAAATCGAATTGTTTCACTCATTACGGCATTGTATTCCAACGACAATGGTGGTGGGAGAGGGGTTCGCCGAACTCTTCATTTCTTACTCAAACATGTTAAACCTCCTGTGCAATTTGAAATGTGGCTGAGCCACCGTGTATATTGGAGCATTAAATTTAACGTTAAATTAATTAACATATTAAATTTGCCCGTTTGGCTTTAACTGACTCACAAACGTCAGCAGACATCCAAATACGTGCTTAGTACAAGTGAGAGACTAAATGATCCGTTCTACAAATTTTATTGGTGAGAAAGTCCAGAGTAATTCAGTACGGATAGAAAATTGTTATAATCGCCACATGAGGTTACTTATGTGTCAGTTCGTGTCCAAAAACTGAATTTAATCGAAGTTTCCATGACCGAAACCACACCAGCCTTGAAATACATCTCTCATTCACCGCTGAAGATCTTGAGAGAGGCAAAGTTTTAGTAAATGTTCTCTTCAGTGAGGGTTAGGTAACATAGACTAATAATGAGAGCCCTCTTTAGCCTAAAACCAGGAAGGAAGCTCCTTCATTTATTAGTCTCTATGAAATTCAGATCGCGGCTCCCGGTACGCTCACACAGCCCGAACTTTGCGGTCTAACCTAACGTGGGCAGGTTTAATTTCAGCGGCTTTTATTATTTTCAGTGGCAGGCAACGAGTATAACTCGTTATGCTCTTCATCCAGTACGAAATTAATTCTCACCATTTGGGAAATTCAATTCCCAGACCACTCCCGTTACTAAACACCCTGAAACGCGTTACGAAAACCTCCACCTCGACCACCCGAGCAATTAAGCAATGAAAGCCATCAAACGTTCGTTAATAAATTACAGGCTAATCGTAAGCTTCCCCTCCCTACCGCAACGCGAACTGGTATATTAGACTACTATCATATAGCTCGATAATACGTACGTAGACACGATACCCGGTGAATTATCAACGCTCGGGCCAATATGTTGAATTAATTTTAGAGTAACCACGGGAAAACGCTCATGATAAGAACACGCTCGTTATTCAAGTCAATAAATCCAAATAAAACATCATGTTTGCTTCGCTCAGCAAAACGAGTGTAGCGGGGAGGAGTGTTTAGATTTGAACGCAATGGATTGATGTAACTGAGATTAACTGTGTTGAAATTTGAAAACACTGCTAATTATTCCACAGTGGTTGAGTATTCCTTGGAGCAGGAGTATTGTGACAACAGTGGGTGTGGAGTGTCTCGAACTCATTCCAATCGATTCAGAGTGCTGCGCTCTATCGGACAACGCTTCAGGGAGCGTTCCGCAGCGTGGAGAGCCGGAGTGCCACAGGGTTCTCACCTGAGACCTTCTCACCATCTTCGTCGATGAGGATGATGTCGATCTATCCCTTGGAAGTGATGAAAATCTTCAAGCCTGTTGCCAGGCGTACTCCCTTATCACTTTGAAGGATTCCTAGACTGCAGCAATCCTGTAATGTGAAATTTGTCTAACTGTTCTTATACGAATTCGAAAAGCATCGTCTCTATTCATGGAGCGCTCCCAGGAGACAACTGTAGACAACTGAAAGTTTCCTCCCTTTGGCATTGTTATCATTGCAAACAAACCTCTGTAAACAAGAAGCAACAAGCATAGGTCACTCCAGACATGATACTGACCAAAGCGTAGCTGTGGACGTTTTTGAAACCAATGATTCTGGTAACTGAACAGGGGTGGGGAAAGAAAATACTGAATGCTAACGTCACAGAATTTCCTTTATTTTTTTATTTTTTTTTTTTTTTAATGAACTATTTTGATTTTAAGCAAAAGTTATGTGAATTAGTACTCTCTTGAGTCCCACTTTTCACATACAATCTTCTTTGGAAACATGTGCTACACCCCGTTTCCAATAAGCTCCTTCAAAATCAAATGGCTAAAACTAACTTTGGTTATTGGTGACTCTTCTGAGGTTCATTGTTTTGGTACAGATTTCCTTGTTTGGTACAGATGAGTACAATTCCGCACCAAGAAATGTTTAAAACAGCAATATCCTTTTCTGGACCTGTCGAAACTTGTATTGTACAAAGCGAGAACAGCATCACTGGGTGGGTTTTTTTAAAAGTGACAAGTGAATGGACGAAGGCCAAAAACTGTTTTACTCTGAAAAATGTTTCCGTTCAAACAAATATGCTTTATGTTCTGCCCCTACTGGATGTTACTCACGTATTTTGATGCGTTCGTAAACTGTTCAGGCGGCTCTATATTCTCGTTTTTCCTCTTTTCTCAGTAAATATACACTCAAACATCACGTCAGATTCCTTTCTCCATCTCCTCGACAATAGGTACAAAACTAAATTGCTCCTTTCAAACGAGGGTTCTTGGTATGACAGCGTTTCCAGCTAGAACATTTCCCTTCGAACGTCCGCTCTTTTCATGATTTTGAGCGTGTTATTCGAGTTTATTTATTCTGGCCCCTTTGAAGCGTTCGTTGAAACATGTAGCGAGAGTAGATACATTGTGAAGTTCTTCTCGCGGTGGAAAAACGTGCGTCGTCATTTCATATTCATAACCTTTCCGAGCGACTGTCGACCGCATCATTCTGCTACGCTTCGCTGTAAAATTGCTGTTTAGTCACGTAGAAAAATGCTCGGCCGCGGAGTTAAAAAATTCAATTTTATTCAAGTTTATTCCCCGTGAGAATGATTGTTGCCAGAAGTTAGGGAATCCATTGACACGACAGTATACTGGGAGTTGGTTCCAATTTCTACGACGTCCTGTCGTGTAAATGAAACGTTCACCTAATTTGGGCATCAGAATTCGCTGAACGTTTGTTTTTGTGAAACGATGTTTCATGATTCTACGTCAAAAACGCTGTCAATTTTTCCACAACTGTTAATATTCCTTGGAACAAGAATTTGGGGGATACAGGGAGTATCCAGAACCTATTTTGGCCTATACCCTCCTCCGGTGGGCGCCAATTGGACCGATACTCATCTCAAGCGTCCAAAACATGTTGGAATAGGATAACCTACGAGCCAGCTTCCCAAAAAGACCCAAAAATCAAGTTTCAAATTACATTTTTACCTACACCCTCCCCAAATTTGGGCCGATTGGGCTGAAACTTTTCGAGGACTAAATAGAGTCGGAAAGAACCGAAACTTCTTAGCCTGATCGACCTAAATTCGGTGAGGATAAGGGTATTTTTAAAGACGTTTTTGTCTTTCTAAGTACTAGGCATGGGGGTATCATTTTCCACCATAGTTCAGACGTGGGTATGGGTCAAACCGACCTATTAAAATGAGTCCATTCTCCACACTATTTCCCCATACTCTTGCTCCAAATGATAATAAACCATCGTGGAATTTGCAGCGTTTTCCAAAATGTCTTTTTCGCCCTGGTCACGAGGCTTCGTTGCTCTGATACAAGCGAACATTGTCGACTTCTCGCTCTCCACTCGCATGAAATACATAAATTATTAACCTCTGAATTTCCAGGAATGCATAAATTCCTGCCAGACTCCTACACGGATTCCTCCCTCCATATTGAAAAAGAAGTCAAAATAGAGGCATCAATTCTGCGAAAATCAAATCAACTATGATGCACGGTTTCGCGCTATACAACCTTCTCAAACAGATAGCAGATAATTGAAATGCGAGCCAATGTGGTCCGACAGAATTCAAATCAACATTGTTTTCCACAATATACCCTGAGGTCTTCAAATACCTCAAGGGCAATTAGGTGGGATCGAATTATCCGCGAGAATCCCCATCGTACGTGCAAATATCATTAAATTATAAACCAAAATCCTATTCAGGCTTCCAGTAGTCAGATGAAAATACATAATTACCAATAAACTATTTCATCAGGCGTTATGATCATCGGTTGAAAATACTCCATAGCATTTACCTCCGACGAATATTTGTTCTTCGGGGTAGCAGGAAGGCAGATAGAGGATTCCACATGAATAATATGAAAAGGAAGCGTAAATAAATGACAAGCCAGTCTAAAGGGTGGTTATGGATGAAAGTGGGCAGACTCAAAGATGGATGCCCTGGAAACCCCGGATGGCGCGCGTCGGCCTCGTAATATATTGAACAACGCTTGTAAATGAATTCTCACTTACATTTTACCTCCTTGGCATACGTGGGATGTATTTAATAATAGTTAGCAATATTCACCTGAAACTGATATTTCTCTCGTTTCATTGAAATGAAATGTTGAACGGAGTAATCAGGAGCGTTCCTCTGAAACATACCAAAACAAATTTTTACAAACAAGCACAATTTATGGAGATACACAATGGTTTTTTTTAAATCACTTCTTGGCCTTTGTTGGCCTTCGTTTGAAAGCATTGTTTTACTCTGCTTTCGTTTTGTATACGAATCGTGTAACGTATTTTACTTTTGTTTTTGTTCAGCGCGGCTCAACAGAGATAGCTCTTAAGTTTCTTCCACGGGTTTGGTAAATTTCGTGGAAATACTCAACACGATTAATGAAACAATAATATGATAAACTTGAACAAATAGCCGTGGGCGGAGGAGAACAGATTTTCCAAGGGTTGCGAGCGCCTATACGAACGCATAAAGCATTTTGAGCCTATTGTATCCACAGCCAGGTTGCTCAGGGCCCCAGGGTGGATAAAATTGATCCGATTGTTTGCGTGACGTATGTTCATTATACCTCGTATGAGCAGGCCCATTGTTTCATCATTAAACACGCCGATTCCCCTTCCACGTGATGATGGGGTGTTCAACGTTTTATTATTCAATTCAACTTTTTAGTAATTTTAGTTTTTTTTCGTCGATTTGGAGAACCCTCTCCACGCACGAATAATCGCCAACAGAGAAGGAAATAATAATAATCCTGACATTTGTTCTACCCTCGCTTCTAGACATTTTTTTTTTTCCTCTGTTTATTAGAATTGCACCAAGTTATAAACTTATTAGCAATATTTTTGTGACTTGAGTTAACTAGGTTACATCTTCAGCCAAGGTACATTGCTTAGCTTTTAATTATTCTACAACTGATTTTATTGTCATTGCATTAGCGAACTAGTTCATGTGGTTTCGTGCGTTTAAGCCTTCTGACGAGATCATTGACGTCAAGAAGTCGAACAGCCTCTTCGTTGACATGATCTTGTAGCCTTTGGAGATGGGCAGCTTGAAGCCTGATGGTTTCGTTTACTGTCTCGACTTGTAGGTGCTTCTAGACATGTCTCGCTCTCTTTTTAGTCTCGCTCATTTCCAGATCTTTCTACCCGGATTGGTTAATGTGTCGCTCCCAATGATTCTCCTCGCTTCTCCCAAGAATTCTCTTTTCTTCTGGTTCATGTCTTCTAGCCTAATTAGAGCGTATAAGTGTCAATCTTGACACTTGCATCATTGTTTTTCCTGATTTTTATCGATGAAGAAGAAGAAGAAGAAAACAAATGCGAAACATGGTAAACTGGACGTGTCGTCCAGGTTGACTAGGATTTCCACCATAAAAACAATTACTCTCCAATCATTATTTTCGAACTATAAATTTCCAATTATCCACCAGAATTATAATTGTTGTTCTATTATTGACTCCAACAAAACACCCCTGTAGTCATCAATTAAACTCTACCGCCAGAGCGATACCAGCTACTCGATTCTGTTTCCTTATTTATGCCCTCAAAAGTGTTTCAAAGTGTCTAGATCAAAAAAGTCAAATGTCCGTCCGCAGTCCACGCCGACGTTGCTAGTAGAAAAATTTCTAAAAATCTGAATCTAAATCTGGGTCAGGTGTCCGTTCCTGGCTCTAGTTGGTCCTCAAAACTCGAAGGCCCGATCGGACCAAATTTGGGTGGGGTTGAGGTCAAAATTTCAAAATTGATTTTCGAGATTTTTGGCGATCCAGTCGTGTGGGGTATCATTTCCCACTAAATTCAGGACGCTGAATCCAATGAAATGGGTCCCGAAACCATTGGTACCCACCGGAAGATGTTATGGGTCAAAATGGGTACCAGTATACCCATTTCGAATGTGTTTCGAGATTTCTGGTACCTATGCGTGGGGGTTATCGATTTTCACTAAATTTTGGACCCTGAATCGATTGGAATGGATCCGGGAGCCGCCACACCCACTGCTTCCCCAATTTTCCCCATGTTGATGAAATGGGTCTTCACCGGGAGGACTGGCTGTGGTTTTAATTTAAATATAACTTTATTATTTATGAAATTCAGGTGCCTGACCCGTTTCCGGCTCTAGTTGGTCTTCAAAAATGTGTATGGACTTCCATTGGAGGATGGGTCAAAATGTGTACTTCGAAAAATGGATTTTCGAGATTTTTGGCGTGTGGGGTACATACTTGTTTCGTCTAAATTTTGAACCTTAAATTATATAAGAAGATTTGGAATAAGTCCGAGACACGCCACTCCCACTGTTCTTTCCATTTTCCCCATGTTCGATATTTCCGACGATTTAGGCGTGTGTGGTATCATTTTCCACTAAATTTTGGACCCTGAATTGATCGGAATGGGTCTGATGCCCGCCACACCCACTGTTTCCCCATTTTCCCCGTGTTCAACATTTTCGACGACTAAGGTGTGTGGGTTAAATATATTGTTTTCCACAAATTGTTGGACGCTGAATCGGATAGGATTGAGTCTCCATGCCCCTGGTCCGAGGAATGATCAATCCCTGTGAAGGAATTTGCAGCTTTTTTCACCTTGACTCATCGCTAATTCCCTTGGTTTTACGTACATATTGCTGCTTTTATGATCATCATTCTATTCCTCTTGTTGTTTTTGTTGTACATTGTATTATGTTGAAATTGGGCTCCGCTCGACAATCAGTCTAAATAAATAAATAAATCCTGAAAAAAGTCATCTTTCGTCGAAGGTTGACCTACTCCTACCCCGATATTTCAACTTCAACAGATTATCGGAAAACCAATGTTCTTCCCTCCCCCTATTACAAGATAACCCTCCAACAACGCTCAAGCCCAAGAGTCTGATCGGCGTGAAAGTCTGGGCTAGGATAAATCTTAAATATTTGTCGAGGGATTTGGGGCAGTAAAAGTGATTTAGAGAAGAGATTGGGAGCTCGGGACGGTTGTGGAACATTTATGCCCCCAAAGAGTTGCTCCCTATAAATTAGAAGTAACGTTTACTTGGTTATAATAACGAACTCTTTGTTTACTTTGCCTCTTGGAATGGGTCTGGGAGCATTACTTTGAGTTAACGTCTTTGTTATATTTGCCCGGTGCTCTGGAGTTTTATTTCATTCATATCTCTAGAACAATTGCTCTTCTCCCTGACACTGATGGCCCTATCTTTTTGTGTTAGGGCCGTCTTTTTGCGTTGAATTTTATCTCTTAGGGAGTGGGCGAAGAGAAAGTATCATTTTTAATGAGACAGATTCCCCTCGGAACTTTTCCGAGCAAATGAACGGCACTTTTCCGGACAAATGAACTTATTTTTTATCTTCGGGGATGAATAATGGAGTGTTGAACTTGTTTGTTCTCGAACACTGCGAGAGAATTGATATCAAATATGCGCCTGATAATGGGATTTTCGTGATAATGATCTCGTTCTTTCTTCTTCTTGTTTCAGTTCGTTCGACGCAACCGCCTGAAAGGCCATGGATTCCTCTGGCGCGACCATCCACCAACAAGCCATCTTGTGAGTAAAACTTGATGAGCCCAACCTAGTCGGAATGCGCTATAATCAATTCCTTTTAATGTATTGCATTGAATTTAATTAAAGCATTTCCTGATTAAATAATTTCGGAATCGGGAATATCCTCATTTCAAAAGCAACTCATGGGCAATAACTTGCCACCGAAATGAATATGTGATGGATGGAACAGATTGCCACAGACAAAAGGAACTACTCAAATAACACCATAGGTGTCACCACTAGCTGCTTGTACTACCCTTTGTGGCCCTGTTATGAACTATACAAACTGTGTATTATCCTTACATCGTAGAAGAATCAATCTTTTTTGTTCAGTTCTGATTGATATATTCCATTTATTATTTCAAGTTCTTAAATTTCTCTTCATCATTCTGTCATTGTGGTGGTAGCACTTCGCCTTCATCTTCTTCTGACTATGTGATAAATCTTTCTGATTCTGGCTATTAGGAGGGGCAGTTGGTAGCAATATGGGCCATTGCCATTGCCATGACAGCAGGCGTAGCACATTGGATTGATGGACCTGGACTGCTTGATTTGTGGATTTGATGATGTTGATGCCCATGAGGACAATGAGCAGCACTCAAATGTCTCATGTCCAGTTTGTCAGTATTTTCCACAGCGTAGTATATTATCCTGCTGGGTTGGATACTGAAGATAGCATTCTCTAGGTGGGTTCCTTTTTGCTGAACCACCATCATTGAAGTCATGTAGCCTCTCATATGACAAAGCACAAATTCTAGGAGCATATACTCACTTTTTTTATCTGCTTGGTGTAACAATGGTTTAAGGCTCTTCAATTGAAGAACGTTGGTTTTGAGCAATGAACTGATTGAAAATTTGTGACTCAAAAGTGGCATAGTTATCATATTCTCGTGGTTTGGTTTGGAAACATTAGACCATTTATGCTGTGGTGAGAGAGATCGTATTGATGGAGGAATTTTGGGATTAACACATTTATCATTTTGGATCAAATTCTGGAACAGTATGATTAGAGTTGGATGGTGTATGACATTGTTTCAGAGAAGGCACAACATGCGCTCTAATTGCTGGAACCTGTAAGGAGTTTTCAAATGTAGGTGGAGGGGGGGGGGGGGTGTGGGGGAGGTTATCAGTGACATTTGGTTTGAACGCAAAATGATTCTATCCATCACCTGGATATTACGCTAGTTCTCTAAATATTCTCGTCGTCTGTACCAATATGTGCAACCATCATGGAACTACCCTATTCTACCCTATAATAAGTCTCCCCCTTCAACTCGTCACAACCCCCACCCCACCTCTAATCACCACTTCGAAAACTCCCTTCCTCATCTCCCAGCCCCAGAATAAACCCAATTCTGTTGAAGTGTGCGGCTTATTTCCCTTTTCAAGAAACGTTTCGTGACATTTCTTGCCATCTTAGATATCGCCGAATTTCAGCTGTTTCCTCTCAATTCGGTGACAAGAGCTCATCCTAAGATTGAGCCTGCCATCCCTGCTGTCATTTTTGTTTCATTGAGATCTTCCCGTTATTGGCATTTCCTTGTGAATGAGCAGAATATGAATAAGAATTGAACTGGCCTCGCCTATTTTGATTGTTTATTCCTTGAATAATCAACCTATGTTTTCATGCAAATGGTCAACCTCTCCGATTCGGCTCAAATTTTTTTTCTGGACGTTTCATGGTGTCTAGATCAAAAAAGGTCAATATCCGTCCGCCGTACGCCGTCCGCCGTACGCCGTTTTTGGTAGTAGAATTTTTTCTAAAAATCTGAAATTTGGGTCAGGGGTCTGTTCCCGGCCTAGGACGGTCCTCCAAGCTTTTCAGCCCGATCGGACCAAATTTGGGCGGGGTAGGGGTCAAAATGTGTTTTTTGAAAAATGAATTTTCGAGATTTTGGGCGAGCTAGGCGAGTGGGGTATCATTTTCCACTAAATTTTGGACGCTGAATCCAATGAAATGGGTCCCAGAACGATCGGCAGCCACTGGAAGAAGTTATGGGTCAAATTGGGTATATATTACCCATTTTGAATATGTGTTTTTGAGATTTCTGGAACCTAGGCGTGTGGGGTATCATTTTCCGCTAAATCTTGGGCGCTATTTCCAATGAAATGGGTCTCGGAACGATTGGCACCCACTGGAAGAAGTTATGGGTCAAATTGGGTATATATTACCCATTTTGAATATGCGTTTTCGAGATTTCCGGTATCTGGGCGTGTGGGGTATCATTTTCCACTAAATTTTGGATCCTGAATCGATTGGAATGGGTCTGGGACCCGCCGCACCCACTGTTTTCCCCATTTCCCCCATGTTTATGAAATGAGTCTCCATACGCCTGGTCCGAGGAATAACCAACCCCTGTGTAAGAATTTGCAGCGTTTTTTACTAATTCATTGCTTTCACTGGCGCAAATTTTGCTGTAATGAACTGATTTATACGGTGCTGAATAATAAAGAGATGAATAGATGTATGTCATACAATTTGTCATTGCTACTGATTCTTGTTATTGTTTTGAGTCTGTAACTCCAAACTCAAAATGTGTAATTCTCCATAAACCCTCAAATTCCTTTTCTAAAATTTGAACTCAATGCAGGTTTGATGACCGTGATGTGCTACAACGTACTTTGTGACAAATATGCGACACGACAAATGTACGGCTACTGCCCCACTTGGGCTCTGACTTGGGAATACAGGAAGAAAGCGATCCTTGCTGAAATCAGGCATTACACCGCAGATATCATCAGCCTTCAGGTATATTCACAAACCTAACCCGATCTATTCAAACGTATTCTTATTTGTAAATTTCTCATCGTCGCTTTTTTGTTTACAGGAGGTGGAGACGGATCAGTTTTTACAAGTTTTCCTTCCCGAGCTCAAAAGGGATGGGTATGATGGGATCTTTTCTCCTAAGTCGAGAGCTAAAACCATGTCAGAATCCGAAAGAAAATACGTCGATGGTTGTGCCATCTTCTTCAGAACTGCCAAGTAAGAACGAACCCAATTTCTAGTTATGAATAAGTAAATGATTTATGCGAATTTCTTCTTTTAAGCCATCTTTCTTTGAAATTCTGAACTTTTCCCTTCCTTTTACAAGTTACTACAAGAAACTTTTACCTAGTTAATTGAGTAACTGCTATAGCATCACGCTCATATTCAACGTAGGCAAAAGGCTACCGAATGGGAAGAATTATTTATTCACGAATTTTTCTGACTACATAGCTGGACGTTTGAGTTTTATTGCTTGTCCTCAAAACACGAAGTTATTCTGCTGCTATAGCCGACAACGCTTATGGCAACAATTGGCAACTCTCATCAAGACACCACGTAGCCTTAGTCATTGATTCCATCATTTGTTTTCCTGTGTTTGAATCATACATTAATTTATGGATTGGTCGTTTAGATTTACTCTCATCAAAGAACACCTGGTTGAATTCAATCAGTTGGCGATGGCGAACAGTGAAGGCTCCGACGACATGTTGAATCGTGTCATGCCCAAGGATAACATCGGCCTCGCAGCTTTGCTCAAAACGAAGGAGGCTGCTTGGGAAAACTGTAAGTATTGCTGCACTTATTCAATCTTTCAAGGTTCTACAATATTGCCGCGCCCTCTTATAAACGGAAGCTGTTTTTGTAATCCACGTGATATTAATCGCAACCAGCGACGATTAATCTCTTTCAAATTCTCATAAACCCTTCTTGATTTAAGCCGTTTTATCCCCATTTCTCTCGTAACTTCCATTTTAATTCTCATGTAATGGCACCTTCTTTCCACCCCATGCATTATTTGTCAGCTTGTTGATTTTGAAACCACCCTATGCTAATAATTTGACTGCTGGACGCTGATATTCATCAACACCCCTTATGAGGCAGAAGTTTAACCGGGGCGAGGCGCTCCCTGTACCTGGTACTCTGTAACCACTTGAGGAGCTCCCCACAATATTATATGAGTTTTCACAACCTTCAGGAACCTTTTTTTGTAATTCAGATAGGTATTAGAAAAATGCTGATAAAAAAGTTTGCGGATCTCAAACCACATTTGAAATTGTTCATCATTCAACTGTAATATCCGCATTTCGTCCGCAAGTTTGAGCGTTGTCGCCTGTGTTCATGTTTGTGTCAAAACAACGTCTTGTTGACCCACCCTGATCCACCAACACCTGAACACACAACGTGTCTAATGGGTGCAGATTGAGTTTCAATTGATGGTGAAATCAAATACGAGCGTTGGACCGACCTGAATCTCATTTCTCGCTGCCCTCTCAACATCCTTGAACGAAGTTTAGGTTCGATATAATCGACAAACGTACCGTTCTAGCGTCACCAAATCTAGTGTAAAGTGCGAATTGAGTAGGTATTATTTCGCCTTATTATGATATTGATGCGAACCCTCCGATTTCATGAGCATACTATGCATCTCTGCGCTCCCTAGGGTTCAGATAGTTAGCTTTTTACAAAACGGTAAACCCTGATGTAACCTGTTCTCCGACCTTGTACTATTCTAATTTAGAAAAGTCTAAGATCATTATTTCCATTGAGCTGACTGTTCATCATGCAGAAAATAGTGACTTCCTAGTCACACCTGATCAAGGGAAACCTCGAGCATCTTGGTTCTTTGCCGGTTTGAATAAAATCGGTTTCCAAAGTAAGATATAGGTAGGTAAATTAAGCTTCTAACGTTGTCAAAAACACCTCGAACATCACATTTTATTTCCATTAGTAAACTTCATGACATGATGGCGATCGGTTCAGGTCCAGGACCCGTCTCAATAAATTCTGAAAAGTATATTGAGGGACCCACTTCCATTACCGCTTTGAGGAGGATGATGATCCTCCTACTCAAAAAAGACCATTTGTCTGAAGGGCTGACAGCTCAGACAATCCTGAATCTACATACCAACTATGAAAGCAACGATCTGGCTTTATTGTGCTCCCTATTCTATCTAACATCACTACAAAAAGAGATTTCTGCCTCTCAGTCTCAGTGCTTCAGTCTGTCAAACCTTATTGACTCCAAAAGACCTCATCAGATTTAAAGATTGATGAAAAATAAGTTCACCTTACCTGACATTTTCAAGATTTATTTTCATCTTCCAAATGTGTAAGCCATTCCGTTGGAGAAGACAACTTACTTTTGAAGTAGGCTGGTAATGAAGTAATGCTGAGCACGGGTTTTCAGTGTTTTTTGCGCAGACACGAGGGTTAATAATTATGTACTATATAATAGTCAAATAAGTGATGACCTACTCAAGTACCCTACTGTGTACCTTGTCTTCCTGGTACCGAATTGCTCACTCAGGTAGACAGTCTGTTGTTTTTATTATTGAGAGGTACCTAAGCCTATTACCGAGAAAATTGTATAGTTGTGTTACACATATATATCGTTCCCACGTGATTTGTGAGTGCGAACGGTGGAAAACAGTGCAAAAACTGCTGTCGTACGGTAAAAAGGCACTTTTGGAGTAAAAACTGTCTAAAAAACTAATTAGATTGCTAAAAAAAAATCAAGTTTACTAGTTCATTTTTCCATCATAATCTATGGACTGGATTCGCGATTTGCGCTCCAATTACACAGACAGTTTCCGTTTAAAATGAAATAAGAATGTGGGTTTCGTGATAGTCCAGCACTCATTTTATATTCACAGGAATTCAAACAGCAATCAAACGGTTCTATGTAGAAGTTTTATTATCAAGTGAACACTTGGAAAGACGGGATTGTTGAAAATATTTTCCTTCAAGCTTCCTGGCTGGATTATATTTAATTGCCAACAAGTGGACAATTTTGGTAGCTAAACCAAGTTGTCATGACCTCCTTCCATCAACCTTGATCAGTCCTCTATTATAGCGTAAAGGTTATCAGTAATCAGTTTATTCATGATCTTCATTAGTGAATTTTTAGTCAATTGATTCAGCCGGTCCAAGAAAGTCAATGAAAAAAATATTCTCCATGTCAGTATCAATATTTAGGTATATCGACGCTTAGGGCCGATAAAAACATTTATATCAATATTTGTGACTAGTATTGATATCAATACTCATATCGACATTATCCTATCGATATCCGACGTCCCTGGAGTCGAGATTATTGAGCTAAAATCTTGGAAAATTGGGTGAAATGAGTACAATGTTGTAGATTGTTCTCCGTAGATTCGGGAACGGACAGAACGCTTGTTGGACACGTCGGTCGCTATCTGTTATGTTGGCGCACCTGCGTCTTATCGATTGTTATCGTATCAGAGGTCGTTGGCTGTCGAGTCGACATCAACTCAGTTTTTGTGATTCATGCTGAAAATGTATTCAATCTGTGTTTGTTGAAATCAGTCGTCATTCTAAACTGTTGTAATGTTAAAGTTGTGATTCTTTCCGTGGACAGAACTAACAATGTCGGATCAATTCAACTCGAACGGGTGGGAGCAGGATGACTGGAGCTCCGGTCAACAAGGGGCTCCCCCGCAGTACCAATTCTACGGTTCGAACAACGATATGATATTAAACGCCGATCAGCTTTCATTTCAACAATCGTCTTTTGACAATCACGAGTACTCGCAGACGCAGACCGCTAAGATGTCTTTCTTCTACGACCAACCTCCGCAACAGTTCGAACAGCCCAATATGGAGTTGTTACAACCAACCATGAGTGGATACGAATTCGAAAATGAACCGCCCTTGTTAGAAGAATTGGAAATATATCCCGATCTTATCGCCAAGAAGATCAAATCTGTCCTGGACCCGTTCTGTATCAATCCTCCCGTCGGAGATCACGACCTCGGCGGTCCGATGATATTCTGTTTATTGTTCGGAGTCACCACATTTTTCTCGGCTGGTCGCATAAATTTCTCCTACGTCTACGGCATCGGCGTATCTTCCTGTATATTCATGTACATCTTGATGTCTTTGATGTCGCAGAAGGATAAACCGTCTTTGGTGGCCGTCGCTTCTGTCATGGGCTACGGTCTAATACCTGTTGTTGTCCTGTCAGTGATCGGGATGTTCGCAAAGCTGACAAACCCCTTTGGAGTTGGTTTGGCCATACTGGCTGTCTTATGGTCTGCGTTAGCCGCTGGTAAAGAATTCACTTCCATGATAGAAGAAGATCAAAGACTATTGGTTGCGTATCCGTGTGCCATCCTCTACGGCGTATTCACACTTCTCGTTATATTTTGAGTTACTGTCCTGACGTAATGAACATTCTTGATTGTGAAATTATATTTTGTACCCCGTGTAAGTATTAGATTGGTAATAAATCTTTTATTCTGATGCTAATTCGTATATATCAACCTTGTAAGTGGCCCTTTACCCTTGTTAAGGCGTATTCAGTGAAGGTTCGACGTTTACCTGAAAGGGATGAAGAGGGTAATCTACTTTTGAACGTAATCAAACCAATAGCCCTAGAAGTTCTCTTCCACAGTACGCATTCCTCCAAATTACGTAATTTGACATAATGAACATAGAATACCTTGCTTAGTACTCAACGAATAGTTTGCCAAGAATATTTGAAAAATCAACACTTGGACAAACGCTTTATTGAGTGACGTATTACGTGTCATAAGGCATCAAGTCGCCTTCATGTATCATCTCCAATAGGCTCTTCAAAAGAGATTTTGAGCGTTTTTAGACTGATTTTTCGAAAAAGCCTTACCTTGCTTTCCTGCTGCTGAAAGCAAGGGATTTTATTCAATGCCGTTCCAATAAGTTACTTGAGTGAAAAGAACCTGGTTTGGCGGTTTTTTGTTAGAAATACGGAATACTTTCTCCGATACGAGTGTGTATCAGACCCTGTGTCGTGTTCATAAGATGAAACACTTTTCGTTCATGAGGAAATCCTCTTTGTAATGGAAGGATGGGAGATTTTGCATTGCTGCTGTAACTGGAGGACAACAATTGTTACTCTCTAACTGGGAACTCGGTACAAATCAAATGAATTAAGTACTTTCATAAAACCAAAATGATAGGTGATTTCAACAACAGTTAGGTATTTGTATGTTCAAAGATTGGCTCGTTCAACCCTAGAGTGATAGACTACGTAAAAAAATACGTGGAGATATGATAGCCTTGGCCCACCTACCTGTGTCTCCTCTATACCCTCCCCCTACTCGTCAAAGGTACGCAATCTACTATTTAGCAAGTGAAATCAATATGCAATATTTCCGCGAGTACCATTTATGGCTTATTGTTTAATCCACTTGAGTGTTGCTCAGCCAATTTTCATGGGCCAAAGTGCCATGTGATCATGTTTTCTACTTTTAAAAGATGCAATGGACACCGTGCCATCCAAATCTACTGAAGTGTTAAGAGAAAAATTTTCTCTTACTATTATTTAATAATAAGAGAAAATAATAATAGTTTGAAACCACCCCTCATCAGTGCATACTGACTGATGAAGAAATTGTGGTATTTGAAGGAGCTAGACGATGCGTTAGAAAAAGGAAATAGGAAGCCATGGGTATTTGTACTCATTGGATGTTGAGCATTTTCTCATCAAATTGAGGTTGACGGAATTGGTTCGTTTTCACATTGGTTTTAAACGCCGCAACGCCAGCCCACGTGGTTTCTGAAAATACCTACTCCGTGCCACACAACATGAAGAAGACATTCGATCCATTCCTTCCCAGTGCCATTCTTTTGAAGGTGCCTGTTGATTCGCCTCGTTCAGCCGCTGCTGCAGGGAGAGAATTTCATTAAAACATTATTTCGTCATTCTTTTCTGTTCATTATGTTCATTCATACTTGTTGAATGTTACATTTCACTTGCTAATTTGTTGTCATTGCTTTCCCAGAATTGAATCGTGTACATACTCGTATGTTGCCCTCCAAATTGATATAGAAGACCTTCAATTTACGTGAATATTCTATAGAAGAACATCCGGATCTAGTTCAGTATGAATTTGATCCTGATGAGGAATCAAAAGATCCAAATAATGAGCCTACGATGAAGATATCAGGGAAATTACGAGGGCCCTTGAGGCAGAGCTAGATGGGAAGGGGATCTCATAAACATTATGCCTATTCTCTGAATAAGTGATATATCTTTAATACAACAATTGTTTTAGGTTTTGCACTTTGAACGGAGTTTATTTCTGCTCAGTTTGATTCTCCAAATTTATACTTTATTCTTTCGTAACATTTCACAGGCCCTCGAGATTGCTCAGCGATCACCGAACAGGCTATCCTTGTGTGCACTGCCCATATCCACTTGGGATCCAGAATTCTGCGATGTGAAACTCATTCAGGTTCGTATTTAACTGTTCTACAGGCTTAAGTTGTCACTCAATCGTGTAATTTCAAGGGAACTTGTTGAGTTAATTGTATATTGTATCATTCAGGTCATGATGCTGTCGCATGCTCTTAAAGGAGTCCTTGAAGAGGCTAGTCATCATTTTAGACCGAACGCTGGCGTCAATCCTGTGCAACTGTTGTTGTGTGGTGATTTCAATTCTCTTCCCGATTCAGGTTGGTTATAATAGAAATCAGGCTATTTTTGAAAGGAATAAAGGAGTTTCTTTAAGACGATTCATCAGGTAAGCCGCCCTTTCGTATTTGAATCCAAATTGATCCTTAATTTCATTCCAGGTGTGATCGAATTTCTGACGTCAGGTCGCGTCTTAAGTGATCATCAGGACTTCAAGGACCTTCCTTATAAGTCTGTTCTCCAAAAGATCTCTGGTTGCGACAAGCCAAACGAATTCACACATTCCTTCAAACTGGCTTCAGCCTACACTGAGGACATCATGCCGTACACCAATTACACGTACGAATATTTTGAGGAATAAAGTTGTATTAAGTAGCCAATAAAATTTGGGTTAGTGGTGGGATCTAACTGGCCTAAAAATCACCACGCTTTTGTTCTTGTAATTTTGTTTTACTAAGGCGCAGCTCTATTATAACTATTGAGGGAAGTCAGCCTCTCCCATTGTCCTCACAATTTGAGAATTGCGTTCCATGATGATCAGAAACGCTGCCAATTCTTCCACAATGGTTAATATTTTTTGGACCAATAGCCCTCATTTTAATTGATTCACCACAGTCTAAAATGTACTGAAAAATGATGCGCCACACGACTAGACACCCACAAAATCTCAGAAATCCACTTTCAAAATGTGTAGTTAGGCACAATTTTTTACCCATACCCACCTCCGGTTAGCGCCAATCGGCCCGAGACCCTTCTTAATGGGTTCAGCGTCTAAAATGTACTGTAAAATGATACTTCACACGCCTATTTCCCAAAAAATCGAGTTTCAAGGAACACATCTTAACCCATACCCTCCTCACATTGGGTC
>CM034003.1:21250920-21453966 GCA_019603395.1 Cyrtorhinus lividipennis | reverse complement strand
TTCGAGAGCACGTACAAAATGGAAGACTAAGGACCTAGGTACTGATAGAGGATGAGCAATCTGTTAGAACCTGAGCGGCCACAAAAACTATCTCAATCAGACAACGTTGGTCTCTAAAAACCTTCTGCAAAACCCGATACCGTTGAAGATGAATCCAAATTAATTCCATTCGTTACATCCAGAATGTGTAATATAATCCGCTTTCGCGAGGTGTTACCAAATAACTGCTCTTTGCTATACTAATTTATTGGGTAGTAAGGCCCGCATTAAGGAACTGTGCCGAACTCAGACAGAAATCACTTATAATCTAAGTGGAAATAACCGGCTTCGCCGTAGACAGCAAGCCACTATCAGATTTGGTTGTGATAATAGTATTTTGGTAAGATCGATGTATAAGAATCGATTATCAAGATGTCCGCCTGCCGTCCGCCGCCCACGCCGTTTTTGGTTGTACCAAATTTTATAAAAATTTGAAATTTTGGTGAGGGGCTTTTTTTGGCTCTGGTTGGTCCTCGAAAGCATACGGTCCGGTATAAGTAAAAATGTGTTTTTGAAACTCGATTTTCGGAATTTTGGGGGAGCTTGGCATGTGTGTTATCATTTTTCTCTAAATTTTGCACGCTAGCTCCATTAGGAAGGGTCCCTGAATGATTGTCGCCCACTGGACGCGTGTTTGGGTCAAAATGGGTACCTACCTACCCATTTTGATTGTGGATTTTCGGGTATTTAGACATGTGAGTAATCATTTTCCACTTAATTTTGGACTGAATCCATTGAAATGAGTACTGGACACTGCACATTGACTGTTTTCCCCATATTCTTCTTCCAAAGAATCATAAAATATTGTGGAAGAAAATACAGAAAATGGTTTTTGGTGAGCCCTTCAAGCTTTGAATCGGGTGTTTCCGATGACTCCCACACTTTAGTGACGAGGGTAGTCATCGGCAAGGAGTTGTAGCGTCTGACGACCCTTTACTTGATCTTACATTGAAAAAGGTTCACCTGGTCTGGCGGTAGAACTCCCCAGCTCTTGAAAAGCGCCATGTACAGTTGATCGGTAGATGAAGACTTCTGGAGCCGAGCGTTTAGGTTTCCTCTCGGTACATGGCGTTTAAAGGTTCTTTCGTCGGTCCCAAGATTGATGAAAACCCTCCCCAGTGGAGTCCCTTCACCCTCTCTCGCTCCTGAAGAGTGTCCGTTTCTTACCGTAATTTATCGAGATCGCCCTTTCGCCCAGACGTTTTAGTAATGGATTGCGCGCGCCTGACTGGTGCAATGTTACGTAGTATTCCTCCACACCCCATCCCATCCCTCCCCTGAAGGTACAAAAAAGATATTGATGCCTTTAATAAAAAGAATGGGCCTTCGCCGCTTCCTCGCAGACTTAGGTCCCGGGTCTTTTTCCTCTTCCTTTTCTTCTCTCTATAGCGCACATTTATAAACAGACTCGTTCTGGGAGGAGGTAGTGAAAATGAACGAGAAGATTGGTACGGCTGGAAGAAACTACAAGGACAGCGCGCTATTTAAACGAAAAAAAAGGAAAAAGATTGAGGAAAAGCTTAAGAGAAGTGAAACATAGCTTTGAACGTATATTCACTTGTTGTGCTCGAGTCTTTGGCTCAACCAATCACTTTAATTGCCTAAGGAAAAGGCACTACTAGCAGAGATTTATTTCGCTGAATGGGGTGGAGCGGAGGTAGTGTTTTCTCAGGCTTTCTGCGGCCTTTCCCTATCCCACACTCTCTGCTGTCTACATTTTCCCTCGCCTTCTCCTTCACGCTATTTCTTTTCTCTACTCATCTCTTTGAACTTTTCTCTCCCCGGAGATACGAAAAAATCCTGCCTAAACTAATCTGGAGTTAGCCGACGAGGCAAAGGCTTTCTCCAACTCCATATCTCTTTGCTGGCATCACATCATATAATAAAAGTCGAGATGACGTTCGTACATTCACGAGATTGAAAAAGCCGATAACAACCTCAACAAATTTTGATTTACTAGGCCGTTTTAGTACCTGTGACCTTTTCATGAACATTTAGGTGTATGGAGTACTTCATGGATGCTGTTATTCTCGCCCTTGACGGTTTCGATAGTAATCTGAACATGAATTTGACCGCTCAACGCCAGTCAAATAACGTTTGAAATAGTTTTTTTTTTTTTTTTTTTTTTTTTTTTTCTTTAGCAAAAATTAGTAGTTACTCAGTTATTCAACTAATTGATACATTTGTTTGGTTTACTCCGTGGGACCTGTGAGATCCTAGTCTGCGGAAGGAAGGGAAGAGGATAATACAAATTAGCGTTATTGCTGATTGCTACGATTATACGATGTCCCTGTCGTATCCCTTGGCAAACCAACCCACCCACACTCTCCTCAGATTGAAATTCCGGCATATGAGGCTTAGAGAATGTCTTAGGCTAAGGGCAGAATTTTCCAGGGGGATGGTTTGTCGGGACTACGTGTGGTTGGTTATTCCTTGGCGGACGACAGGTAATAAGATTTGAGCACGACTGGATATGCGCAGTCCCTGCATGGTCTCAAATATTAAAATACTTTTTGTAGCAACTACCCCCGTTACAAACGCTTAAGAGGAGACTGCAGCAAATCACTGTTATCGACTTGTACGTGAATTATTGGTCATTCGCTCACAGTGGATGTCGTTTGCCGAACAGAACGGCCGAATAGTTTCAGATCGTTAGTTTCCTCGTTTGGGACTGTAAATTGAGAAATCGCGAGGAAAGCTGAAAAAAACGGGGGAAATCTCGTTAGTGGATCACCGATTCGACAGATTGAACGAACGATTGGGGATCCTCCCCCTTTCCACCAGTCTATCCTTCGTTTTCAAATGCCTTTATCGCCCTCCCGACGGCCCACAGCATTCCTATCACATTTCAACTCATGGTTCGATTAGGAAAGATTGCTGAAGCGTGAAACACTTGACTTTCCCGAGGGGAAAAACATACTGCTTGACCCACGATTTTTGTTGCTCGTTGTCCAACAACAAGTAAGATAATCGTCTGATCAGATAGTCAATCTTTGAGATTTCCAGAGTTGGCAATCACCATTCTTTTTTTGCTTCTAATATTGGCCAAATCCCGTTGGCTGTTGGCAGAATTGGCCGTTGAATGTTGATGTAAAGTATGACTTATTGCTATTATTAGCTAGGCAGGCAAATAGCGGTTCCACGAAGTATTGAGTGAAAAAGTGCCCGCGAAAATGTTCGACAAGGTATGATAAGTCTACTAATTGGGCATGAATAGGTGAGATTATAAATAGGAATTCCACAGTTCGCCAATGCCTGTGTACCGCTGCAGTCCAATCTCCTCTTGTTTTAGGGCATTTGCCCAGCTAAAATATGCTACATGCTGGGAGCTTCGGGGAAATTTCAGTAATTGAGATGGCCTGGCTGAGGAATCTGTTGAGCCTTCCCAGTTACGATCTCAACTTCCTGCTCCTTCTGGGAACCAAACTGGTCCCCATTGTAGGGTACCTGATCGAGGTGGCCGCCATACCTGAATACAAGGATTGTTGCCAGAGAGGTGATAAGGGCAATAATTTTCTGGGCAGTGGAATACAGGCTCATGGCCTTGAAGTACAGTGCGTGCCATAGTCACTATTCTCCTTTGATGCTGCTTCTCTGAAAAGTGAGACAGGGATTGGAGGGATAACGTCGGGAAATGGAAGAGCTTTGGTGGGCCAAAACCTTCATTTCAGAAAATATGTATAGAGAAAGCTAAACCGCCAGTTAAGACGAATTCTGGAATTAATTTTTGGGTAGTGTGCTGGCTGTTCAAGGTTCGCAGAGATTCAACTAATCTGGACTGGAAGCAGTTTTTAGCAGACACTGTGGATGTTACGTGCCCCTTATGCAGTCTCAATGTTCCCGAGAACTATTGCCAACTCCTCTGCGCCTACCATAGGCTTAATCGGCTTCTGCTTCCAACAACCTCTCAAGCGACAACGCTGTAAGGCTCATGGTAGCAAGCGTCGTTAATTTATGTGAATACTGTGAAACTTCAGGACGGTCTGACACGAATAAACTCCAAAATGGTTAGATGACCCTGAATTACCCGCCGCATTGAGTTCCATTCCACTCAATTTTTCATGCCACCCGTTATTTATTCTACGTTTCGGTACCGACTTGTTCCATTTATTCGTTTATGACTCTCTTAATCTGTAAGATCTGTGCTTCCAGCTGACGGTTACATAAAATAAACAATTCGGAATGCGTTCATTACAGAAAGGCATCCTTCCTCCAGCTGGAGTTTTGAGAAAATAATATTCTGCATCTGAATGTAATAAAATTAACAAACTCCTAAAATTACCGTAGTTTTATGACATTCTCATGACATGCTCAATTTTATAGAAATTTCCTTCATTAGGTTGTGGTGGGGAGCACTTTGTTTTGTACGGACTGCTTTAAAGTCGTTTATTATGAACAAATCATCACAATTATAAAAGAAACAAGTCACTTCAATAAATTATATCAAAATTCAAAACAATTCAATACATTTTTAAATAATTCAATCAATTGATAAATAAATTGAAGTGACTTGTTATTTTTATTATTGTGTTGGTTTGTTTATAATAAACTTATTTTCTTCTTCTTCTTGTTTTTCTTCTTGTTCATCTTCTTCTTCTGATATGCGAAGAAACGCATAGGTTGAAGTTTACGGCTCTTTGCCCATCTGCTTCAAAACGGGATTAACTTACCTTCAGATCTTCTTATCGGTGGCGAAAACCGTTCGCCTAATTGAACAGCCTCTCGATGACCATGCGGCATGTAGCTAATTAGGTTTTCACGTCGGCGCCTTGTGGAGGGATCCTTCTACCGTCTGTACAGGACCTTCTAACGGAGGATTTTTTGGTTGGTACTGTTTGATCTAAACAGCCTTCTCATGCTGAATAACTTCCTCTTTCATAAGTACAACCGGTTGGTAGGTGGAGGAAGAATAAAAAAAATTATACTTTTTCTGTGTCTTCTTGATCCGTGTTTGTCCTTGCGACTCTTAACCTGTACTTTTTCCTTCGACCAGAATTTTTCACAGTTGTAGAGCGAAGCATGAATCTCGGAGACGGAGCTCAGCCGTATAATTGGGCTGAGAACAATGCGACATGGTCGAAGATAAGGTTTGAGGAACAGGATTTGTAGTTCGAAGGGTCCCCCTTGTCAACCCTGTTACAGGGCGGTGTTTCCATTGATTTGCCTCTGCTAGCAAGCCAAGACGTGAATTGTAATGAGGAAACATACAATACCCACTGCCCTTTTCTCCCTAAACCACCTCCTTCAGAGGAGAGGGACAGAAATTTGTTCAGTGGCTTTTCTTAGTTAACGAATCTCTGGGTATATTTTAGGGTGGCTATTCATATTTCTACCAGAAAGTACCATTGAAAAGTTTATTGGTCTCATTTACTACAAATAAAACCGTACATTTCTGAGATAGTTCTGAGATAGACATATTGATTCATTGACTTGTTTCTCTTGAATAAAAAGTCTCAATTTAATTTAAGTGTGAGGCCGCCTGTTATAAATTTCATTGCAACTTGAATGATTAGGACGCATGGTATGCGACGTCAAATACCATATGAATGCGGTCTGAAAGTAAGAATGAACGGCTTGAATAAGGCTGTGAGCTATAAGCCACAGTAATACTCAGTTACATTATATTAAAATTGCATGTTTATTGTATTGTAACGATTTATATTCTTCGTAATTAATTTATTACAATTGTTCACTCAAATACACTGTCTTTGTTCACACACTTACACAATCACAAAGCACAATTCGCGGTTGTGACGCAGTTGTTGCACTATTTATCACACGGCACGGCACAATTTATAACCCAAAGCGTCTATATTCAGACTCTGAATTGAACTGAACTATGCGGCATTCCTGGATCCCTTTTATACTGGCTGCCTTGGCTGAGTACCTTCTCGAACCTTCCCTGGTTCTGGGAACTTGACGTGTTGTCTCGAGTGAATGGGAAGGTTCCAGCCAATGCGCGTGCGAATGTTCGAGAGCGACCCTTAGCCCTCCACAGGTCGTTGACCCTGCGACGCCGGCAGCCCATTTGACTGGCGCAGGTGCCAGCTCGCAACAGTATTGTCTTTGTATCGTAAAAAACTCTGCGAATTGTTCCACAATATTTTGTTATTTGTTGGAGTAATTTCATGGGGAAAACAGCGATTGACTCAGACTTGATTCTGCATCCAAAATTTTGTTGGCAATCCCCACACGCCCATTTCCCTAGAACTATCGAAAATCGAGTTTCAAAAAACACATTTCATCCATGCCATCCCCAAATTCGGCCCTAACAGTCGGAAAAGGAGTCGGAATGAGGTATCTGACCAAGTCAAACTATCATGAAGTCTTTGGCAGCCTGATTGTACTTTCGGTGCCTCTCCCAGCTGGCAGCCTCAGCAATGTTGGCCACTGACGGTGCGTCGGCCTTAATATCTCAGGTGTATATACAAACCTACTCACTTAATTTTATTGATAGTTTGACTTTCTTCAATCTCTCTTTGTACGTATATTCTTGTCTTTTGGTTGGTTATTCCTTTGAATAATCAACCTATGTTTTCATGCAAATGGTCAACCTCTCCGATTCGGCTCAAAATTTTTTTCTGGACGTTTCAAGGTGTCTAGATCAAAAAAAGTCAATGTCCGTCCGCCGTCCGCCGTCCACGCCGTTTTTGGTAGTTGAAAATTTTCTAAAAATCTTAAATTTGGGTCATGGGTCTGATACCGGCCTAGGACGATCCTCCAAACTTTTCAGCCCGATCGGACCAAATTTGGGCGGGGTAGGGGTCAAAATGTGTTTTTTGAAAAATGGATTTTCGAGATTTTGGGCGATCTAGGCGAGTGGGGTATCATTTTCCACTAAATTTTGGACGCTGAATCAAATGAAATGGGTCCCAGAACGATCGGCACCCACAGGAAGAAGTTATGGATCGAATTGGGTATATATTACCCATTTTGAATATGCGTTTTTGAGATTTCTGGAACCTAGGCGTGTGGGGTATCATTTTCCACTAAATCTTGGACGCTAATTCCAATGAAGTGGGTCCCGGAACGATTGGTACCCACTGGAAGAAGTTATGGGTCAAATTGGGTATATATTACCCATTTTGAATATGCGTTTTCGAGATTTCCGGTACCTAGGCGTGTGGGGTATCATTTTCCACTAAATCATGGATCCTGAATCGATTGGAATGGGTCTGGGACCCGCCGCACCAACTGTTTCTCCATTTCCCCCATGTTGAAGAAATGAGTCTTCATGCGCCTGGTCCGAGGAATAACCAACCCCTGTGTAAGAATTTGCAGCGTTTTTTTTATATGGATTGCTTCGTGAGGTTCGATTATCAACCACGGGAACCGATACTCCGATCAACTTTCCTTGTGTACTTTTATAAATTGGAAGTACCATTGTGTTTTTTGAATAAAGAAAACCAAAGTGTAAACATTGTATAAGTCGCATGAAGGAGCGCATTGGTTTAGATTGAGTTTTGCGTTCGTTTTTTTTTTCCAAAAATGTTAGAAGAAAGGAAAAGAAAAATGGAGACGGAGCGGAAGAGAAAAGACCGGCCAAGAGAAATCGGATAAGTTGGTGTTGTACCGGAGGAGGGGATGAGTACGGGTGGAGAGGAGGGTCTTCCTTCCTCTCTCCATAAATACTGAAGAACGAGCTCCCACGAAGGGAAGGGGATTGAAGGCGAAAGAGGAGCGTGAGGATGATGAATCGTTCCAGACTCCCCTCGTTCTTTTCTGTTCAACCCCCCCCCCCCCCCCCCTCGGTGTCGAAGTACGTGCTCTGGTCTATACACGGCTTTTCTGTATGTGTTTACTCAGAAGGCTCATGGTTATACGCATCCCCGGATGTCTCATTTGTACGAAGCGCGGTGCTGTCTTGACAACATCATTAGCTTCCCTTCCTCCTCTGTCCGTTTGTGTAGGTGGGACTTCTCGAATGGAATGTTGCGCGTTAGGTAATGTCGAAGAGGCTTAAGAGTGATGAGGGGGTTCAAAAGAGCTAAACCATACATAAACCTAATGACCGCGTTCTGAGTTACTGAAATAGGTACCTACCTCACCCCACATCTAATTTAGGAAAATAATCATTTACCGTCAAACCGGTATAACTAACAACAACCTATAACAACGAATGGTAACAACGTTGTCTTAATACATACAGGGTTTGGATTTTTTGTTGTTCACGAGTTATAACTGATTGTACAGTTGTAAATCGTTCACTAATTCAATTGCGGCGGTTCCTGTTCATAAAAAGACACGAGCTGTATACATCATCGTTACTGTGAAGGATGGATAATTTAAAATCTCACATTTCGCGCTTGTAGATGTCCTTCCCCCTAAGCATAGATTATTATAGTCGCTTTTTGGGCGATTCGATTTAATGACACGAAGCGTAAAACAAGGCTGATTTTAAGGGTTCTATAATCCCTCGTTTGGTTGGAATTGCGACCACATGTTTTATGCTTTAGAATCACGTTCAAAATTTCACTCCCCTTTCCTTCTCGTGGGAATCCAGGTTCTTTCACGGATGAGGTAGTAGTGAAACATCACAAACCGGTGATGAATTGGTAACGCCTTCATTCTCTGACTTTCTTGTTATGCTGTTTAATTAATATACGAGTAGTAGCGAGGGAGAGCCACTGAATAAACTAAACGGTTTTTCTCCCCGTTAGTTGCCTTTTGTGAAGTACTTGAGGGGAAGGGGGATTGTTGTATTTACTCGTACGTAATTGTAAAAGCTCTCTCTTCACTCGACGTGGAAACACAATTTCAGATAAAACTCCATCACGAGAGCCCTCATTAGAGCCCGTTGCACCCGTCGGTTCTCTGCAATTCATACGTTTGTTCTTCGTTTAAAGCTCGCCGGTGTTGAGGTGCTCAAACGAATTTTTTTCTTCGCGCTTTTCGGGCTGAGTGTGAAACTTGGTGCAGACCAGAACACACTAATCACTAAAGGGCCGTGCGAGAGGCGAGTTTGTACGTTTTACGAGGCGCTGCGGGTTTCGGATGGAACTGACTGGGTGGTTTAAGGGGTAGAGAGGGTAGGGCATATTTAGTGCCTTTTCCAACACATGCACCCCATTAGTTAGCTACCCGGGTTGTAGGGATATCCCCCACCCCGCACACACAGTTCCCTTTCGTAACCTGGATTTTTTGTTCCAGCCGCGCATTAGAAATCATCTACTCGCTTCCCAGTGTTTTCGAGCAGCTATCTGGTCTTGTTTTTCTTTTACTGGTCAGTCTACTACCCCGAATAGCAAGAATAGCGAAGGAATAGCGAGGAAAGAAAAATGCTTCTAAGAGCACCAATCGGGTCATCTCGCTCGAGAGACTGCATTTCGAGAATACGTAATTGAAACACCATGCAAGGTGTTTACTGCTATTGGAGCATCGAAACATTGGTAAATGATGGTTGTTGCGGGTTAGTATAATGGCTGCCCCTGAAGGACCATGTAATTGGTAATTTTGAGTGAATCCTAATTTCTGAGTGTTGAATTGCCTCTTATTGCATTCAACCTCATCAAAACTAACGCAATAGATAGTGAAAATGTTCTGTTGTTGGACATATTATACTGGATGTGTCAGATTGGCGGAAATACTCTCTTGAGTAAATTTGACCAAATCCAGTTTACACCCCTGGGATGGCGAAGGAGGGCCTCGAAGGGACACGGGGACAAATACCCTTCTAGAGCGTTCTCAAATTATCGACGAGGGAAGACATAAAAAGTGAAGAGGGTATGACTGAAGGGAAGATGATGAGACTGAGGCTGACTCATTATAGTGGGGAGACGTGGAGATGGTTGGCGAGGAGACCGAGAGAAATTCGGATGAAGACGGGAGGGATTCCATGAGAGAGGAGGAAAGGCTTGGCTGAGTCAGGACGGCCTCTTCACAATGATAGATAGCCGTAGACAGGTTCTAGAGGCTCCTTCAATCCTCTCCCATTCGTATCTCCGAGGCCAGTTACGAAAATTGAACTCAAGTGGAAGGAAACGCTTGACGAGAAAGAAAAAGATGAATCTGTGTCCAGGACTCTCGTAATCGTAGACAGCTAAAATCACTTCGTACGAGGAGGGAAAATTCATAGGCATTTCGGGCTCATAGGCAGAACAACGAATATAGAATGAATATTAAGGTTTCACATTCGTTAGCCGTCGTCCCTACTCCGTGAAATTCCCCCGTTATACCGTCATACATGTTTGGACTGACTCAGTTATTTTCGTTTCTCATTTTCATTAGAACGACTCGGTCCCTTTTTGGCCCACGAAGAAGGGGTAGTTCCCCTAACGAGGTTACTTTGGTGAAAAGTTTGATCAGCTGTTGGGTAGGAGTTTAGTTCTCTTGGACGAAACTGTCTCTATCCACCCCCTCTCTTCCCCGTCCGACTATAAGTGCTACCATATGTTTACCTATGTTGGCTCTCAACTTTTTCTCTTTAACAGAATAACTCCTTCTGAGTAGTGAACGTCCAGTCAAGTTATTAAAACCGACAAATCGTTCATCATTTTGGAAAATGCGTAGGAGTTTGTTAGGTTAAGAAACCTCTCACAATTGGCATTTATCATTCTTCGTGGTTATTATAGGTATTTTAGTTTTATTATTTTTAATGTTTGACGAATGTAGACAAATGTTTGATATTCCTTGAATAATCAACCTATGTTATCATGCAAAAATCAATCTCCCCGGCCCAAAATTTTTTTTTCTGGGCGGTTCAAGGTGATATTTGATATTTTCGGCAATCTAGGCGTGTGGGGTATCATTTACCACTAAATTTTGGATGCTGAATTGATTATAATGAGTCTCAATGCTGCAAGTCTGAGGAATAACCAACCTTTGTGAAAGAATTTGTGGCGTTTTTGAAATAAAATCTTTTCGAGTTGAATGATCGTTGGTGTAAGGACAGCTTCCACTTGTTTCATTTTCACAATCATGAGTTTATATTAGTGAAGAGAACGTAGGAAACCCATGTTTGGAAAATGGATTTCCAATAATCCAAAACGTATTTACTCAATATCCCATTCATGGAACGGGTCGAGCTCTGCCATTCAAGTGAAGTGAACCGTCAAAGTACAATGTCCTCTCACGGTAATGTAATTCCTGATTACACTTCAGTGAAATGACCCGAGCCGTGCAACTGCTGGGATCTGACCTCATGCGAGTAGTCGCGTCACACTGGGTGCATAAGATGCACACATTGCCTCTCGCATGCTATTTTGACCTTGATACGCTTTAGCGGCTAAAATTATGCACCCGGAGGTTTGAAACCCATCGAGACTCATCGTGGCGTGATTAAGCGCTGAGCTCCATGCCCTGACAACACCATTAATCAGGTGAAATACTCCAGACGCCCGACACATATACACTTGAATGTGTTTAGCGAATTAACTCCGAACTGAGGCCTCTCTCGTGACGCCTGACATACATTAGGTGAGTTGTCATGGCAACTCGAGCAAAATCTATCGGTAACGGCTCTGGGCATCTGTGTCAACAGCGTGATAAGTGGGTACGTGTTGGTTTAAACGCGATCACTGTTGGACGTTCGATTACTGCGCTATCACTTGAGGACAATCAGGATACGAATAGGTACCTATATAACATATTACATTATGAGTTGTCAGTTTAAAACTGAATGGCAAGCAAGTGTTGCCAAAAATGGCACCTCTTACAACTCGCGATTAAGGTGTGTCTGAGGCTAATTTTGCCTTTTTTTTTTTTAATTGAATTTTTGAAAACGACATTACTTTTTAGTAGATTGATACAATGGTTTTGAGGTTTACAACCCCCAGAACAGTCATTATGGACCTCCAAAAAGGACATCCCTCAGCAAAAAAAGCTGCAAATCTGAAAATCTGGGAAAATAAAAATGATGTTTTATTAAAATTGATAGAAGAAGTGCCTAGAAGAAATACCATATTCTTTGTCCCGAGTCAGGCGATGAATGACACAATGTTAAAACTTGATTTACACGCCATAAATCGAATTTTCAGGAAAATTGCTCATTTAAATCTAATTGCAACTAATGTACAAAGAATCGGACATTCGTCTTTTCTCAAAATGTTGCTTCCTGGCGTTTTTGTGGCCATCTAATGTGAAAATGCCAAAAGTCCGCACCAGGCTTTACTTCATCTTCAAATTTATATGAGTTTTAGATGTGCGAAGAGAAAAAAAACGCGTGTTCAAATTCATTAAGGAACATTGAAATTCAATATAATTTGAAACATGAAAACAAAAACGAAACATTTGGGTATGCCCATAATAGCCCTTAATAGATGGATTTGGTTAAATATTAATCCAACTCGACAGGAACTACAGTACAATCAGTACGTGGATCTACCATTTTTGAGGACGTTTAGAAGCAAATTCCGGTGCAGTGTCAATACCACCTTGAGGTGTGATAGAAATGGATGATAAACATTCGAGTATTGAAATGAAATCGATTCCTTGACTTTTTCTTCTTCTGTCGTGCCATGAGCATGACTAGTAGGGATAAATAGTAAGGATTATGACTGAAATAATGAAATCAATAAACCGTGTATGCAAAGGGAACGATGACAAAAAATAATAATAAAATCCAATAACTGTCAAGACTATCTTTAAAATTATCATCGAGGCAGAGAGGAAATAATCGGTTGTTAAGGGGGGGGGGGGGGGCTATGGAAAAGAAAGCAAAGAGGCGCTGTTGTTTGGAAACATGGAAAAGGAAGGAGAAAAGAGCGAAGAGAAAAAAAGGCAAACGGGGTAATATCAGTCGTTGGTATCATCTCTATTTAGGATCTAGCTGAAAGAAAACGGCTGTGAGTTGCAAAGGGGTACGAGGAACTGTCCTTGACGCCACTTCTTTTTGTTTTGGAGGAAAAGAGAACTTAAGCTAGCATTATCCCTTACCCCTCCCCGTTACACCCCTACCCTTGTAACATTCAAGTCGGCGGTAATGGCTCCTCCCCTTTGGCTTCACTCTTTTTTTCTTTTTTTTTTTTTTTACTCCGGCCTCCTCTCTTTCCCCTTACAGCTTTGATTGTTTCAACTTTCATACAACCTTCTCAATTACAAGTTTCGTTTGGCAACCAAATGGACTTTTCTCTTAGTTCTCCTTTCCACCAGTTATCTGTGTTCTCTGAATAGCATCAAGAAGGCTGAAGTGGATTCGTCCTGAGATCGAAGACGTTATTTCCTTCTTTCGAAGCTTCTTCAGGTCTGATGACTACGTTGAATTGTTTCATTTTAGACGACACAAAAACCCTTACATTTTCTCCAAATAGATAATTTCCTCAACGGATTCAACGGAATACATAATATGATCCATACCTAATACCAGCTGTTGAGACATTGGAGCCTCTCTTTTTCAGAAATACGCAGAGGAAGATCAATGAATTGTTAGTAGAGGGTACATGCTTCAGTCACAGCCTGATTGGTTATAACAGGTTAGCTAAAGATTGAATACAGGGCAAATTCTTTCACAGGGGTTGGTTATTCCTCGGGCCATGAGCATGGAGACTCATTCTAATCGATTCAGCGTCCAAAATTGACAGAAGTGAAAAATGACACGCCAAACGCCTTTTTGATCCATTTTTCGAAAAACACGTTTTGAATCTTGACAGTAGCCCGGTAGAGGGTAACGAGAGCAGAGGTGCCAGTGAACTCAGTTTTTACGCTTCACAAATCCAAGGGCAGACATGGCGTAAGAACACCTGGGCAATGTGCTCATTGAAGAACAGCAAGCTCACAGATTACAGAGCGGCAGCCAAAAGCAACACTATCGATGCGATAAATGTGCTTACACAGGGACAACGGGCGGTGATACATCATCACAGAGCATTTGCCAGGATTGAGGGAAAGACCAATAGAGCATCACCGGATAAAGGCATCAAGGCGAAGCTGCTGAGTAATGGAGTCGGAGGGATCAAGTGCCTGATGGAAGAGCTTCATATTATCAGCAAATACGAGATAGTTATAGAGCAAGCAAGAGATGAGTTGAAAGAGGCTATGGCAAGAGTGGGAGCATGGATGGTGCACAAGGAAACGCTTACCAAAAATAATAACAGAACAAGAGAATGGAGGATGCAGAGGTGGAAAATAAATCAGCTTGGAATAGTTCTGGACACCAAGAAACCATTTGGAGAACGCAAACAAAGCAGCAGCAACAACAACAACCGCAGCCATTAACTGACTTATGATCAATACGCAAGGACCCAGATCCTGCAAAAGAGACTACTTATGTCACTGACTCACTCCATCCTGCTGGATGGTGCAGAGGTACGGGCAGACACACTGAATGTGAAATGCCACTGAAAAAGGTCGGTAAGTAGCCTTAAAACTGTTGAGAGGCGTCAAGTAGCTCTTTGATTGATTCAACATGTTTGATGGTGAATTTCAGTTCGTCGTTATACGATATGTAATTTAAGAACCGAACAAACGCCCGTCAAGTGGTAGACTTCAATTCCTCCTACAAGTAAATTTGTAAGCACGTATCATCGGACATAGCAAAACAGAATTAAGGAGAAAAAAGCTCCAAAGAAGAGATGAAATAAAAGTTAATTACACGAGGTTGGGACGACGCGCTCCATTTACTACCACAAGCCACCAGGAGCTCAGCTCATTAAGAGCTGACTTGATTTGACGAGATACATAATTTATGGACTGAAATATGCGATAGTAAACAAGGTTTGATTAAACACGGGAAATGCATTCTACGAGGTGGAGGAGCATCTCTGTCACTCCGACGGAGTTTTGACACATTCATTTGCATTCCCTGGGGGCGCTTCGTGTTATCATAATAAAATTAGAATTCTGATAGCCAGCGGTGTTATGACGATGTGTAGCGGAGCGTCTGCATTAGAGAAATACACCGTCGTCATTTGCCCTTAGGCCATTGGAAGAACGTTGAGGGTTCCTTCTCATTGGCGTTGTATCTCCATTCAATTTGGGGGAATGCAAATAATACCAAGGATATATGTGCCACGGGCTGTTAGAATATCAGGGAAGCGTAATCAAATTTGGACTAGTTAAGGTGCCAGTATGGAGAAATATGTGTAAAATACGAGGTGGTTCACACTGGAAGAGATGAATTGAACAATAGGTTCACACTCATAGGAATGTGGTTTAGTCAAAGATTCAAATAGTATTCATGAGAAATTCTAAATTTAAACAGTTTCCGCGATCACATAATATCCTACGAAATTAATCCCCCATATGAGCAAGAGCTCGTGGTGGGGGATGAGCAGGGTTCTGGCGGTACGCAAGCATGCAATGCCAGGCAAATAAATTAAATTTAGCTACAGCTGTATTTTAGGTAGTAGGCACGGCTACATCGACGGGTATTTAACAGTTGAATAGGAAGTACATCATTAGCTGTTTTTTTTTTATTGGTCCAGTCAGTTTATTGTGGAGTAATTTTCCCTTAGTTGACTAGGTAGATCGTTGAAAACGTGAAGGCCCCTATATTTGTAAGATTTCTGAGCGAAGGTTGTGCGGAAGAAAGGGTACTCAATTTTATGGTTGTAGTGTTTTTTCTTTATGATTTGCTTAATATTGTTAAGAGCGATTAATTGACTGAAATACAAAATCTGTAGTTCCAGGAAAAGTTGCGCAGTAAGTTCAAGCCTGCTTTTCTTGGCGATTTTCCTAATGACAGCTTTCTGAGTTTTCATAATTGGCTCCAACAATGTGCTGTAAGTACTGCTCCGAACGGGGAGGCAGTATGTAAGCACGGATTCGACCATAGTAATGTACACAAGCTTTGACTAATCTCGGTCCAGGATCGGTGCGAGCTTTCGTATTTGCTGTTTGAACTTCATTTTGTTGTCAAAAGTTACTTCTACGTATCTGGCACAATGACTTGGATGTACGGGTTGGCTGGTTGTACATTGTGGTACCCTGCAGTTTAAATCTGTGCATTTTGACTGTAACAATCTGAGAAACCAGTCGTCTTCCCATTTTTTGAAATTATAAATCATTTAAATGCTAGTTGTATTCATTTATTGAGATTTTACTACCTTATAGTCACGTCCAATCGTTCTTGCAGCGGTACAGCTTGTATCCTGTGTATTCTGATATGTTACGTGTAGCACACATCAAACATCAAAATGTTCTCTGCGCATGTTCTCTCCGTTTACCAAGGATATTATAAAAGTTTCACTAAAGGTTTCTAGAACTAATTGTAGGATAGACAACGTCCAATTCAAAGCGTTCTTTTCTTCCGTTTCCTCCTTATTTCTCTCAAAAATCAGCGAACCAATACGCACATTTGTCGAAATTCATTGCGAGGTGGCCTCAGGTATTATGCATTGCCAGGGCGAATTAATGGTACTTTTCGAACAATTGTTTGTTATAAGGTTACAATTTCGTTCGGCTCCAGTCCGTGAAATGGAGGACGTTGAGATTGGATGTGACGCGGCCTGGCGCTTTAATACTAAAACTGCAAGACCGTCCGGTCTTGAGTGTTGTTGCCTAGACTGGCTGCGAGGCCGTTGTTCCCAGTTGTGGCGTTTCTCGTGAAATCGACTTGTTTCACTCATTACGGCATTGTATTCCAACGACAATGGTGGTGGGAGAGGGGTTCGCCGAACTCTTCATTTCTTACTCAAACATGTTAAACCTCGTGTGCAATTTGAAATGTGGCTAAGCCACCGTGTATATTGGAGCATTAAATTTAACGTTAAATTAATTAACATATTAAATTTGCCCGTTTGGCTTTAACTGACTCACAAACGTCAGCAGACATCCAAATACGTGCTTAGTACAAGTTAGAGACTAAATGATCCGTTCTACAAATTTTATTGGTGAGAAAGTCCAGAGTAATTCAGTACGGATAGAAAATTGTTATAATCGCCACATGAGGTTACTTATGTGTCAGTTCGTGTCCAAAAACTGAATTTAATCGAAGTTTCCATGACCGAAACCACACCAGCCTTGAAATACACCTCTCATTCACCGCTGAAGATCTTGAGAGAGGCAAAGTTTTAGTAAATGTTCTCTTCAGTGAGGGTTAGGTAACATAGACTAATAATGAGAGCCCTCTTTAGCCTAAAACCAGGAAGGAAGCTCCTTCATTTATTAGTCTCTATGAAATTCAGATCGCGGCTCCCGGTACGCTCACACAGCCCGAACTTTGCGGTCTAACCTAACGTGGGCAGGTTTAATTTCAGCGGCTTTTATTATTTTCAGTGGCAGGCAACGAGTATAACTCGTTATGCTCTTCATCCAGTACGAAATTAATTCTCACCATTTGGGAAATTCAATTCCCAGACCACTCCCGTTACTAAACACCCTGAAACGCGTTACGAAAACCTCCACCTCGACCACCCGAGCAATTAAGCAATGAAAGCCATCAAACGTTCGTTAATAAATTACAGGCTAATCGTAAGCTTCCCCTCCCTACCGCAACGCGAACTGGTATATTAGACTACTATCATATAGCTCGATAATACGTACGTAGACACGATACCAGGTGAATTATCAACGCTCGGGCCAATATGTTGAATTAATTTTAGAGTAACCACGGGAAAACGCTCATGATAAGAACACGCTCGTTATTCAAGTCAATAAATCCAAATAAAACATCATGTTTGCTTCGCTCAGCAAAACGAGTGTAGCGGGGGAGGAGTGTTTAGATTTGAACGCAATGGGTTGATGTAACTGAAATTAACTGTGTTGAAATTTGATCCACAGTGGTTGAGTATTTCTTGGAGCAGGAGTATCACAGTGGGTGTGGAGTGTCTCGAACTCATTCCAATAGATTCAGAGTGCTGCGCTCTATCGGACAACGCTTCAGGGAGCGTTCCGCAGCGTGGAGAGCCGAAGTGCCACAGGGTTCTCACCTAAGACCCTTCTCACCATCTTCGTCGATGAGGATGATGTCGATCTATCCCTTGGAAGTGATGAAAATCTTCAAGCCTGTTGCCAGGCGTACTCCCTTATCACTTTGAAGGATTCCTAGACTGCAGCAATCCTGTAATGTGAAATTTGTCTAACTGTTCTTATACGAATTCGAAAAGCATCGTCTCTATTCATGGAGCGCTCCCAGGAGACAAACTGTAGACAACTGAAAGTTTCCTCCCTTTGGCATTGTTATCATTGCAAACAAACCTCTGTAAACAAGAAGCAACAAGGATAGGTCACTCCAGACATGATACTGACCAAAGCGTAGCTGTGGACGTTTTTGAAACCAATGATTCTGGTAACTGAACAGGAGAGGGGAAAGAAAATACTGAATGCTAACGTCACAGAATTTCCTTTATTTATTATTTTTTTAATGAACTATTTTGATTTTAAGCAAAAGTTATGTGAATTAGTACTCTCTTGAGTCCCAATTTTCACATACAATCTTCTTTGGAAACATGGGCTACACCCCGTTTCCAATAAGCTCCTTCAAAATCAAATGGCTAAAACTAACTTTGGTTGTTGGTGACTCTTCTGAGGTTCATTGTTTTGGTACAGATTTCTTTGTTTGGTACAGATGAGTACAATTCCGCATCAAGAAATGTTTAAAACAGCAATATCCTTTTCTGGACCTGTCGAAACTTGTATTGTACAAAGCGGAACAGCATCACTGGGTGGGTTTTTTTTAAAAAGTGACAAGTGAATGGACGAAGGCCAAAAACTGTTTTACTCTGAAAAATGTTTCCGTTCAAACAAGTATGCTTTATGTTCTGCCCCTACTGGATGTTACTCACGTATTTTGATGCGTTCGTAAACTGTTCAGGCGGCTCTATATTCTCGTTTTTCCTCTTTTCTCAGTAAATATACACTCAAACATCACGTCAGATTCCTTTCTCCATCTCCTCGACAATAGGTACAAAACTAAATTGCTCCTTTCAAACGAGGGTTCTTGGTATGACAGCGTTTCCAGCTAGAACATTTCCCTTCGAACGTCCGCTCTTTTCATGATTTTGAGCGTGTTATTCGAGTTTATTTATTCTGGCCCCTTTGAAGCGTTCGTTGAAACATGTAGCGAGAGTAGATACATTGTGAAGTTCTTCTCGCGGTGGAAAAACGTGCGTCGTCATTTCATATTCATAACCTTCCGAACGACTGTCGACCGCATCATTCTGCTACGCTTCGCTGTAAAATTGCTGTTTAGTCACGTAGAAAAATGCTCGGCCGCGGAGTTAAAAAATTCAATTTCATTCAAGTTTATTCCCCGTGAGAATGATTGTTGCCAAAAGTTAGGGAATCCATTGACGAGACAGTATACTGGGAGTTAATTCCAATTTCTACGACGTCTGTCGTGTAAATGAAACGTTCACCTAATTTGGGCATCAGAATTCGCTGAACGTTTGTTTTTGTGAAACAATGTTTCATGATTCTACGTCAAAAACGCTGTCAAGTTTTCCACAACTGTTAATATTCCTTGGAACAAGAATTTGGGGGATACAGGGAGTATCCAGAACCTATTTTGGCCTATACCTTCCTCCGGCGGGCGCCAATTGGACCGATACCCATCTCAAGCGTCCAAAACATGTTGGAATAGGATAACCTACGCGCCAGCTTCCCAAAAAGACCCAAAAATTAAGTTTCAAATTACATTTTTACCTACACCCTCCCCAAATTTGGGCCGATTGGGCTGAAACGTTTCGAGGACTAAATAGAATCGGAACGAACCGAAACTTCTTAGCCTGATCGACCTAAATTCGGTGGGGATAAGGGTATTTTTAAAGACGTTTTTGTCTTTTTAAGTACTAGGCATGGGGTATCATTTTCCACCATAGTTCAGACGTGGGTATGGGTCAAACCGACCTATTAAAATGAGTCCTTTCTCCACACTATTTCCCCATACTCTTGCTCCAAAGGATAATAAACCATCGTGGAATTTGCAGCTTTTTCCGAAATGTCTTGTTCGCCCTGGTCACGAGCAACGAACATTGGTCGACTTCTCGCTCTCCACTAGCATGAAATACATAAATTATTAACCTCTGAATTTCCAGGAATGCATAAATTCCTGCCAGACTCCTACACGGATTCCTCCCTCCATATTGAAAAAGAAGTCAAAATAGAGGCATCAATTCTGCGAAAATCAAATAAACTATGATGCACGGTTTCGCGTTATACAACCTTCTCAAACAGATAGCAGATAATTGAAATGCGAGCCAATGTGGTCCGACAGAATTCAAATCAACATTGTTTTCCACAATATACCCTGAGGTCTTCAAATACCTCAAGGGCAATTAGGTGGGATCGAATTATCCGCGAGAATCCCCATCGTACGCGCACATATCATTAAATTATAAACCAAAATCCTATTCAGGCTTCCAGTAGTCAGATGAAAATACATATTTACCAATAAACTATTTCATCAGGCGTTATGATCATTGGTTGAAAATACTCCAAATGCATTTACCTCCGTCGAATTTTGTTCTTCGGGGTAGCAGGAAGGCAGATAGAGGATTCCACATGAATAATATGAAAAGGAAGCGTAAATAAATGACAAGCCAGTCTAAAGGGTGGTTATGGATGAAAGTGGGCAGACTCAAAGATGGATGCCCTGGAAACCCCGGATGGCGCTCGTCGGCCTCGTAATATATTGAACAACGCTTGTAAATTAATTCTCACTTACATTCTACCTCCTTGGCATACGTGGGATGTATTTAATAATAGTTAGCAATATTCACCTGAAACTGATATTTCTCTCGTTTCATTGAAAGGAAATGTTGAACGGTGTAATCAGGAGCGTTCCTCTGAAACATACCAAAACAAATTTTTACAAACAAGCACAATTTATGGAGATACACTATGGTTTTTTTAAAATCACTTCCGTGCCTTTGTTGGCCTTCGTTTGAAAGCATTGTTTTACTCTGCTTTCGTTTTGTATACGAATCGTGTAACGTATTTTACTTTTGTTTTTGTTCAGCGCGGCTCAACAGAGATAGCTCTTAAGTTTCTTCCACGGGTTTGGTAAATTTCGTGGAAATACTCAACACGATTAATGAAACAATAATATGATAAACTTGAACAAATAGCCGTGGGCGGAGGAGAACAGATTTTCCAAGGGTTGCGATCGCCTATACGAACGCATAAAGCATTTTGAGCCTATTGTATCCACAGCCAGGTTGCTCAGGGCCCCAGGGTGGATAAAATTGATCCGATTGTTTGCGTGACGTATGTTCATTATACCTCGTATGAGCAGGCCCATTGTTTCATCATTAAACACGCCGATTCCCCTTCCACGTGATGATGGGGTGTTCAACGTTTTATTATTCAATTCAACTTTTTAGTAATTTTAGTTTTTTTTCGTCGATTCGGAGAACCCTCTTCACGCACGAATAATCTCCAACAGAGAAGGAAATAATAATAATCCTGACATTTGTTCTACCCTCGCTTCTAGACATGTCTCGCTCTCTTTTTAGTCTCGCCTTGGAGCTCATTTCCAGATCTTTCTACCCGGATTGGTTAATGTGTCGCTCCCAATGATTCTCCTCGCTTCTCCCAAGAATTCTCTTTTCTTTCTGGTTCATGTCTTCTAGCCTAATTAGAGCGTGTAAGTGTCAATCTTGACACTTGCATCATTGTTTTTTCTCATTTTTATCGATGAAGAAGAAGAAGAAAACAAATGCGAAACATGGTAAACTGGACGTGTCGTCCAGGTTAACTTGGATTTCCACCATAAAAACAATTATTCTCCAATCATTATTTTTGAACAAAAAATTTCCAATCATCTACCAGAATTATAATTGTTGTTTTATTATTGACTGCAACAAAACACCCCTGTAGTCATCAATTAAACTCTACCGCCAGAGCGATACCAGCTACTCGATTCTGTTTCCTTATTTATGCCCTCAAAAGTGTTTCAAAGTGTCTAGATCAAAAAAGTCAAATGTCCGTCCGCAGTCCTCGCCGACTTTGTTAGTAGAAAAATTTCTAAAAATCTGAATCTAAATCTGGGTCAGGGGTCCGTTCCTGGCTCTAGTTGGTCCTCGAAACTCGAAGGCCCGATCGGACCAAATTTGGGTGGGGTTGAGGTCAAAATTTCAAAATTGATTTTCGAGATTTTTGGCGATCCAGTCGTGTGGGGTATCATTTCCCACTAAATTCAGCACGCTGAATCCAATGAAATGGGTCCCGAAACCATTGATACCCAACCATTGATCCGGGAGCCGCCACACCCACTGCTTCCCCAATTTTCCCCATGTTGATGAAATGAGTCTTCACCGGGAGGTCAGGCTGTGGTTTTAATTTAAATATAACTTTATTATTTATGAAATTCAGGTGCTTGACCCGTTTCCGGCTCTAGTTGGTCTTCAAAAATGTGTATGGACTTCCATTGGAGGATGGGTCAAAATGTGTACTTCGAAAAATGGATTTTCGAGATTTTTGGCGTGTGGGGTACATACTTGTTTCGTCTAAATTTTGAACCTTGAATTATATAAGAAGATTCGGAATAAGTCCGAGACACGCCACTCCCACTGTTCTTTCCATTTTCCCCATGTTCGATATTTCCGACGATTTAGGCGTGTGGGGTATTGTTTTCCACAAATTGTTGGACGCTGAATCGGTAGGATTGAGTCTCCATGCCTCTGGTCCGAGGAATGATCAATCCCTGTGAAGGAATTTGCAGCTTTTTTCATCTCAACTCATCGCTAATTCCCTTGGTTTTACGTACATATTGCTGCTTTTATGATCATTATTCTATTCCTCTTGTTGTTTTTGTTGTACATTGTATTATGTTGAAATTGGGCTCCGCTCGACAATCAGTCTAAATAAATAAATAAATCCTGAAAAAAGTCATCTTTCGTCGAAGGTTAACCTACTCCTACCCCGATATTTCAACTTCAACAGATTATCGGAAAACCAATGTTCTTCCCTCCCCCTATTACAAGATAACCCTCCAACAACGCTCAAGCCCAAGAGTCTGATCGGCGTGAAAGTCTGGGCTAGGATAAATCTTAAATATTTGTCGAGGGATTTGGGGCAGTAAAAGTGATTTAGAGAAGAGATTGGGAGCTCGGGACGGTTGTGGAACATTTATGCCCCCAAAGAGTTGCTCCCTATAAATTAGAAGTAACGTTTACTTGGTTATAATAACGAACTCTTTGTTTACTTTGCCTCTTGGAATGGGTCTGGGAGCATTACTTTGAGTTAACGTCTTTGTTATATTTGCCCGGTGCTCTGGAGTTTTATTTCATTCATATCTCTAGAACAATTGCTCTTCTCCCTGACACTGATGGCCCTATCTTTTTGTGTTAGGGCCGTCTTTTTGCGTTGAATTTTATCTCTTAGGGAGTGGGCGAAGAGAAAGTATCATTTTTAATGAGACAGATTCCCCTCGGAACTTTTCCGAGCAAATGAACGGCACTTTTCCGGACAAATGAACTTATTTTTTATCTTCGGGGATGAATAATGGAGTGTTGAACTTGTTTGTTCTCGAACACTGCGAGAGAATTGATATCAAATATGCGCCTGATAATGGGATTTTCGTGATAATGATCTCGTTCTTTCTTCTTCTTGTTTCAGTTCGTTCGACGCAACCACCTGAAAGGCCATGGATTCCTCTGGCGCGACCATCCACCAACAAGCCATCTTGTGAGTAAAACTAAATGAGCCCAACCTAGTCGGAATGCGCTATAATCAATTCCTTTTAATGTATTGCATTGAATTTAATTAAAGCATTTCCTGATTAAATAATTTCGGAATCGGGAATATCCTCATTTCAAAAAACTCATGGGCAATAACTTGCCACCGAAATGAAGATGTGATGGATGGAACAGATTGCCACAGACAAAAGGAACTACTCAAATAACACCATAGGTGTCACCACTAGCTGCTTGTGCTACCCTTTGTGGCCCTGTTATGAGCTATACAAACTGTGTATTATCCTTACATCGTAGAAGAATCAATCTTTTTTGTTCAGTTCTGATTGATACATTCCATTTATTATTTCAAGTTCTTAAATTTCTCTTCATCATTCTGTCATTGTGGTGGTAGCACTTCGCCTTCATCTTCTTCTGACTATGTGATAAATCTTTCTGATTCTGGCTATTAGGAGGGGCAGTTGGTAGCAATATGGGCCATTGCCATTGCCATGACAGCAGGCGTAGCACATTGGATTGATGGACCTGGACTGCTCGATTTGTGGATTTGATGATGTTGATGCCCATGAGGACAATGAGCAGCACTCAAATGTTTCATGTCCAGTTTGTCAGTATTTTCCACAGCGTAGTATATTATCCTGCTGGATTGGATACTTTTTGCTGAACCACCATCATTGAAGTCATGTAGCCTCTCATATGACAAAGCACAAATTCTATCAGCATATACTCACTTTTTTTATCTGCTTGGTGTAACAATGGTTTAAGGCTCTTCAATTGAAGAACGTTGGTTTTGAGCAATGAACTGATTGAAAATTTGTGACTCAAAAGTGGCATAGTTATCATATTCTCGTGGTTTGGTTTGGAAACACTAGACCATTTATGCTGTGGTGAGAGAGATCGTATTGATGGAGGAATTTTGGGATTAACACATTTATCATTTTGGATCAAATTCTGGAACAGTATGATTAGAGTTGGATGGTGTATGACATTGTTTCAGAGAAAGCACAACATGCGCTCTAATTGCTGGAGCCTGTAAGGAGTTTTCAAATGTAGGAGGGGGGGGGGGGATGTTGGGAGGAGGTTATCAGTGACATTTGGGTTTGAACGCAAAATGTTCCATCCATCACCTGGATATTACTCTAGTTCTCGAAATATTCTCGTCGTCTGTACCAATGTGTGCAACCATCATGGAACTACCCTATAATAAGTCTCCCCCTTCAACTCATCACAACCCCCACCCCATCTCTAATCACCACTTCGAAAACTCCCTTCCTCATCTCCCAGCCCCAGAATAAACCCAATCCTGTTGAAGTGTGCGGCTTATTTCCCTTTTCAAGAAACGTTTCGTGACATTTCTTGCCATCTTAGATATCGCCGAATTTCAGCTCCCGTCCTGTTTCCCCTCAATTCGGTGACAAGAGCTCATCCTAAGATTGAGCCTGCCATCCCTGCTGTCATTTTTGTTTCATTGAGATCTTCCCGTTATTGGCATTTCCTTGTGAATGAGCAGAATATGAATAAGAATTGAACTGGCCTCACCTATTTTTTACTAATGCATTGCTTTCACTGGCGCGAATTTTGCTGTATTGAACTGATTTATACGGTGCTGAATAATAAAGAGATGAATAGATGTATGTCATACAATTTGTCATTGCTACTGATTCTTGCTATTGTTTTGAGTCTGTAACTCCAAACTCAAAATGTATAATTCTCCATAAACCCTCAAATTCCTTTTCTAAAATTTGAACTCAATGCAGGTTTGATGACCGTGATGTGCTACAACGTACTTTGTGACAAATATGCGACACGACAAATGTACGGCTACTGCCCCACTTGGGCTCTGACTTGGGAGTACAGGAAGAAAGCGATCCTTGCTGAAATCAGGCATTACACTGCAGATATCATCAGCCTTCAGGTATATTCACAAACCTAACCCGATCTATTCAAACGTATTCTTATTTGTAAATTTCTCATCGTCGCTTTTTTGTTTACAGGAGGTGGAGACGGATCAGTTTTACAAGTTTTTCCTTCCCGAGCTCAAAAGGGATGGGTATGATGGGATCTTTTCTCCTAAGTCGAGAGCTAAAACCATGTCAGAATCCGAAAGAAAATACGTCGATGGTTGTGCCATCTTCTTCAGAACTGCCAAGTAAGAACGAACCCAATTTCTAGTTATGAATAAGTAAATGATTTATGCGAATTTCTTCTTTTAAGCCATCTTTCTTTGAAATTCTGAACTTTTCCCTTCCTTTTACAACTTACTACAAGAAACTTTTACCTAGTTAATTAAGTAACTGCTATAGCATCACGCTCATATTCAACGTAGGCAAAAGGCTACCGAATGGGAAGAATTCTTTATTCACGTTTGAGTTTTATTGCTTGTCTTCAAAACACGAAGTTATTCTGCTGCTATAGCCGACAACGCTTATGGCAACAATTGGCAACTCTCATCAAGACACCACGTAGCCAGTCATTGATTCCATCATTTGTTTTCCTGTATTTGAATCATACATTAATTTATGGATTGGTCGTTTAGATTTACTCTCATCAAAGAACACCTGGTTGAATTCAATCAGTTGGCGATGGCGAACAGTGAAGGCTCCGACGACATGTTGAATCGTGTCATGCCCAAGGATAACATCGGCCTCGCAGCTTTGCTCAAAACGAAGGAGGCTGCTTGGGAAAACTGTAAGTATTGCTGCACTTATACAATCTTTCAAGGTTCTACAATATTGCCGCACCCTCTTATAAACGGAAGCTGTTTTTGTAATCCACGTGATATTAATCGCAACCAGCGACGATTAATCTCTTTCAAATTCTCATAAACCCTTCTTGATTTAAGCCGTTTTATCCCCATTTCTCTCGCAACTTCCATTTTGATTCTCATGTAATGGCACCTTCTTTCCACCCCATGCATTATTTGTCAGCTTGTTGATTTTGAAGCCACCCTATGCTAATCATTTGACTGCAGGACGCTTATATTCATCAACACCCCTTATGAGGCAGAAGTTTAACCGGGGCGAGGCGCTCCCTGTACCTGGTACTCTGTAACCACTTGAGGAGCTCCCCACAATATTTCTGTATGAGTTTTTACAACCTTCGGGAACCTTTTTTTGTAATTCAGATAGGTATTAGAAAAATGCTGATAAAAAAGTTTGCGGATCTCAAACCACATTTCAAATTGTTGAACATTCAACTGTAATATCCGCATTTCGTCCGCAAGTTTGAGCGTTGTCGCCTGTGTTCATGTTTGTGTCAAAACAACGTCTTGTTGACCCACCCTGATCCACCAACACCTGAACACACAACGTGTCTAATGGGTGCAGATTGAGTTTCAATTGATGGTGAAATCAAATACGAGCGTTGGACCGACCTGAATCTCATTTCTCGCTGCCCTCTCAACATCCTTGAACGAAGTTTAGGTTCGATATAATCGACAAACGTACCGTTCTAGCGTCACCAAATCTAGTGTAAAGTGCGAATTAAGTAGATATTAATTCGCCTCATTACCGTATTGATGCAAACCTAACGGTTTCTTGGGCATACTATGCATCTCTGCGCTCCTTAGGGTTCAGGTAGTTAGCTTTTTACAAAACGGTAAACCCTGATGTAACATGTTCTCCTATTGTACTATTCTAATTTAGAAAAGTTTAAGATCATTATTTCCATTGAGCTGACTGTTCATCATGCAGAAAATAGTGACTTCCTAGTCACACCTGATCAAGGGAAACCTCGAGCATCTTGGTTCTTTGCCGGTTTGAATAAAATCTGTTTCCAAAGTAAGATATAGGTAGGTAAATAGAGCTTCCCTCTAACGTTGTCAAAAACACATCGAACATCACATTTTATTTCCATTAGTAAACTCCATGACATAATGGCGATCGGTTCAGGTCCAGGACCCATCTCAATCAATTCTGAAAAGCATATTGAGGGACCAAATCGGACCCACTTCCATTACCCCTTTGAGGAGGATGATGATCCTCCTACTCAAAAAAGACCATTTGTCTGAAGGGCTGACAGCTCAGACAATCCTGAATCTACATACCAACTATGAAAGCAACGGTCTGGCTTTATTGTCCCCCCTATTCTATCTAACATCACTACAAAAAGAGATTTCTGCCTCTCAGTCTCAGTGCTTCAGTCTGTCAAACCTTATTGACTCCAAAAGACCTCATCAGATTTAAAGCTACCTAGCGCTAAAAATCCCAACGTTTCCATGGGTAGACCGCTTCTGTACAAGACTCCGAAGTCACCTCTACTCTCCTGCTGCACGGAAGCCTCTGCTGAAAATTGAAAAAGATGTAATACTTAATAACAATGTTTATCCGGGGCCCAGCTTTTCCCACGACGGAGCATAGAGGAGTTTGGTCACTAACGACGCAGTACGAGAATTTTATAGATAAGAATAAATAATATTAATGTTCAAAGATTTGAAGATTGACGTGATGTTTCTCACAAGGCTCACTTTAAACATGGGATTTTATAAAAAAAAAAAAAAGACACGAGTAAACTAAATTTTTCATCATATTTTGCTCATTTTTAAGCAAAGGCTGTCACATTATCGAGCCGAAGATGGCACACATCCTACAAGCTCAGCAACCAGGAAAACTGTATCAATACGTCGAAGTACATTATTAAGTATCATAATATGATACTTTTCTAGTAATTTATTTTAAAGATTTATTTTCATCTTCTAAATGTGTTGGTCTGTAAGCCGTTCCATTGGAGAAGACAACTTACTTTTGAAGTAGGCTGGTAATGAAGTAATGCTGAGCACGGGTTTTCAGTGTTTTTTGCGCAGACGCGAGAGTTAATAATTATGTACTATATAATAGTCAAATAAGTGATGACCTACTCAAGTACCCTACTGTGTACCTTGTCTTCCTGGTACCGAATTGCTCACTCAGGTAGACAGTCTGTTGTTTTAATTATTGAGAGGTACCTAAGCCTATTACCGAGAAAATTGTATAGTTGTGTTACATATATGTCGTTCCCGCGTGATTTGTGAGTGCGAACGGTGGAAAACAGTGCAAAAACTGCTGTCGTACGGTAAATACCACTTTTAGAAGTAAAAACTGTCTAAAAAACTAATTAGATTGCTAAAAAAAAAAAAAAAAAAAAAATCAAGTTTACTAGTTCATTTTTCCATTATAAACTATGGACTGTATTCGCGATTTGCGCTCCAATTACACAGACAGTTTCCGTTTAAAATGAAAGAAGAATGTGGGTTTCGTGATAGTCCAGCACTCATTTTATATTCACAGGAATTCAAACAGCAATCAAACGGTTCTATGTGGAAGTTTTATTATCAGGTGAACACTTGGAAAGACGGGATTGTTAAAAATATTCTCCAAGAAAGTCAATGAAAAAAATATTCTCCATGTCAGTATCAATATTTAGGTATATCGACGCTTAGGGCCGATAAAAACATTTATATCAATATTTGTGACTAGTATTGATATCAATACTCGTATCGACATTATCCTATCTATATCCGACGTCCCTGGAGTCGAGATTATTGAGCTAAAATCTTGGAAATTGGGTGAAATGAGTACAATGTTGTAGATTGTTCTCCGTAGATTCGGGAACGGACAGAACGCTAGTTGGACACGTCGGTCGCTATATGTTATGTTGGCGCACCTGCGTCTTATCGATTGTTATCGTATCAGAGGTCGTTGGCTGTCGAGTCGACATCAACTCAGTTTTTGTGATTCATGCTGAAAATGTATTCAATCTGTGTTTGTTGAAATCAGTCGTCATTCTAAACTGTTGTAATGTTAATGTTGTGATTCTTTCCGTGGACAGAACTAACAATGTCGGATCAATTCAACTCGAACGGGTGGGAGCAGGATGACTGGAGCTCCGGTCAACAAGGGGCCCCCCCGCAGTACCAATTCTACGGTTCGAACAACGATATGATATTAAACGCCGATCAGCTTTCATTTCAACAATCGTCTTTTGACAATCATGAGTACTCGCAGACGCAGACCGCTAAGATGTCTTTCTTCTACGACCAACCTCCGCAACAGTTCGAACAGCCCAATATGGAGTTGTTACAACCAACCATGAGTGGATACGAATTCGAAAATGAACCGCCCTTGTTAGAAGAATTGGAAATATATCCCGATCTAATCGCCAAGAAGATCAAATCTGTCCTGGACCCGTTCTGTATCAATCCTCCCGTCGGAGATCACGACCTCGGCGGTCCGATGATATTCTGTTTATTGTTCGGAGTCACCACATTTTTCTCGGCTGGTCGCATAAATTTCTCCTACGTCTACGGCATCGGCGTATCTTCCTGTATATTCATGTACATCTTGATGTCTTTGATGTCGCAGAAGGATAAACCGTCTTTGGTGGCCGTCGCTTCTGTCATGGGCTACGGTCTAATACCTGTTGTTGTCCTGTCAGTGATCGGGATGTTCGCAAAGCTGACAAACCCCTTTGGAGTTGGTTTGGCCATACTGGCTGTCTTATGGTCTGCGTTAGCCGCTGGTAAAGAATTCACTTCCATGATAGAAGAAGATCAAAGACTATTGGTTGCGTATCCGTGTGCCATCCTCTACGGCGTATTCACACTTCTCGTTATATTTTGAGTTCTGTCCTGACGTAATGAACATTCTTGATTGTGAAATTATATTTTGTACCCCGAGTAAGTATTAGATTGGTAATAAATCTTTTATTCTGATGCTAATTCGTATATATCAACCTTGTAAGTGGCCCTTTACCCTTGTTAAGGCGTATTCAGTGAAGGTTTGGCGTTTACCTGAAAGGGATGAAGAGGGTAATCTACTTTTGAACGTAATCAAACCAATAGCCCTAGAAGTTCTCTTCCACAGTACGCATTCCTCCAAATTACGTAATTTGACATTCGAACCTTGGTCATAATGAACATAGAATACCTTGCTTAGTACTCAACGAATAGTTTGCCAAGAATACCTTGCTTAGTACTCAACGAATAGTTTGCCAAAAATATTTGAAAAATCAACACTTGGACAAAGGCTTTATTGAGTGACGTATTACGTGTCGTAAGGCATCAAGTCGCCTTCATGTATCATCTCCAATAGGCTCTTCAAAAGAGATTTTGAGCGTTTTCAGACGGATTTTTCGAAAAAGCCTTACCTTGCTTTCCTGCTGCTGAAAGCGAGGGATTTTATTCAATGCCGTTCCAATAAGTTACTTGTGCTTTTACTTGAGTGAAAAGAACCTGGTTTGGCGGTTTTTTGTTAGAAATACGGAATACTTTCTCCGATACGAGTGTGTATCAGAGTATGTGTATCCCTGTGTCGTGTTCATTAGATGAAACACTTTTCGTTCATGAGGAAATCCTCTTTGTAATGGAAGGATGGGAGATTTTGCATTGCTGCTGTAACTGGAGGACAATTGAATCGTTTATTTCAAAAACCCCCTAACTGACATTTTTTGTTAATTTCAGTTTTAACCACAAATGATATCTAAAAACTGAGATACACCGTTTAGTGCAAAAACCCCCTAAATCTAGCATCTCCAATGCTACTAAACCAAGCCAAGTATTATACATTTAGTGCAAAAACCCCTCAACTGCTAACAGTTGAGGGATTTTTGCGCTAAACTGGGGGAAATTTTGTTTTGTAAGAATTGTTATTTTGTGAAAAAATCCGGTAAAACCAATACTTGAACATAAAAAATTTATAATATATTTAAAGTGTCCTACATTCATTGTTTTGGAGAGCTAAAAAACAATAAAATATTCAATATAAGACACTAATAACACTTTTTTGTTGCAAAAAACCCCTAAGTCTTACATTTATTGCAAAAAGCCCTTAAGTATAAAATTTTTATAAATTTTTTTATTTATTTGTGTTTAATCGTATTTACTCAAAAATTAAGTCAGCAATGTATCTACATAAAATACGTTAAAAAATAAAATATAATGCAATTACTATTTATTTTGTTTAAGTTACACGGTTTTTTGTTAATACTGTAAAATTAAAAAAATGACAGTTAGGGGGTTTTTGAAATAAACGATTAATTGTTACTCTCTAACTGGGAACTCGGTACAAATCAAATGAATTAAGTACTTTCATAAAACCAAAATGATAGGTGATTTCAACAACAGTTAGGTATTTGTATGTCCAAAGATTGGCTCGTTCAACCCTAAAGTGATAGACTACGTAAAAAATACATTGAGATATGATACCCTTGGTCCACCTACCTGGGTCTCCTCCAGACCCTCTCCCTACACGTCAAAGGTACGCAATATACCTACTATTTAGCAAGTGAAATCGATATGCAATTTTTGCGCGGTTACCATTTATGGCTTATTGTCTAATCCACTTGAGTGTTTCTCAGCCAATTTTCATGGGCCTAAGTGCCATGTGATCATGTTTTCTACTTTTAAAAGATGCAATGGACACTGTTCCACCCACATCTACTGAAGTGTCAAGAGTAAATAATAGTTTGAAACCTCCCCTCATCAGTGCATACTGACTGATGAAGAAATTGTGGTATTTGAAGGAGCTAGACGATGCGTTAGAAGAAGGAAATAGGGAGCCATGGGTATTTGTACTCTTTGGATGTTGAGCATTTTCTCATCAAATTGAGGTTGACGGAATTGGTTCGTTTCACATTGGTTTTAAACGCCGCAACGCTAGCCCACGTGGATTCTGAAAATACCTACTTCGTGCCACACAACATGAAGAAGACATTCGATCCATTCCTTCCCAGTGCCATTCTTTTGGAGGTGCCTGTTGATTCGCCTCGTTCAGCCGCTGCTGCAGGGAAAGAATTTCATTAAAACATTATTTCGTCATTCTTTTCTGTTCATTATGTTCATTCATACTTGTTGAATGTTACGTTTCACTTGCTAATTTGTTGTCATTGCTTTCCCAGAATTGAATCGTGTATATACTCGTATGTTACCCTCAAAATTGATATAGAAGACCTCCAATTTACGTGAATATTCTATAGAAGAAAATCCGGATCTAGCTCAGTATGAATTTGATCCTGATGACGAATCAAAAGATCCAAATAATGAGCCTACGATGAAGATATCAGGGAAATTACGAGGGCCCTTGAGGCAGAGCTAGATGGGAAGGGGATCTCATAAACATTATGCCTATTCTCTGAATAAGTGATATATCTTTAATACAACAATTGTTTTAGGTTTTGCACTTTGAACGGAGTTTATTTTTGCTCAGTTTGATACTCCAAATTTATGCTTTATTCCTTCGTAACATTTCACAGGCCCTCGAGATTGCTCAGCGATCACCGAACAGGCTATCCTTGTGTGCACTGCCCATATCCATTGGGATCCAGAATTCTGCGATGTGAAACTCATTCAGGTTCGTATTTAACTGTTCTACAGGCTTAAGTTGTCGCTCCATCGTGTAATTTCTAGAGAACTTGTTGAGTTAATTGTATATTGTATCATTCAGGTTATGATGCTGTCGCATGCTCTTAAAGGAGTCCTTGAAGAGGCTAGTCATCATTTTAGACCGAACGCTGGCGTCAATCCTGTGCAACTGTTGTTGTGTGGTGATTTCAATTCTCTTCCCGATTCAGGTTGGTTATAATAGAAATCAGGCTATTTTTGAAAGGAATAAAGGAGTTTCTTAAGACTATTCATCAGGTAAGCCGCCCTTTCGTGTTTGAATCCAAATTGATCCTTAATTTCATTCCAGGTGTGATCGAATTTCTGACGTCAGGTCGCGTCTTAAGTGATCATCAGGACTTCAAGGACCTTCCTTATAAGTCTGTTCTCCAAAAGATCTCTGGTTGCGACAAGCCAAACGAATTCACACATTCCTTCAAACTGGCTTCAGCCTACACTGAGGACATCATGCCGTACACCAACTACACGTACGAATATTTTGAGGAATAAAGTTGTATTAAGTAGCCAATAAAATTTGGGTTAGTGGTGGGATCTAACTGGCCTAAGAATCAATCACCACGCTTATGTTCTTGTAATTAGGTTTTACTAAGGCGCAGCTCTATTATGACTATTGAGGGAAGTCAGCCTCTCCCATTTGCCCCACAATTTGAGAATTGCGTTCCATGATGATCAGAAACGCTGCAAATTCTTCCACAATGGTTTATTATTTTTTGGACCAATAGCCCTCATTTTAATTGATGTAATTGATTGAAAATGTACTGAAAAATGATGCGTCACACGACTAGATACCCACAAAATCTCAGAAATCCACTTTCAAAATGTGTAGTTAGGCACAATTTTTGACCCATACCCACCTCCGGTTGGCGCCAATCGGCCAGAGACCCTTCTTAATGGGTTCAGCGTCTAAAGTGTACTGTAAAATGATACTTCACACGCCTATTTCCCAAAAAATCGAGTTTCAAGGAACACATCTTAACCCATACCCTCCTCACATTGGGTCCAATTGGACTGAAGAGTTTCGAGGACTTACTAGAGCTATGAAGTGGTCCCTTACCGAACTTTAAGATTTTTATTTTAAAAAATTGCAACCAAAAACGGCGCCAACGGCGTTTTTCTATTTATACTAATTCAATTCTCTGTTTTAATGAGTACTTCCGCGAAAAACCTAATTCTCTAAAGCTAAGGCGTCTCCTTTGAAGTCAGCAGTGACTTTAGTTGACGTCTCATCCATTCAACGTTCAATTTGCAGTCATTTTTATCCATATTCTGAACTCTGTTGTTTGTGTTTCAGGTTTCATTTCAAAGGAATAATCGATTACATATTTTATCCCAAACAAACCATGACTCCTTTAGGCCTTCTCGGGCCGTTAGCACAAGAGTGGCTCAAAGACAACAAAGTAATAGGCTGCCCTCATCCTCATATCCCTTCAGGTGAGTAGACAGTTGTATAAACAGGCCAGTAACTGAATTTTTTGTCCCTTTCTTTAATTGGAGAATACGTATAACTGCGTCTCTTGAAACAGATCCAGTCAATTTGAAGTTGTTTTCCCTTTATCCTTCCGGTGGTCGCGCTCTGGAATCTTAATGAGTATCATTAAATGTCTTGTGAAATATCTCAATTTCTGCACCTCATACAGCTCTGTGTAGGCTTACAAAGAAAAGATGAGTATCATGAATAGTAATTTTGTACTTGATCTATTTAAACGGTTTTATATATTTTTTGAACATGATATACTATAGTCTGGAAGAAGAATGTGGTCATAACTGATAAAATATGTCTTAGATCCTCAAAATTCATGCCTAGGAGAATAACCAAATCATATAAGCCCCTAAATTACTTATTGGATAAAAGAAAATTTCCTAAAACTCAATTATAAAGAGTAAGTAATTTCTTTCAAAATTCTGTAAAAATATACCTAAGATAATGTTTAAAAAGTTATTCACCATTCTATCAAATCTTTTGACACCTATCTAGCTCAGAAATATCTGCTAGATGAAATATAATTAAAATACTATTGTAAGAGAGTATATATTACCTGACTTGGTGCTGTCTAGAAGCATATTATGTTTATTTTGGCTGACAATGAGACAATGAATTGAAACAACACCCAGCCAGTAGATTGTATTGTATTGTATTGGTAGTGTTGCCAACAGTAGTACAGATTATCTCTACTCTGTAAAATAACACCATCTCAGTGCTGCCACGCGCCCACTGGAAGGTTGTGTAACATATCAGCGCCAATATTCAATTTGAAACTAACTGCTCTCTCCTTGTAGATCACTTCCCACTGCTGGTTGAGCTTGAAATGACTCCAACTGCCTCAGTACAAACCAACGGGATCGTCTCACAGCGGAGGTAGCACTAAAAATGAAACTGTGTCTCGACTTTGCCGCCCCTTTGGTACCTGACGTACTGAAGACAACCCCCGTGCGTTCGGAAAATTTCGACCATCAAGTACCGCGAATGCATCGCCAAGTCAGTACACACGATTGTGCCTCGCCAGTACAAACAACACCCGCATAAAAAAAACAAAAACAACAAAAAAACATAATTATTTTATATAAAACAATGGGGAAATGAAGAAAAAAATGTATAGCTATTATAAATAATACCGTATTTGAATCGACATTTATTATTTTATATACAAATTGATATTATTGTCGTTTATTTTGAGGGGGAAAATGGGTTTTCTAGCTTTGTTCTTCTTTCGCTTAATTTTCTTCAAAAATAACGGGGAAATATTTACTGTTATCTACTTGGAAATCAGTGCATTTTAATCTGAGATAATGTGATATAACTTGACTAAGAGGTTAAGGTTATTTCCTACGAGAAACGAGAGTTTTGCTGACATAGTTTATCAACGCACATTTTGGTTTCCTGAAGAAACACGATAATTGTGAATTATGAAAACACTTGTGGACACGTTATTTTTAGTTGTAGACATTCCCCGAGGATTTTCATATCAAATTTTTCCCGTGTGAAAAAATCAATTTGTGTTTTTTTGGAAATATAATGAGTCGGATTGGGGCAATATTGAAGGCGGGAGTGGAGTGAAGAAGGCCTGGATAGTAATGTACGGCCATTGGTGTTTGCTACCTTCTAATCCGTTGATCGTGCTATGGCTATCTCCTTGTTATGTCCTCATTATAATGAGAGAAACGAAATCATATATATATTTTTTTCTCTTTGAAAGATTATGTCAATATCATTGCCGTGTACATGATCATACTCATCTGTTTCTAGTTGAATGTTCTTTGGATTTTCTCTTATGTTAAGTGTATTACATGAATTTGTGTCGTATCAATTCCCTATTTTGAGGGTTTTTTAAAAGTTGTTTTCAAAAAGTGTAGCTATTTCAAACATCCAACTCCTCTCCCAATGGGTTGCTCTCTGGCTGCAATTGGTTTTTACTGTATGTTGTTTACTGCCTTGGACATTTCACAAACTCTTTTACTTTAGCACTCTCAACTCCCTTCCCTCCCCTCCCCCCTTTTCCAGTAAGTGATGACCACTGTCAGGCAGGCCGCTTTCAGTGTTGGCAGATGTGGGGAATTTTCCCTACAGGCAGGACATTTCAGGGGAACATTGACCTAAGAATCCCAAAACATGAATTTTTGTGGTTATTTGCCATCAAGTCATGGATTTTGTGTGCCCTAACAGTTTTTTTATTCAGAAATCAATGTTTATTCAAGAGTTAAGGTCGCTAGATGAGCTCTTGTGGTGCCAAAAGTGGTGGCATCTCACCAAAGTTTCGTAACACTGCCACCACATTCTCTCTTACAAAAAAAAACTGTTTACTTGCGACCCCAAGAGCCCCAAAATAATTTGAAACAGCTAAGAACGGAACGTAATGCATACTGTTCTATCAAACAGCTTTTAAAAAGTATGTTGAAAGTTTCTTGATACAGGACCTTCTGCTGACAAAGGATATTGGTCAGGTTACCCCAAAGTACAGGCAATACTGGCTCTATTTTTAGGTTGAAATGTCTGGCAACACTGGCCGGTTCACCCCACTGTGTCTGCAGTAAGAAACTTGAACCCTTTAAACAATCCATTTTTTCCTAAAAGTTGATCGTCCAAACTAAAAATAAATTTCCTCTTTCAAAATTTGTGTCAGCTTTAGTAACACTAAAATAACCTAATTTCGTTGAAATTACAACACAGGGGGGCCCAACATATCAGTACAGAGTTGATAAGTCAGTCTTACAGTATGAGAAAGAACGAGTTTTCTAAAGAAGAATGCTGTCACAGTTTGATATTGTCAACAAAAAGTACTTTGATCATAGGCCTATGGTTCAATTTGTGGAATTTCCAAGACTTTTCTCAAAATAACCAACCAAAACTCCATAGTGGTGCTTCTTAAGTACAAAATCCACGTTGTGTTCTTGAGCAAAATTAATTTTATTTGTCGTGATGTAAAAACTACACCATACACAACACCTACATCCACTCTTGGCTTTCAATTTTGGTCATCTTGGATTTTGGTAGCCCTGCACGTTGTCTACACAGCCTAGAGTTACATACCCAGAGTTACATTGAGGGTTAGGAATTATATGAGCCTTTTGTTGAAGCAACCTGATAATATGTGATAAAACCCCAATTACCGCAGTCTAGCTCTAGTTGAGCTTGACTTTAAAACCTTAATAACCGTCATGTACACTTTCCTTACAATTATGAAAACACACTAAAGATTGATAAGTCTAGAGAGAGGAAACTTGTTCCTTCTGACCAACACAAATCCAACATTGGGCTGAGCAAAGGTTAGAACCATTGCAGCGGTGGGTAGCAATCACCAAAACTTATCAATTCTCTTCTAAGCTGCACACATGCATTTTTAGCAAAATCTGAGTACCTTATTATTCATAACTATGTATCCAACTCCGAGTTAATATATGTGATTTTTTTAAAATTATTATCGTTATTATTATTATTATGAAGATATTGACACAAATTTTTCACTGAACAAGTTCGATTCACGATCACGTTTAGGTGGTGAGCAGACGCCTTATTTTCAACGTATTTCACTTCAATTCTTATTTCTGATAACTGTCGTCAAAACTGGTTTCCCGTTGATCGATTAATTGATCTCAGTTGAACCATAATTATCGCTCCCTACGTCATTCCACTTTTCCTCCGTTTGAAATGTGTACTATCACCGGCTGAGAACTTTGTTAGCAGCTCTTTATATTCTTTGATAAGCAATTAATTGTATTTCAGATATAAGTGGATTTTTTGAGTTTCGTACTAAGTATTTACTTTTAATGACTTTTTTTACGCTCGTCGTTTGTGAAGTGAGCTTTTACTTTGAAAAGTTTATAGTATGTCAGGTACGTATCACGCGTACGTATACTTTTGTTGTTTCTTTCCTTATTTTTAGCATTGGAGAACGTGTTTTTCAACGTGGGCTGTGTTTAATCACGAATATTCAGCCTAAATTTTCCACAACGGCCTTTTACGCCTTAAAATTACGTTACATCTGTTCCATCGATAACCCAAGTGGAAGTGAGAAAATGTACGTTGAAGCTAAGGTTTCATTCATGAGAAATAAATGATGTTGAAAGAGAAGGTCTATTAAAAATATTTCTCTCTACGTTGAGATTTTTGCATAAGTTCATTTTGACGTACATTTTCGTGCATCCAATCCATTCGAAGCCAAATTGGCTTTAGCTGGTATTTCATACGAATTTTACGTCCTTTTTGTGAGTACAAATTATAAGTTTCGCCGAGGCTTGGAAATTCCGCCTTGTCAATCTTCCTGTGTCAACGTTATCTTTAAGGACTAAGGACTTGGGCTTTGCTAAGGCCCAAGGCTAAGGTAAAACTACTTATCTTGTCTCAATTTTTACTTCTTCAATGCGTAATGGATTTTGTGAAGGTAGATAGTTGTAGGAGATCTTGTTTTTTAATATTAACATCTTTCATTTTCGTATATAAATAATTTCTTTTAAATTTAGGGGTCGGAGGTTTTTTTTCTTGCACGAGGTATAATTTTCTTAATGTAATCATGTGAATTTGGAAATGTTCTTGATGCTGAAGATTTGTAGAAATGTGCAGTCACAAGGTATGATTTTCTTTTTTGAGGTGTAGGTATCTTGCAACTGTGTTCCCGTCTTCTCAACCTTCTTAGATTTACAGTAGGCTTTTGCAATTTGAAATCCAGATAGAAAACGTGCCAATAGCAGTGCAAAACATCCGTGTAGTTCCTCCTTGCTGAATTTATTTAATGAAAATCAGTATTTTAGGGTGCGTAAAAGTCACTGGGCATGTAAGGGGCATTTGTGGCTTCTCATGTCGATTCAGTTTCCTCTGAACAATGCTGACCTGTTACGCCAACGCGCCCATCGTCAACCTCCAGTTCAATGCAGATAAGTGCAGGTGGGTTTAAGATCAGGCAGTGCATTTGGGCTTGTACGATATAAGGGAAGAAAAGGTTACTTTATTTAAAATTGTGGGCTCAATCCCCTGGAATATTACAAGCGGGGAAATATTACCAGACAATCAGATGATCAGGTTGGCTCAACTTAAAGTTTTTTAGATTTTGCGAATATGAGGTGTTGAATATGGCTCGCCTTCACTTTGTCCTTTACGACCTGCAATATCTGAGTCGTACTCACGCTATTTTCCATTATTCTTACTTATTTACTCTTCTTCTGCGTAGACACGCGTAGCCTGCTTACTTGACCATCATTTATCTCAGATTCGCGCTAACTTTTGTTCAAAATCCCTATGAACAACGAAAATCCGCAGTCTTATTAAATAGAAAAGAGAATATTATAGCATTTTCATGCCAAAGTGTAGGTTTTCCATACCAAATTTAGGGTTTTCCCCGTTCAAATTGGAGGTTTTCCATGTAGAATTGTGGGCCTTACGCATAAATTTGGAGGATGACAGAAACATATGAGTTGATTCTGGGAAAACAATAACAACTAATTAACGAGTGAAACGTTACATACAAGTAAAAATGATCATAATGAACGCTTCATTTTTCCTGCTGCAGCGGCTGAATGAGGCGAGCACATTCCAATGAATGGCTTTGGGAAGGGATGGATCGGAATGTCTTCTCCATGTTGTGTGGCCCGGAAGAAGTTATTTTCAGAATTTACTCGGGCTAGCGTTGCGGCGTTTAAAACTAATGTGAAACGAACTACTTCCGTCGATGTCCAGTTTGACGTGAATATGCTAGACATCGTTTCTTGTATATGATGTAGCATGTTTTCAGAGCGAAAAAATTAACTTTTTCTGACTGGTGTCATCGTATGAATGTAGTGTCGGGGGCGGGTCGTCATACTGCCTGATGAAATTCGATGTATCGAGTTGGTTATATCGATGTCAATGTGATAATCATTGTGCAAAAGGGTTCCAATTTTCCAATTATTCAAATGTAACGGCAAAATAAAAACATTTGTGGTTTTTTACTTTTGGGAATTTTTATATTAATTCTGTATGTTGTTGTTCATGCTGATATCTTTCTGTTTATAACTTTCTTATTTAAAAATTCCAGTGGTTTGTGGTCACTTTTAATTGCCTGAAGCTAACGTTGAGGCTCCAATTTCTAGCTCTACAATTTTCGCTTTTTTGTTGAAGTTGAGTGGTTATATATTTTATTTTCATACTAGATTTATATACACTTATTATTCGCCTTTGTACGATATATCGAATCTTATCAGGCAATATGGCGACCCGCCCTTGGCACTACAGATTTACCAAGAATGCAATTGAGGGTTGGCTTGTGTAGCTCACGTATATACGTGAGCGATTGTTTAAATCTACTTGTAAAATTATGGAAAATAGCGTTTTTTCAAGGACGAGGAAGGTGGTGCTGTTTTGTGTAGGTTGCCTTTTTGCTGCATACAATCATATTGACTCAAATACAGATCAAGTCTAGATGATGGTTGGGAATGGGCTGGCATCATTGGAATTGGACGTTTTCTTGATACAAACCTATAACTAGCGTCAAAAGAGGTAATAAATTCCTCAAATTCAGGTCAAATCACGTGCTGTTGGGTGCTATGACGTCATGCACTTTCCATTTGGTTTCACCATCACGCACCTTTTTTGTATTACCTCGTTGGCCCTTAAACCCATGTAATGTTCTCTGAAATTTCTTCAGCAAATTTCCCTTCTCGCATTAGGTTTCCCATTCAATTGAGTTCACCCCGAAAAATAAATTTACTTGGTTTTTATTGGAATGAAGAATGTGCATTTTCTTCAGATTAATGTTAAATGTAAGAATCTCCATCGGTTAAGTGTTTTTTCGTAGAAAAATGGATCGATGTAATATGGTTTTCAAACGGCCGCTTTCTTTGGTGTACTTGTAACTACTGCTGTATTGATGTTTCACTTGGATCATTTTTTTGGACAAAACATAGTTCGAAAAACCCTGTGGCTGTTTCAAGTACGAGTTGATGTAGATTGTAATTTATCAATCTTCGATAGGAGCTACGTTTATAATAATTATATACATGAAAACTCGTACCTTTAAGACAATTTGACTGGTTCAATTGTGATGAAAAGACTGGCTGGAGAGTTTTGTTTTCATAATAGGTTTCTTAAGGGCGTTTTTAATTGTGTAAAATCAACAATCAAGGAAGAATAATTTTCTAATAAATATTGAAAAAACCGCAACTTTCCAGCCAGGCTGGAAAATATTTTTAGTATTCTTACGAAGTAGAGAATAGGTCGCGTATTTTTGTTATTTCATGGGAGGTCGCTCTTTTACTTTAGCGCTCGTTGATAACTCGACCAATATTCGAAAATTTCGCCATTGTCAAGTTGTACGGCGGTAATTTATAAACGGTACGTCTCCAATCAAAAATATAGGTATCACTGGGAACTCTGAGGTGTTACTACTGCCCACATTTACCCTTATTATTAAAGAAAAATTAATTAATCTATTTTTGTCAAGTGTTTATTGAGAAGGGGACACTGGACATTACGTTATTGAACTGTTGAATTACTATTAGTTAGGTATCCCCCCCCCCCTTTTTCGGGCTATAAATTCCTTTCGTCAAATCAGCTGCTCCCCAAAAAGGAGAGTTGATGCGAAAAATGTATTCTACGTTCCTAAAGTCAGTGTTTAGGGCGCGGGACTCCTTCAATTGGCCAATTTACGAGTAGTTGGTAAATGTCTGATTGCTATAATCTTTCATGCATTGGTTCCTCAATACAGTGGGTTTCTTCTGGGTAGACTCAGTCCGGTCGGATGTTTGCAATGATGAAAGCGTTGACAGCACAATCTTGTTTGAATAAGGTTAGGGGAACGTGGAGGAAGAACATGCCGGAATTTCAGTCGTTTGTCGGTCTGAGACAATCAAATTTGGAGAGAAAACTGGCGAAGTCCGGCACAATTTGCAGGACTTGAGACTGCCATTGCAGCAAGTTGTCTGATTTGGAGAACGTTATGGCATCAATTCGAATGAAATCAGCGCCTATGCGCTGCTTCCACTCAAGATCCTCCATCAAATCCTGCGTGACCGTTACCGTCAGCCTAAACGAAAACCAAACTATTCGTAGATTTGTCAACCAATACCCTGAGAACTTCAGTGGCCGAGTAAAAGAGTCGCTGATGTTCTTTGAACCCAAGGGATTCAGCAGCAAATTTCTGCTTTGAATTGACCCGTGGCTCTCTCTGGAGACTGTCGCACGAGTACCGTTGTAATACGCCTCCTCCTGCTCCTGTCACTGTCAGTCGTACACTACTTTTCGGCCTCAAATGAGTCGATTTTTCCTAATCAACGCATATTTGAGTTACAATTTCATTTCGACGTAGGATTGGGTTTTCCAATATTCAATTCGAGCCGTTATGATTAGGTATGATATTGAGCCTCTATCAAATTTTAAACAAAAAACGCAAATTTTTTAAATTTGCAAGAAAATTTAGAGAAGAGACAAAACGAAATTAACTTGTGAAAACAAAATTACGTGGCTGCATTGTTCTGGCTTCCTTGGTGTACCTTCTCGTTTCTCTTCAATTCTCAAAAACCTCTAAAGGGTACGGTGGTTTTATAATAGGCTTAGTACTTAGTTATTTTTCTCCAAACATGGAAAATGGTTACACATTTTTGAAAATAATTGTGTCGTTGAACCCTTCCTTTTGCTGTTACTGCAGGTGAAAAAATAAAGAAGATTGGGATCAAGTTGTTTTTTTTTTTCTTTTGGAACCCTATTTTGTAATTAATTGATAATGGTAAGTTCTCCTGATTGGTCGGGAAAATCTCGAACCTATTAGAGATTTCTTCTGGTCACTATGACAGGGATGTGTTACTGGGCCTGCGCATTGCCCTTGTGTCCTTAGAGTAAGCGTATATACGTCAGCAGGGGCGTAGATTCAACGGTATCCTTACAGAAAGAAAACCCTACATAAGTGTTAGTAACTACTTTTGTTATAAATAATGAATATTTGATAAAGAGGCGACCGGGGGTCATATCACCTCTGACACGGAAATTCTTCATAGCATCAGTCAAAATCAATATTCTTAAACTGAATTCACCCTCGCGTTCTCCCTTTCAATCGGCCGCTCGGCGTATTCACTAAAAAATTGCATCTACCTTCTATTTTAAATTTCCTTATTCTTTTTAAAAATTACACCTTCAGTTAGGTAGGTAATTGGAGTGCCGCCTTGCTCTGCAACCAAGGCACATTTCTTTTTCCTTCCAAACCTAGGAGTGCCTCCCTGGCTGCCGCACCCGAAGTTTAGAAGCCTCAGATTTACTAACAGCAATTTTCAGTGACCTTAGTATACTCAACGTTTAGAATTCGGCCACAACCAATTCTAACAGTATGTATCTACTACATAAATGAGAAAAATCTGAAAAGATGAAGGCGCTGATAGCCAGAGTGAACCATTACACTAATTTTTCAAAAATGAGTTTTTTCACTCAAATGGTCCGCGGCCTCTATCTATCAAATTCTACTGGAATCAGACTGGTTTCTAAAAGTGTTTAAGATATAGCGGCAATTTTTAGGTCCGATTGCTAATTAGCTTCAATTTTGAGAACCAGAATGGACCATCTTGCTTGGTCCACTATGGCGCCTCATAAACATACCAAGATTCAACGTCGCCTGCAATAAATCCTACTCATACAAGGTGGGGCAAAAGTTGGATTTTGAAAGGAAATAGAAAGAAAACTACTCAATTTGAAAAAATGAACCTTAAATTTATTTGAGTCAGAAACTAATCTCGTTTTTTACATCAAATTTTGAAAATTACATCACCAAGAAGGCGGCCTTCAGCAGCAATACACTGATGAAGGGGATTTGGGGAAGTTTCCATAGCTTTTCGGCACATTTGTGTAGGTATCGCCCTGATATCCTCCCTGTTTCTCACCTCTAGCTTATCCAGAGCGTGATGGATGTTAATGTGGTTAAGTTATGAATTTTCTTTTAGGTAGCCCTCCAGAATTGAGGGCAACGAAAAAGCCGACGAGCTGGCCAGGAGGGGCTCCAAAACCCCCTTTGTGGGCCCAGAGCCGGCTGTAGGTTTGCCCAAAAGCTCCTTCAGAGCTGCAATCAAGGAGTGGACGTACAAGAAACACATCGACAGATGGCGGAATATTGAGGGGCATGTCCACAGTAAGCGTATGGTGGCAAAAGCCATCTATCACTCACCAAGGACCTACCTACTCAGGCTTAAACGCGGCGACCTAAGAACGATAGTTGGCTTACTAACCGGCATCGCTCCTCTGCGTTTTCACCTGAACCGCATAGGGGTAACACGACCAACAACTCTATGCAGATTCTGTGAGGAAGCAGACGAAACTGCAGCTCACATAATCTTTAAGTGCCCAGCACTCACATCCCGCAGATACACCCTCTTTGGGACACAAACCCCAATGAGAACCATACCCTGCAATAAGTTAGTCCACAACCTAACAACCCTCATTAGGGGACGTGTCTTCTTCATTTCTTCAAAAACCATATACTTGTCCACAAAAAAGTGATAATGTATTCAGAAGGCTGTGGCAGACAAAACTGTTATCACTAGAGAGGTGTATTTCCATCTCAGGTAATAAATACATGAAAATGGCCTAAGGAAACCGGCTTGTGCTTTCTTCATTCCCTCAGAAACCATGTATTTGTCCAGAAAAAGTGACAATATATTCAGATGGCTGTGGCAGACAAAACCGTTATCACTAGAGAGGTGTATTTCCATCTCAGGTAATAAATACATGAAAATGGCCTAATGAAACCGGCTTTTGCTTTCTTCATTCCCTCAGAAATCATATACTTGCCCAGAAAAAGTGACAATGTATTCAGATGGCAGTGGCACACAACACCGTTATCACTAGAGAGGTGTATTTCCATCTCAGGTAATAAACACGTGAAAATGGCCTAATGAAACCGGCTTGTGCTTTCTTCATTCCCTCAGAAATCATATACTTGCCCAGAAAAAGTGACAATATATTCAGATGGCAGTGGCAGACAAAACCGTTATCACTAGAGAGGTGTATTTCCATCTCAGGTAATAAACACATGAAAATGGCCTAATGAAACCGGCTTGTGCTTTCTTCATTCCCTCAGAAATCATATAATTGCCCAGAAAAAAGTGATAATGTATTCAGATGGCAGTGGCAGACAACACCGTTATCACTAGAGAGGTGTATTTCCATTTCAGGTAATAAATACATACAAATTTCACGATAGAGTCCATTTTTCAAATAGTTTTTAATCATTTTTAACAACACCCCTCACGCAAATAACGATTTCAAGAACTTTTCACGATCTCCGTCAACTTGTGGCTTTTTGTTCTTCTTTTCCTCAGCGGTATCTCTCTGGGCGAAGACGTACGGCGATGGAGAGGCCAATTGTACCGAATCTGCACCACTTTTGTTTTTCTGCCGTTTTCGGTGAATTTCTTCTCGTTCGACGGTTTCTTTGAAGAAATTGGCTACTCGTTTGGCTTGACTGATTTCGTTTTGCATTTTTTGCCTCATTATGGCCTTTTCGTAACTGAGTCGTTCCACGAGATGAATCCATTTGAATCTGAAAAAAGGTGAACACCAGTAGCGTACCAACGTAATGTTCATGGTCGTCAGAAAGATAACTTTTTCCTCTTAGCAAGTTTACCTGGATAAATATTTCAGGTTCCACAATACGTCGTGGAATTTGTCCTTCTTCTTTCCACCGATTGGTTGATTGTTGAGCAAAGCGGCAACTTGTTTCGCGTGCCTCTTTTTCAAAAATTCAACCCACCCTTCACTGTAGTTGTCTGGAACTTGCCAGTTATTTTTTCGTTTCCGCTTCTTTTCTGCAAAATAAGCAATTTTCACCCTAAATAAGTTATTTACGTTGCTATTCACGGGCATATTACGTCGACTATGCGTTTTCTCACCTCCTTTTTCGATAACCTTTTGCATGTACATTCTCCCGACAGGAGCATACTCGGAAAGTAGGACACGAAGCTTCCTGGGAGTCATTCCGTGCGGTATGAACGAGATGTAAACTACTCCTCTTTTGAATCTCTTTTCTTCAGGCTTCTCGTCCAAGTCATCGCTGTTCACTGAGTCCTTTCTCGGGCGTGAAGTAGATGGCGCAGGTTCTTGTTCCCGTGATTCAGTCACTTTCAACTCCATTTCATCACGTTCTGACGCAGAATCATCGTAGTAGCTACCTTCTTCGTTTGAACTCTCCATGTTTTGATCCTGCTGGGCAAAAAAAATTGATGAAAACCCAAATTGTACTCGCTATTCTCAACAACATGGTCATACTATAAGCCAATATGAAAAAGGCAATCAATCTCAGAAAAATGTAGTGGGGTAGTCTACCCATAATAAATTTACCTTTCACAATTGAGCTATCAAACTCAAGGAGGTATATCGCTCAGAGAAACAAAATCCTAAAACGCTTTCAAAATAATGGGAAGGTGCATCAAAAACACATTATGGCACTTGTATAGTGACTCTCTCGCCATCATAATCTACACGTAGAATGTGTTGTAGACATTGTCCAGAAACAAGCAACCCCCATCAAATGAGACTACAGGGTCATGCAATCGAAGGCTGTCCAACTTCTGGACGCTGGTAAACTGCTCAGGGGACTCAAAAGAAGAAAATTGCATGGCCCCTATGTGCAATATAAACAATTGGTTGAACTGTGCTATTAGGTGCCCCCGCTGTTATCACTTATGACCTTCCTACACGTTTCGATATATCGAGTTAAATACACAACAGGGATGTTTTTTTCTTTCCAAATACGCCCCCGAGTTAAGTACACAACAGGGTTGTTTTTTTCTTTCCAAATACGCCCCCGAGTTGAATACACAACAAAATGTTCAAATATGTTGCAGAAAAAATGTTAGTATCGAGAGAACTAAGTTCTTTCCTTCGATATATCGAATCTAGTGATAACAGCGGAAGGGCACCTAATTGCGCAGTTTTACCAAACAATTTGCAGGAAACAATTCTTGCCTGTCTTGCATCGGAGAATAGGGTTACTTCTTCAACTTCCTCGGTGCGCCTGGGCTTCTTCTCGCCCCTTCGTGTAGGAATTTTCCGCTATTTTTCAATAGCAGGGTAAGGAACGTACCACCTACGACAACATTCTGTGGATAATGACACAGGTTTGAGGTTGAATCAGAAGGATGAGAGCCTTAAATCGAACCGGCCGAGAGCAAAAGGTTGGTCTGGAGATGTCTTGATGAAATCAGAATATTGGAAAAAGAAAACTAAATTCGAATATTCGAACTGTCGATTCGAAAACAAACAACACGAGGAGCTGCAGAGCTCGAAAATAGGGATGGTATCGATTTACTGATGTATTCTCCAAACATCGATGTTTACTCATTGATGATTTTTAATCGATTTGTATTCTCACAATTCAAATTTTTGATCCTTCAACTAGAAATCACAGGTACTCACTTATATAAGTTAAAAGTAGTCATTTAGGTTTTGTAAATGCTCACTCCATGGTTTATTATCCTTATATAAAAATTACAGTATACAGCAGCAGGGAACATCGATACTTTGTAATCGAGTTGTAGTTAATATATTGGTTATCAGTATTCTTATCATCTTCAACTTCAATTTCGTCTTTTCTCGCATTCCCGCTGGGCTTTCTTTGCTCATTGCCTGCTATACCTGCTTAAGCGACATTTGAAAAGATAAAATAAAGAATGGAGGATACAATGAAGAATCTTGGTATTAATAACCACAAAACAATAGATGTATCGAAACATCGATGTTTCTGGGAGATGAAACATCGATTTTTCGTTCATCGATATTCATTTTTATTAGAAAAACTGTGTATTATGTACTTGATAATATTCATACTGAGGTATTTATTCACAATTTGATAACTACGACCCAAAATGTCTCCAGTTTCCCCTCATTGCCATGACAATCCCATCCTTTCCTCGTCTCATTGGCATGGCGTCTCCCTTTTGAGGCCCATTACAGGAATTTGACGTTTTTTTCTGGAGACATCCTTCGTAATTATTTTCATGACCAAAAAATCAATTACTATACCCATGGAAACTTTGTTAAAATCTAGTGCCTTTTCAAAGAAGGTGCTTCAAACTTGGCTCCTACACTCCAGGACCTCTTTGTAGGTAATACCTTAGTGGGGGTCAAAAATCGATTAATCGACTAAAAAACCAAAAATTCCAAATTGCCAGCACCTCCAGCATGAAATTGTATGCTATATTATTATAGCTGTACTTAGAAAACACTGTTTTGGATCGCAGCAAAACCCCACTTTATTAGGGGACTGGGACATGAAAGATTTGCAGAGCCTGTGGCTTTGTTGTGCTCAACTACTTTTGGTTGGTTATTTTGAATAATCAACCTATGTTTTCATGCAAATGGTCAACCTCTCCGATTCGGCTCAAATTTTTTTTCTGGACGTTTCATGGTGTCTAGATCAAAAAAGGTCAATGTCCGTCCGCCGTACGCCGTCCGCCGTCCACGCCGTTTTTGGTAGTAGAAAATTTTCTAAAAATCTGAAATTTGGGTCAGGGGTCTGTTCCCGGCCTGGGACGGTCCTCCAAGCTTTTCAGCCCAATCGGACCAAATTTGGGCGGGGTAGGGGTCAAAATGTGTTTTTTGAAAAATGGATTTTCGAGATTTTGGGCGATCTAGGCGAGTGGGGTATCATTTTCCACTAAATTTTGGACGCTGAATCAAATGAAATGGGTCCCAGAACGATCGGCGCCCATTGGAAGAAGTTATGGGTCAAAGTGGGTATAGATTACCCATTTTGAATATGTGTTTTTGAGATTTCTGGAACCTAGGCGTGTGGGGTATCATCTTCCACTAAATCTTGGAAGCTGAATCCAATGGAGTGGGTCTCAGGACGATTGGCACCCAATGGAAGAAGTAATGGGTCAAATTGTGTATATATTACTCATTTTAAATATGTGTTTTCGAGATTTCTGGAACCTGGGCGTGTGGGGTATCATTTTCCACTAAATTTTGGATCCTGAATCGATTGGAATGGGTCTGGGACCCGCCGCACCCACTTTTTTCCCCATTTCCCCCATGTTGAAGAAATGAGTCTCCATGCGCCTGGTCCAAGGAATAACCAACCCCTGTGTAAGAATTTGCAGCGTTTTTTACATTTGAACTAAAAATAAGGTCTCGTTTAAACATGATTCACCCCTAGTATATTCGTAAGAAGAATGAAGGGGCAAGATGTAGAAGAGGACAATGTGATTAGAAATTTCTTTTAATCGTAGCAATACATAAAATTCTCAAGCAAATATATAATAAATAATTAGAACTTTAGCATTTAGCTAACAAATACAAAAATAATAAAACATCTCAAAATCATACACAACAATTTGATGTATAAGCAATTAATCTAACTACATTTTGTACAGTCTTTCGGTGGCAGTCAATACAGAGTGAATAGCTTTGATACCCTCACATGTGTCAAGACATCCGATGTTTACTTTGTGGTGAACATGACACTTTATCTGCATTGATCAATACTTTTTATTGCAACATATGAGATGACCATCGACTTCTTACAATAAAAATACGTCTGTTCATAGGAAGTTCAGCTTACTGACTGCCACCAACAGATATTCTAAACGAGGAAACTCAAATATGATTTTAGGCTATAACAAAGCTTGATACAAAAACGAAAAACTCATTTTTTTAAATGTCGCTGTCAAACAGCGCATGTAATAACAATGGGCTTTTCTCTTATCACAGCCAAATACACAACAAGGTTCTCCATTGAATTTTCATACACATTTCAACAGATAACGCACCAATATCATGAAAGTAATTCGTCGAGGAAGAATTATGTCAGTTTTCAAAAGAGGAAGTGGGAAAATATTTGATTTTAAAAACAAAAATATGGAACTGAGAACATGACTAGAAAGTCACGGAAGCTTATAGCGATCACAAGATTGTATTTGTATCTATTGTAGGTCAGAGAGTGGAGTAGAGGCTAGGTGAAGACGAATATTTAGAGGTGAAACTAACGAAAAACTAATTTTGAGAAAATGAAGAATTAATTTTATTAAAAGAGAAAGAGTGACTAGAAACCACATCTGTTATTTTGAAACCTTCCGAGGCAATTTTACGTGTGGACGATAGGGAGGCACATTCTCGATAAAGGTATTTTTCAATTCGTACGGGTGATACGGGTGATGCATCATTTGGGACGATGCAGGTACGTACCTCAACGCCTGACTTTCAAATTAGTAAACGACCTGCCAACCAAAGAGCAATCTAGGTACAACTACCCCTTATTGCGTCAATGGCTGTCTCAACATTACAACGGAAGTACACTGGCATCGATTTCACATCCCAGAAAATGATGCACCCGCAATAACAAAGGCACTGGCACAAATTGGCAGGACCAAAATCACTAGCCCGACCAAATAGGTCTGAACCCAAAAACTACATAAATGAAAAACATCAAAAAACCTTATTTTTGGGAGAACCACGCGGTGTTTTCTAATCGATAAGCAGCCAATGCATTAGCTAATTACTGCATGTGTTTGAATAGTACGAAGAAATAAGGATGTGCGGGTGAAAAGGGGGCTTGGAGTAACCCAAACCCTATCGAGAATGCTCTCTTCGACGTTCTAAAGTTCAAAACAAACATAAATAATTTTATAATTATGATAATCGATCCAAAAATATATCTATTTTTACCTCGCGCGCTACGAGCCAAAAATCGGCTACAAATTTTGAATAATTCTTACCAATCTACTAAATAACATGGACATAACAAGGAAAAGGTAAATGGAAGAATCCACACCCCTCCTTCCTAGTTGCCTATGCCTATAATTTTGAAAATTTTAAGAAGCAATCAATCCCAATATCTACAGGAAGCATTAAAGTTCACTAATTCTTACACAAAGCCGAGCAATTGCCAGCATTTTACAAAAGTTTAAAATATAAATTATGGAGTAGCAATAAGGTACACGATATAGTTTACATAAAAATTGCACTTGAATAGAAATATTTTGAGACAGTTTTCGTTATATTCATTTAATAATATAATCTCTTCGCATTTGTTTTGTACTTTGTAACAATATTATCAACTAGTTAGGACATCTGAGGGGCAAAGGTACGAAAATAACTGCATCGAGTTTCCAAAGTGTAGGCATGATTTTCTCTTCACAGGTTAAAGTACCTAATATCAAGAGGGTTTGTACGTAGAACATAATTCGGATATAAGCTCACTGCTCAATAAATCGCTGTGTAAGAATTTTAGTAAGAAATCTAATCATTTCAAAGGAGCTGCACGGCTGAAGAAGGAATTTTACGAAAATTTGGTCGTTGAGAGCAAGACTGACAGGCGCGCCTATAAGCAGGCCATTGAAATCAGGGCGTTAGGCCTACTCTCAATTGGACATTTAAGCACCTTGACTTAAATTTTAAATTCATAGAAGATGAATCTGACGAGGAAGATCAGCTATTCGATGTAAAACGAGGAAAATAGTAGAATTATGTGCCTCGGCTTCTAAGACAATCTTTTTTTCTTATATAAATTTGAAATCACCTAAGTAAAATTCGCTAAAGGTGACAAATCATGGACATTAACGTTCGATAAACAACCATTGAACCTGGCTAGTAATCTTGAAATAATTTCCATTTGTACAAAACATTAAACTTTGAGAAAACATTCTCAAGTCGTATACAGGGTGTTAACGTTGAAGGTTGACAGCTTTCAAGGGGTCGATTTTCCAACAGAACATGTCTCCAGGGCTTTTCTTTCTGAGGCTTCGTTTCCGAGTTATTCACGTCTTATTACCCGTTTTCGACCTGACGTCACTGAACCGTTGGAAAAAGCATAAAATTTCCCTTCTGACGAGCCCCTTAACGTCTCCAATAATTGAGTACTGGTATTCACTAATTCACGCCTGAAATTATGAAATTAATAAAAACTTCTAACCTTGCCAACATTTAGCGGGGTAAAACGAGTCCCCCAAAATACCACCTTTTCAATGTACATTCCAATTTATTTTTGTGATATAATTTAAGAGAGAAAATTACGTTTCAAGTGGAAAAAAAAGAAATTTTCAACCAAAATCGTGGTTTTATTCATGAAAATATCCAATTCTACGAATTTGAATGGTAAGTGCCGACTATTGAATTATTTTTTAATCTAAATTTAGTTGTGACACCCTTTTGAGGCTCTGAGAATATGTTTTGCCCCCCCAAAATAAGCTCGTATGGGCATTTTGTGTAAAACTGCTGCCCAAAAGCAGATAATGGGAAAACTCAACATGGCGAACTGGAGCCTTAGAAAAGGGTCACAATTCAATTCAGCTTGAAAAGTAGTTAGTACTTACCTTTCAAGTTCTTGGAATTCGGTACTCTTATTATAAAACCACGATTTTAACGAAACGTTTTAATTTTTTCCATTTAGAACGTCATTTTCATCCCTAAATTATGTTACGAAGATAAGTTTGAATATACAGTCGAAAAGGTGGTTCTATTAGGGGGAGCTTTTCAGAAGAAAGTTTCCTTTACCCGGCTGAATGCTGACAAGGTTATACGTTTTCGTTCCTATCTTATTTTCAGGCTGATTTAGAGAATACCAGTACTCAATTATTATTAGAGACGTTGAGAGGCCCATCAGAAGGGAGATTTACAACGATATACTCAGATTTCAGATTATCGGGTAAATTACGGGCCGTTTTAGTGACATCAGGTCGAGAATACGAAATGAATAAAAACACTTGGATACGAAGACTCAAAAGAAAAGCCCTGGAGGCACTTTTTGTTGCAAATGAGAAGCAGAATCGACTCCTTGAAGGCTGCTAAACGTTAACACACTGTCTGTCGTATTATGGTTTAAACTGATGTCCATTAGACTGCCGATTTTCTAAAGTAATAGCTCCTACGACAGAGGCGTTTACTTTGTCGAAGGATGAGGACGCTAACGACAGCGACACAATGTAATTCTTTCTGAAGTCTGTAGAACAAGGTAACACAGGATCAGGTGGACTTTTTCTCCGGTTTGTGTACCTTGGCGTAGAGGCTCGAAACCGAAGTCATTTGTCCACCGCGGCTGCACACGAGCTCGTAGTCAGGAGGTTCAGGCGGGATGGAATTTACCTGAAAAAAAGAAATGAAGAATATAATACATAGTTTGAACAATTTAACTAATAAATATATAATTTAGAATTCGCCGTTTGTGGCGATTGATACGATAGAAACCGGGATTTTGAGAGGTGGGCAATGTACGACAGACTTCTAACTAATAGGTTAACTTATAAATTAGATTAATTAACTAATAGATTAACTGAATCACCAAAAAATGTCTCTTAACAAGAGTTAATAACTCGAGTTTTTAACAGAAAATTTCCTGATATTAACAAAAGAATCCATCATTCCTCTTTTCCCCACAACCCCCTTGCCCGTCATCCTGCTACATAGAGCGCGCCAGAGGTCCCTCTGTACCAACAATAGCAGCATACGAAACACGAGAAGACCGAGTGAGGCTAGTTTGTTTGTTTTGCTGCGATTAATTATTTAGTTTATTGTTGACGCAGATCCTTCAACATATCACTCCCACTGTATACAGTCCTTGGTTTCACCCAGTATCTCCTACATTTCCTTTGAGGAGCAGCAGCCAAAACGCAAGCAGCTGCACCGAGAACCACGTCATACTCTTGCACCAAGATCTACTGGCTGTGCATGAGCGTTGATACTGGCGGAGTGACTTTTGTTGATAACAAAACTAGCAGCCAAAAGAATATGTTATTAACATAAGTTAATGACTTTTTTTAAATTAATATCAGTTAATAACAAAAATGTTAAAAACTCGTGTTATAAACTCCGGTGTAAACGCGCCTTTAAACGGTATTTGGTTTAGAGAGACGAGTGTGGTAATTTATGCTTATTTCCGAAATCAATTTGTTTTACTGCATAGGTATCTTATCATATTCATCATAATTATAGGAGTTACCTTCCGTTTCCTTGACTATACTATGACAATACATATAGTCTTTCGGGACCTTCAGGTCTGGAGGAGTGCCAACATCCCTTTTATCATCTGCTACAATCCTCTGTTTCAAAAACCATACAACCCATGGTTCTGCCACCACGGCAACCATAGCAATGTCACCGTGGCTTTCCACTTTCCTCGTCTCGTCTGTCTATCTAACTCTCTAACCAAGCAATTAGGCTAAATCTAAGAAGATTATTCTATTTTCCAAGGAGCTTCTTAATTTTCTAGGTTGCACCCTTATTCCCAATTTATTTTCAAAGCTAGAATTAACCTTTTTTCACTGAATACATTGTTGCCCCTTTATTTTCTCCACCCTGGCTCCCTTCTTCCATCGTTTCCCAATTAAGGTACAATCGGTTCAATTAATACAGGGCACGGCGACGATCACTCCTCACAAATATGCCTCCTCTAAAATATACCAATTTATTTTAACCCCCGTCTAAAAGCTGGTAGCACTTCAGTATTTTCCCTTACCCGTTCGTAGGGCGGTTCATTGGAGGATCCAACGCTTTCATAGTTGGGGTCTATGAGTGAACCGGGCTCGTAGGTAGAGTGAGGGTAACGGGCAGTCTCGTAGGTTGGCTCGTAGTTCATTTCTATGAAGCCCTCCGGGTAGCGGCGGGAGAGGCTCGCATAGTCCGGCTCTCCACATAGCGACGGCTGCAATTCCTCGTAGTTTGGATCCGAGGAGTTGACTGTTTCGTACCCCGGTAGGCTTGACGGTTCGTCATCCACGACCTAAATGAGAATAGAAACTTTAGGCAGGGAAAAATACATGTGTTTAACCCTAGAATGGATTTGGTGGGTCGAAATGACACCATTTCTCACTTTCTGCAGTGCCTTCCCTCTCCCTGGTGGTGGAGGGCCTCTCCCTTCCAGGTGTACTTCCAATGGACTATCCTCACAGTGATCTGCTATCTGATTGGCTCAACAACGGCTAAAAAACCTAATTGGAATGAAGGCCAACGTAAAAAGCCACTCACTTGCAAACTCAAATTCAATGAGCGACTCCCCTACCAATGGAAGTTGCAAAGGTTGAGCCTGAAATTGACTATACATGAGAGCTTGGACATGTCTGCCCAGCCACTGACTGAATCTGCTGCAACTGAAGAAGAAACTATCCCATTATTGGCACTACCCTCTGCCATCAATCTAAGTGCTCCACAGCCAACAACAACCTCTGGCCATGACCAAGATAATAAGAAGCCTACTATAAGAGTGTTGTGCAGCATTTGTCTTACTTCTCTCAAGCGGAAACTTCAACTGTTTGCTCAAAATGTGGACAGATTTGTGGGGGCCATATAGCTAAACAATTTTGCCCAAAAACCGAATCCATTCTAGGGTTAATGGAAATAGAATGACGAAAAATCTTGGCGGGCCCTTAGGGTTCTCAATACTTGTCACAACAGCCCTTATCACTCTTCTTGACCCTCTAGAGAAAGTTCAGTTAGTAGAAAGTACTTGGACTGAACCTTGTCATTATAATGCAAGTGGAAGGAGGCCCTTGGGAAGGTGAGCGAAGTTGAACATAAAAACTGAAATTTTCCAACGATAATAATTAACAAAATTGATGTAGCCACCTTGATTAAAAGCAGTAGGAATGATCCCAACATTCAACGGGATTCATATCTTACATAAACTAACAGCAAACTACCTACTGATTCTCTAACAAACCACGCAAACTAAACCACACTCGAAAATATTGAAATAATGCACTTACCATCGATTACCAATACAATAATAACCGGATGCCGGTTAAAATGAAATTTTTAGGAGCAAAACTGCGTCCCAGTAATCAGACAGGGACATTATTCTATGGTTCATTGATAGATCTCATTAGATAGGCATGAGGAAAGCCCTTCTGAATTACGTCATCAATAGGTCCCCTGTGCAATGACCATCATGATACCTTAGGTTATAATACCGTGGGTTTGGAGTGAACTTTAACGCCTTTGACTGGATGTTAATACTTATAGCGACATTTGCCAACTACGACTCTCCCTAGTGGAAATGCTAGCAGGTCAGCCCTAATCTGTCATGCAACACTCTGGACACAATCTGTCGAGTATCACGAAGCAAATAAAACACATGAATTGTCCATTTGACAAAATATGGATATTTAGGAACAAAACTATCGCTAGACACTTTCAGCACCACCTAAGGTGGACAGGTAAACATGCAACGAGTGAAGGAAATGTAGTAAGTAGTAGTAATCCTGAGGTAAGAGGAAGGATTTCTGACTAAAGTTGAGAATTCTAATCGAGAGCAGACTAATTTTCCAACCTGAGTAGCCAACAACGAGATACGATTGTCCCAGTTTTGAAGATAATTTCGATTGTACCCTAAATTGATTAAAATTAATTCAAGTAAACAAAAAGTTCATCCTCAGTCTGCGCTTGAATGCCTCCATCCTTATTAGTTCTGAACTCAGTTTTGCTCCATCGGCTCAAGTATTGGGCTAAATTATATTATCCATCTCACAACTCATGGAAACAGGTAGTTCTAACATGCACCCAGTCGGACAACCCCCTTTTGGATTAGGCAGGATTTGTCCACCAATGTCACAGATACCATTGAATAACCTCACACTTCTTGAGGCCTGCTTTCGTCCTACTTAGTGGGCGTTTCAAAACGATTGAGAAGAAATTTAGAGATTACTGAGAGGAACGTTAAACCAAAATTATGACGTCAATTACGTAAATGCCACAATTGAAAGCATTTTATGATAGCATGATTCCCCTTTTCACTACAAGAGGTGGATTAATTTGGATATTGAATGTAAAATACACTTCGCGGAGGAAAGTAGCAAAATGCATCTACACCTAGGTAGCATTCAGGGAACCTTTGATGTCGAAACAAATACTTACAGTAACAGGAGTAGTTAGGATCGGCTGAAATGTGGGAAAATCGGTCAAACTTGGGATTCCGATTCCATAAGGAGTTCTGATTTTGGATAAAGTGGTATGAAGAAACCAGGGTTTATAGATGGAAATAATTGGGATTCATAAGATGAGGGATATAGGTGATAAGATACGAATCTCCAGCGCTTTTACGGGAGATCAAACACACTTCAACACTCAATAAATTATTTTGAGAAGTTTCGGCACACTAATTTTTTAGCCATACGCATCCTACCAGCGGAGGCGATGGGTTATAGATGAATATGGTAGAGTCAGAGTTCATTATGGAGTCACATTTCAGATTTTTACAGCCGAGGCGATCCGGATTTTAACATTATGATGAACATTCAACACTATTGCTGTTTTACAAAAGAGAATAATGAATAAAAATATATTATTAGTCCATAACTTCTGAAACCTAGAAAATGTGTGGACTATGCTCAGGTTTACTACCTGCAATGTGCCAACCATATTTTAGTAAAACTCCACACTTTAGAAATTCAAGGAAAAACAAGGCACAAAGAGCCTTAATGAAAATGAATATACTCCAAAGCCCTCAAAACTATTTTCAGAAATCCACAACTACTGCTACAAATGAGATCACTTGCTCACCATGTCCTTTGAACGGCTTCTTTTTTGTCTAGCAGCGTTAACAAACAAAATTTTAACGTGTCATTATATTAAAAATACATCAAAAATATTGTACTAATAGTTGAGATTAGCTGTAATAATCGACGAGGTTCGGAAGGAAAATAGTTTCAAACGAGAAATCTTGAAAAGATTAGGTGGTAAATCAGTTCGAAATATTTACTATTTTCAAAAAATTAAACCTTCAGTTTTCTAAATTCTACTTTTATCAAGGTTGGAACCTCTTATTTATAAAGGGAGAGCTTGCAGTGTTAGCGAACTCGAAACGTTTATATTCTGTCAGAAAATTGATACTTTTGGCCTACACACAAACTGCATGATGTAATCAACAATCCACCAGTTTTTTTTTACAAATTTTGTCAAAGGCCAGAATGTATGAATTCCGGGGTTCTGATTTTTTTGTTTAAAAAACCTCGGCGATTAATACAGACACTAACTATATATAAAACGAGCTTTAATTTAAAAAATAAATATATTCACCTGAGACGTGCGCCGCCCAACGGAAGAGTTCTCACCCGGGGGTTCAGGGCTCGTTGGAGAGCGGCCTTTTTTGATGACTTTGGCGTACATCTCATCAAGGGCTGGCACTTGTGGGAGGGGAGAGTTGGCGACGCGCCTGTCACGTCGAGGCGAATCTGAACTGCACGTGGATACTGAGTCTGAAAGAGGAAATTGGTATTATAGTAGGTTTTTAAGCGAAAACGCTCAGGGATATGTGTTACAAGTCGGATTTTCGGCATCACAGTCACTACCTTGATGATGTAGGACCAAGGACAAGTTTGGCGGATGGTTCGACGCGTTGTGCGAGCTTGAAGAATGCGGTTGGGCGATCTGAGCGTACGTTTCACTCCCCGACGTGTATTCTCCTCCTCCAGATTGGTCAACGTGAGACGACTGACGTTCCTCAATCGCAGCGTACATCTCGTCAGAGTCGTCCGACACAGTTGCGTAGTGCGAGTCCATGACGATTCCGCCATTTCCGCCATTCCTTCTGGTCGCCAGGATCCTCGAAAGTGGTTCTCTGACGCTTATCGACGTGTAACCCTCTAAAAACACCCAACGAGCAGCTTTACACTACATGTTGCGATCAAACATTAAAAGTATTAAATTCACATCAAATCGTACGTAGTTAAAAGTCCAATTCACACTACAGATTACGTATTTGGGTGTATGGAGTGTTGCACAGTATCATGACGAAGGTTCCTGAACGGTGAAAATGTCTAGATAAATACACTCAAGTGCTGTTGATAATTTTCAGAGATTTTTACGCATGTTGAGCGTTCACTCGATTTATTAATTCCCGATCCAAAGTATTCTCACACAAAGTAGGCGCACTAGAGGCGTACTAAGAAAAATTAATGCACTGGGTCACCACAAGCGCAAATATGCCATTCTAGTAAAAATAAGTAGAAAACCGCTAAAAAGTCTTCCACAACGGCTTCCTTGGAACACGAGTATGGTAAAAACAGTAAGTGTGAAGTGTCCAGGACAATATCCAGTCGATTCAGTGTCCAAAATTCAGTGAAAATACCTAGTTCCTGGAAAATCGAGTTTTAAAAAACACATTTCTACCAATACCCACCCCTTATTTTGGTGAATTGGGCCAGAAATTCAAGGACCAACTAGAGCCGGAAAGAGGTTCTCAACGAAAATATTAAATTTTAGCAAATTATCTACTACCAAAACACTGCAAATCCTTTCACAGGGGTTGGTTATTTTTCGGACCAACTAGCATTGAGACTTATTCCAATCGATTCAGCGTCCGAAATTTAGTGGAAAATGATACCCCACACGCCCAGGTACCAGAAATCTTGGAAACCCACTTTTGAAATAGGTAGATGGGTTCCCATTCTGACCCATAACCTCTTCGAGTGGGCGCCAACCGTTCCGGGATCCATTTCATTGGATTCAGCGTTCACAATTTAGTGGAAAATTATGCCCCACACTCATAAATCGCTAAAAATCTCGAAAATCCATTATTCGAAATACACATTTTGACCGTTGGGGACCCACTGGAATCGATTTGACGTTCAAAATGAAGTGGAAAACAATACCCCGCGCTCCCAGGCTACCAAAAGCCCGTAAAACCCATTTTTATCCCTACTGGCCACCGTTAAGTTAAGTTAGGTTACTTTCCTTTAATGGCCCCCGTGGTAGTTCGTGATTTCTCAAAAGTAGCAGACAAATCAAAGTTAACCCCTGGAAGAAGAGATTCAACTCACTTGACGAATCAACTGAATCTCCGCTGAAGTGCTGCTGCTGCTGCGCGGGTATGGGAGGCGTCATGTAAGGTAGGTCGTGATTAGCCGGAACACTGCCCGCAATCGCTGAAGCTGCTTGGATCTCATCGGGTACTTCGTTTAACGAAGGAGATTTAGACGCTTTCTTCTCTTTCTTGGGGACGGCTGAAACAGAAGGAAGGCATATTGTAAGAGGGCTGCAACTTTTCACACAATGGTTATTTTTTCCTTACAGCAATAAGAGTGGAGTGTCTCGGGCTCTTTCCAATAGCTGCGGAGCATATGCCAGTATATTCAGCGTCCAAAACTTAGTAGAAAATGATACCCCAAATGCCTAGTTCCCAACAAACCCCAAAAATCGAGTTTGAAATGGGCACATTTTTACCCATACCCTCCCACAATTCAGTCCAATCGGGCTGAAATGTTTCGAGGACCAACTTAAGCTAAAAGGAGGTCACTGACCAAAAGCTGAAATTTGTAGAAAATTTCAACCAAAAACAGATGTGTTGGACGGATATTTCGGTTTTTCTGAAACATCATGAAACGTAAAATGTCAATTGTATATGAAAACATGGGTTGACAATTCTAGAAATCATTGTCCACTAAATCTTGGATGCTTCCACTTAATCGGTTGAGATGGGTCCCGGACCGATTAGCGCCCATTGGAGTTAGGTATGGGTCAAAATACACCTACCTATTTTGAAAGTTGGTTTTTGTGTACCTAGGCGTGTCATGTTGCACTACATTTTGGGCGCTGAAACCGTTAAACTGAATAGGACACTCCGCACTCATTGTTCTCCTCTCTCCCTATACTCCTGCTCCATGTAAGGATCCAAAAATTGTTGAAAAATGTTTTTATTTAATAAGACATTTTGAGAAAAAAAAACTTTTTTGTACCAAGCTTACTGACGTTGGGTTTTTGCTAGAGTTGCTGACGTTGAGGATTTGCTCCAAACGCATGATAAGATATCCATTATAGCTATTACATAGAATATCAAGATGATACATGATGGTTCCTTGAAGGAGAGCCAATTGAGTAGCGACATGTACTTCAGTACATGGCGTTTTTGCGATATTTTCCTCGGGCAAACGGTAGCTCTCAGTTCATTCAGCACTGATAGTTATATCGTTTTCCACGAGTAGTTTCGAGCCACAATATAGCTCAAAGCGACAAACCTGGATGGAGTTGAATTCACTGTAGATTCTGGGTTGGAAGAGCTCGGTCCTGGATTGGTGCCATTTGGCCCAACTTGAGCGTAAGGATGCTCATCTGGAAATGAATCAAACGTGAGAATAAATTGATTTGCAATATCTGGGCCTACGGCACTGCATTACTTGACGAGGGTACGAACTTTGTTGTAGTTGGTCGTAGGGATGCTCCCCTTTGAGCCTAGCATAGGGCGAAAGGCTCTCGTCAGTTTGACTTGGAGTGTAAGAATGTTGACTATCGACGGTCAACCCGCTCGTAAGAGTACGTTTTTTCCTTCCAGCATCTACCAATCACAGAGGAAATGTTTTAAATAACAATTTAGCACAATCTCCACACCAAAATATTCCCTAAAAGTGCGAAAAAGCGTGCTTCACCTTCCACCGTCGCGTACAAATCCGAGTTGGTGTCCACGTTGTTTTCCGCTGGGCCCCACAATTTTTCTGCAGTTTCACCGGAGTCGACGGGCAAGTCTGGAAGGCTTCTTGTGGCCGTAGCGACAGCATTGTGCCCTCTATTTAACAGTGATATTTCGATGTTGAGTCTAACAAAATCGCGGTGCACTAACGAAACAATACGGCAAATTGTAGAAAGAAATGAAGCAAAATAAGCGAATAAACAGTCTGAAAAGGTCTAAAATCTTGATGTTTTGATGAAATCGTGGATTATCTTGATTATTACATGAAGAGTCAAGATCAAAAAGTTATATTCAAGCTTGCAAAACACACTAGACTTACTACAGGTACGTTTGACGATAATTATACATTTTTCATGTGGAAACGATGGTTGGTGGATCGTGCAAACAAAATGTTTGCCAGAGGAAATGGAAGAGGCGAAACGGAGGAAATAAATGGTGAAATAAACAATAATCAACCAAAAAACAGAAACTTCTCATTTTCCAGTATTAGGGTATCTATTTACAAGGAATTTATTTTTCTTTTGTGAAACTCCTCCAATGAAAAGTGGCAGTTGTTGAAGGTGAAGCGAGTACTCAGACCAACAGAAATGATTAATATTAGTTTCTCGGATGTAATCAAAACAACCTTGAAACCGCGAGCCCACACAAGCCAACGATGAAAAGGATGCATTCACGCGATTATAATCATGATCAGACGCAAGAAAATGAGAGCTCGAGAGTGTTATTCGTCAGCAGAAACCAACAAACGTTAGTAGGTACATTCTGTGTGAGTTAAGAACCAAATACAAGAAAAAGTGAACGTTATAAATGAATCTAACTAAATTTTCCTAGAAAATTCATAAGAGAGTAAATTTTAAAATGCGATCAAAATTGAGATTGAACGACTTCCCTTTGTGTTTCTTGCATTCTCCATAGTGAAACCATATAATGAACTCAACTATGCAAATGCGTCCATTAAAAGAGAATAAATTACCAAGTAAAACTAGGATTTTCTTTCTTCTTATAAAAGAGCCTATTAAATGGGATGCAATACGAAGGAGGGAAGTCACGCGAAGGGGAAAGGAATTATTTAGTGAGTTCATTACTACGCCGACTTTTAAGGGGGAAGTTCATTTCATGAAATGGCATGGCATCCTGTGACAAACCGAATTGGGTGGAACATTTTCAATGTTTGACTGCCTACAGACGTGGAAATAGCAGAAATCCCTGGACATTGAAGAATCATTAGGTTGTGTACCTACCAGAACACTCCTTAATCAAGCAGGGAGAGAAATTGATGTTTTCTTTCGTAATTAAACATCTGATTGAAAAATTAAAAATGATCAACAGCTCAAAAAATCATGAAAAGTGAGCAATTTTCAGTAAATCTCCACCAAACTGAGATAAATTTCACTGTGAATCATGTAAGGTTATACCATGATCATCCACACGCTTTATAACATACCCAATCTTAACGTTTATTGATTCTACAACTCATATCCACCAAGAAGAGACTCAAGGACTTTTATTTTTAGAGCTTTTGTTTCTGATTTATTCACAATTTAAATTTTTTTCGCATTTTCGACCTCACGTCTGCATTACCCGGCTGAAATTTGACAAGGTTTCTCGTTTTCATTCATTTCCTCACATTGTACTGAATTAGTAAATTCCAGCACTCAATTATTGGAGACAATAAGGAGCCCTTCAGAAGAGAAATTTGACTCCCTTCTCAACGGTGCACTCAGATTTGAGATTATCATGTAAATTAGGGGAGTTATGGCCGTTTCACTGACTTCAGGTTGAAAATACGAACAATATCTTGAATCGTGAATAACTTGAAAACGAAGCCATTTAAAAGGAAAGCACTAGAGACACTTTTTGTTGCAAATGAGTAGTAAAATCTCTTCCCTTGAAGGCCTTCAGCTTTAAACGTAAACACCCTGTATAGCTAATGTATTAGGGTGAGCATCTGTCTCACCTAACATATTTGGTGCTGTGGGCGAGCCCTTTCGACGTGAAGACGTCATTGTCAAGCCTACTGCTCTCATAGCTACTCCTATTTCCACTTTGAGCGGATCAATAAAGAAGAAAAACTTGCTGGGATAAGATTACATCAGATAAAAGATTCAGAATCCATCTCCCAATATTTAAACGTTCAAACGAAAATGTTTGTTTCGGGTGAGTTGGTCTATACGACTTCAAGGGTCTATTCATCCAGCAAAAATAATAAACAAATCAATTCGAAATTCGTCTAAAACTAGCCTCAATAGATGAATGGCGGCACGGCGCAATTGTGAATGATGAGATTTCCCGAATGAAGCATGCTAGGGTCTATAATGGGTCAAAATGTAACCAAACGAGCAAAACTTGAGTGATAATGGAGACAACGAATTCCAAAAAGTCGACCCGTTATTAATTTTCCACTAAAACATACCACCGCCACCACGTAGATCGCATAATTAATTCTTCTAGGACTTCAGTTGCAAAGTTACGATGGAGACCCAGCCACCACCGACAAATAGCTGCAGGTTTACGGATTGAAAGTGAAACCTTTTGTTTGAGTCTTGTGATTCAGTGCTCAACTCGTTGGACGAGACTGACACGGTATTCAACTCAACGTTTGGAGAAGCGCCGGACCCATAGTTGACATTTTCATCGGGGTTGGTAATTTTAACCAATCCTGCGAGTCCCAACAACTCATTCCTGACGAAGCGCAAACAAAATTAGAACGAATGAAAATGAATAAATTAACGACAAACAATGTCCATGGGTAATCGGAAAGAAATGTAACAAATGAACTGAAAACGAATTAATGGAACGGGATTTGGGAAAAGAGGATGACAAAAACAAAATGAAAGCATAAACAGGAGGTTAGAAGCGCAATGAACTAAGTCAGTGGCCAGTCACTAGTCAGGAATACACCTTGCTATGATATAATATTATATACCTACCTTATACCCGGAATTTGAAATGAAGAGGTTTCTGATATAAACGCAGTGTGAACCGTGTTACTAACCACTTGAGATCAATTAATAAGCAACACAATTCAAATAGTTCAACTATTTGTACTGATGAGAATGAGGATGATGAGATGAAGTTCAACAGTATGAATTGAGTTGCTGACTAATTGATTCTAGATAGTCAGTAACACGATTGCAAAACCGCCATAGTTCACTTGTTGAAATTAGAAAGGATTCTTCTTCAAATTATCACACAATGGGTCATTGTTCTATGTATTTCTTGCTTGTGTGGACAAGAGTACCATCCTATCTCTGAGGCCTTTGGAAATAAGTAAGTAACAACTTATTTTGAAAAGGAAGAAAAAGGCGACAATCAATTTTCGTTTTTCATATAACCTTTTCAACCCATTAGTTGCCTTTTCTGATGAGACCTATTCTGTTTGGGCCTCATCTGAATCGAGTCGGCGTCCAAAGTAATAACACAGAGTTAATGACATCCACGCCTAGGTTGAAAATTTTAGCCAATCAAGACCCAAAACGCAGTCTTTGTGCCAAATGCTTCATTTCCCGAAGCGTTTTGAGGCTCAGACACCCTTGGACAGACATTTCCTATTTAGAATCAACACATTTCAAAAAGCAAATTGCGATAGTTTGGCGGAACGATTTGTAGATTGTCGATACGAACACATAGGTGAACAATTAAAATACAAATAATAATGCGAAAGTGCTGGGATGGGTACATTTTGAGTAGGAATCCACAAGCTGGTCAATCGTGTTACTGACCCTCTGAACCAACTCCTGAATGTTATTTTCGTGTTCATTCTAATGTGACGGCTTTGGCTAGGTGGCTTTTTGGAGACGGACCCGATCACTAATAAGACTCATAAAATCCTAATAATGAAACGATAATACAGTACGTCTAAACAATCATAAATATTAGCCAGTTAATTACAAGGCCCGTTATGAATGATGCTGGCGCCACAATCTCTTAAGTAAAAAGCAAATTAAAATTTGCTTACGTACCCACCTACGATTTATTCGCAGAAAAACACAAAACAGGCCCTCACATGCTGAGTTTAAATTATATAAAAATCATTACCCCAACTGGATATCACTTACTTGGGCACTCGTTTTCGACATCCACAAACACAAGTGATAACTGTCAGAGCGAGACAGAATGACACAGTAGCGGACGTGAGCCAGATTAAATTAGCGTCAAAATCATTTTCATTTACCATGTTTACCATAGTACGATTTCCAGTTTGACCTGAAATACGAATATACATGAAATAGAACACTCCATGTTTCGAAGGAGAAATAGAATTTAGTTATTTAGGACACTGGTCGCAGGTCGAGTAAAAGTGGTAAACAGGAGGAATGTAGGTTACGGCTAATGTGATTCGGGAAAGGGCAAGCTGAAAAAATTGGGTCGGGATACTCACATAAACCCAAAAATCATGTTGATAATGATCAGCAAGTAAGTGTCTTGGGAGCACACGACCGCAGATAAGAGATTCCAAATAATATTCACAAAATAAACATGAGACGGTGAGTTTGGGAAAGAAACCGAAACATAATAACAACCTCCACACAAACGGTGGATCTCTACTTGATACTTCACTAAACCGAAACTGCCTCTCACTCGTCAGGAGTTCCACCGTGCTGGCTCTCCAACATCCGCGCTACCTGTCGCCTCGTGTGCGTACTAGTTTGCTATTTTGCCCTCTTCTCGAGCTCTCTTCAAGTCGACATTCTACAAGAACTAATTTCGAATAAACTAGATGAAATTCACCCACATGAATGGATGAGATATCGAATTTCTCTCACATAAGCCCCACGTTGCCAGACATCTCAAAAAGTGAACGAAATTACTAAGAACATTATTATTAACGAGATCATGCATTGCATCAACTGATGATAAACATCACAAATCATTTTTACGAAATTTGTTTATTCTAAGGATGCATTATTGATTATTATGCTGTCATTAGTGATGCTACAAGTATTGCTTTGCACTTTTTCAATTATTCATGGTTGTTACTTGTTGGTAGGCAGGAACCTTTAAACAAAATGATAGAGCTGATTTACGTAAATATGTATTTGAATAAAAGCAAATTAAATTAAATGAAAACACGATTTCATAAGGTATGCATAAGTTTATAATTTTAAGAATTTGAGCTTTTTTATTATATCTAGTGATTCTAGAAAACTACTTGGTTTAGAAATTAGGTTGAGTTTTAAAAGGAGTAAGTACAAAATTGCTATTTTTTCATTGAAAATTATGGCTGATTACTTTTATAACTTGGCATTGAAGAAGTTCTTATGTAGTATGGACAAAAAGTGACGAATGGGGAAAAAACAGAAAACAAAAATCAGTAAGTAGTATCACGGTTTTCAGTTTGTAATATTATCTCGTCAAGGAAAAGAACTTGCATAGAATAGCGTTTCACAACAAAGCGTATTGTGCTGGAAAATGTTCTACACAATGGCTGTTCAATTCATTTTGAATTCCAAATTCTTGTAAATGATTGCTTCAATATTTATTTTAGGTTAATGAGATGAAGTAGATTGAATTCAATTGTAAGCTGACAGTGACAGCTCCGCATTTTTTTTATTGACAAAATTATGAGTTCTTTGGATGAGCACAAAGTACAATGAAAACTCCACCTTCATCCACTGATTCTTTCCTCCCTACTCAGTCGAAACCGGAAAACGGAAAGACAATTCCACAGAAAAAAATCCTGGCTGTCACGACGACAACCAGAATACTTGGAGGGAAAGCAGGGATCGTTATCAAGTACTTGAAGGAAGCATTGGAGAACGTCATGCACTCGGGCGACAGATCGCGTGGCAGTCGAGAAACCAATAAGGTCGATCTCCAGACTCCATGTTATTCTGTGCTCCAGACTCTGCTCTCACTCACCGCACACAGTAAGTTCCAAGAGCAAGTGAGAGAGAAAATCCTCTTTTCCCATAGAAAACGTGAGTCACTACTCGCTGCTCTTCCGTGTTTTGGTGCCTGTTCGAGACATTGAAAAACAATCGATTTCCGATAGGTATTTGGTTATTTCCATTTGTGCCTATTTTATTTGCGCGTTTGGTCTGGAGCCGGAATTGTTACATAGTTGGGTCAATCTTTTCAAATTTATAGAGCATCAGTATTTTGGACTCGTTGCAGTACCACACAGTAACACATCCATAAATACCTTCTCTATGGTACATTCATGTCGCAGATACAATTTTTTTGAATTTTTAGCGATTTATTCTAATTTATACTAAACCAGTTTGTATTCTAGGTTTGTTACAAAAGCAGAGGATAAATATAAATTATTTCTTCAAACAATCGATACGTCTCACTTTGATTATTTTGAGACAGCTTTTGATCGTTATGCACTCCAAAGCCTGACACCTACGATTATGGAAGAAGAAAAAGAAGAAGTCGTCCATGATTGACAGCTTTGTTTTACTTTTTTAATTTATTTTGTGCCTGATGCTTGATGTGATGTTGTTTATTTTTCTTTCACAAGACCATATTGATGCTCTCAAGATCCATTCGTGATTCTAAACACTACCAATTGACACTTTCATAAGTAGTCTCGGATAGTGGTCTCAGAACATGTAGATTGGATATTTCTACCTGGCGAACGAAAATGGAGCATCCTCAAGCTGAATACCCCGAAATGACTCCGAGTGCTGATGATCAGAACGTCTTTCCCGTCCGACGAAAGGGTTTGTAATATTAAAGGCAGAAATTCCTGTAGAGTTAGTTTCCCCGTTGCCTGCGAATTTGGTAAACTGCTGAAGTCCCTGCAGCTGAATTTTTGTATGCGCCTCTAAAATAGCGAATCCAGGGACTGATTCCAGCGCTTAGATGTTTTACATTAGTTGAGGACTGCCGCAATTTGTGCCAAGATATTGGTTTTACTGGTTTGTTGGGCTTGCGCTTGCCTTGCCGTGGCTAGCTGGATCATGTGCTGATTGAAAAATAGATAAATAAGCACGTGCTTGAAAATAATTTTGAGCTCCTTTATTATCCTTATTATGGGGAGAAGTATTTTTATTTCTACCAACTTTAGAGGCCTCAAAGTTGTGCTTTCCTACTTGAGAGAGTCGCACCGAGAGTAAAATTCACTATTGTTGAACTTTTTTTCCTTTTTAACAGGCGCTCAAGAAAAGTTACAACTCCGTTCATTCACTTGCACCTTATGCGACGCGCCATGTTCATCTCTTCCGAATATCATCGAACATATTCGCTGCCACAGCAGAGACACCCCATGGTCTTGCAGCGCTTGTGAGCAAAGTAAGTAATTCATTGTTTGTTAAACCAATGATCAGCTCTCAAATTGACGTCTGACCTAACTTTTCGTTTTTTAGTCGATACGACAGGTGAATGTAATTTGGAGCACAGCGCGGGGTGTCTTGAGAGCTCCGAGACAGCAGAAGAGACTGACGACAATGAAGAGTTCTTCCACAGCGACGAATCTGGTCTTGGCCACAGGTGTACGCTTTGCCCTTTTCGGGCTCCTCACCTTTTCCAGGTTAGCTGATTTACTTTCGTCCAATTTGCGCTCAACGCAATTTATGAAGTGATTTAATTCGCGTCTAACGTTCTCAACAGGTGGTGGAACATATAAGACTTCATATGAGGAAGCGGGAAACGAGACTCTCTGAACTGTTTGACATAGACGTGCAGAAAGAACAAGATAATATTTACACTTGCACGGAATGCGAATTCTCCTGCGTTCGACCTGACAAACTAGAGAAGCACATGGTGGTACACGCTGAAGGTTGGTTGAAATCACATTTTTTCAGTCTTGGTATCCTCGTTTCGCACCAGCATATATTGAACCAGATTGCGTACCAATAAATTGATCATTAACATGAAAGTGTGACGATGATATTCCTAATTATGGTTTGATTCACAGACGCTGTCTTCCGATGTAAGCTGTGCAACTTAGTGCTGGACAATTTGAAAAGCCTTCGCTCGCACATTCGCACTCACGACATGGAGCGACCGTTCGAATGCTCAATCTGCGCTGCGAGGTTTACTCGCGCAGACAACATGAAACTCCACATGAAGATCCACTCGGGAATGCCGGAGTACATGTGCAAGATGTGCCCTTATATGGCTTCGAACAAATCTAGAATGCTGCAGCACTACAAAGCGCACTCCAACGGCACGCTCAAAGCAGAAGGTAATGGATCCAAGACGACGGGGGACTGCCCAGTCTGCGACAAGACCTACGGATCCTACCAGTATCTAATGTTTCATCTCAAAACCCACAAACTCATCCGTCCGTACAAGTGCGACCCCTGCGAGCTTCTGGTCGAGTCTGAACAGGAACTCCGAGAGCACTACAGAGATCACGTTGACCAAGTGGCGCTTTCTTGCGCCTACTGCTCGTTCAAATGTTTCGACGACGGAACAATTCACAACCATCTCGGGAACGCCCATAGCGGGGAGAAGCCTTTTCAATGCGACGTCTGCGGATACCGTTTCAGCAACATGACTCACTGGAAGCGCCACCAGCTCGTCCACACTGGAGAGAAACCGTACTCATGCGACATATGTGGAGCTCGGTTTTGCGCGTCTCAAAACCGCAAAGCTCACATGCTCAAACTCCACAAGACTTTCATTCCCCTACCGAAGCAACGGGGGCGCAAAGACGTCGTCGAGGAAGCGTGAACATTGCTATTACTACCATCTTATAGAAAGCATCCGTCAAGCGCATTACTGGCAATGACGTCTTTACGCACAAAGCACTCATCCACTAACAGAACATGCAAGATGAGACGGATGCTTCCTCTAATTTGATAGATAATTACGCATAGCATCATCACGTGAAGCTACTTCGTCAATATTGTGAATAGGTTTGAAGACATAACCTGCCTATTAAATCTCGGGAAAGTGACCCGCTTCATCTAAGTTCCATCCTAAAAAAGTAGTATAAAATTTCTGGAAATAATCATAATTTTTCGTTCAGGCTTGTGGGAACCTGAAACATGGTGCCAATAGTAAAAAAACCTTTAAAAGAAGCTACGAAAATCAGGAATACTGAGAGTGATCAAAATAGCAAGCGGTGTTTCTCTTCTTCCACATTCTCATTCTTAAAGAGATAATCAAAGAGGTGAATTATTATGTCCAGAAACGTTATTTCTGAATTCAATACACCTCAAAACAATATCTTAGGTGATTTTATCTTGTTGCCTGAGGCGGTTACATACCTGTGAGTTGCAAGTTTTCTTCAGAAGAAGTGATATTCTTTTCTTATTTGACTTTCCCTCCCAATCGCAGTGAGGAAACATTACAACTACAAACGATTTTGAGTATTAGTTATAAGATGAGCTTTCGATTGATTGTAAGTAGAGAGAAACACAATTCTCTCGCCAACCGCAGCCTTAATATATCTTGATCGCAGGATGGAGGGTTTTACTTTTTATCCCTCACCCAACTCTGATGTTGAAATGTGGCAGCGTTTTGGTTGGTTATTCCTTGAATAATCAACCTAGGTTTTCATGCAAAAGGTCAACCTCTCCGATTCGGCTCAAAATTTTTTTCTGGACGTTTCATGGTGTCTAGATCAAAAAATCTGCAAATTCTTACACACGGGTTGGTTATTCCTCGAATGGAGGAAACAGTGGGTGTGGCGGGTCCCAGACCCATTGCCAATCGATTCAGGGTCCAAAATTTAGTGGAATATGATACCCCACACGCCTAGGCACCAGAAATTCTGACACATACAAAATGGCCGGATACATACCCATTTTGACCCATAACTTCTTCCGGTGGTTGCCAATCGTTCTGGGACACACATCATTGAATTCAGCGTCCAAAATTTAGTGGAAAACTATACCCCACACGCCTAGGTAGCAGAAATCCCGAAAACACATATTCAAAATGGGTAATAAATACCCAATTTGACCCATAACTTCTTCCAGTGGGTGCCAATTGTTCTGCGACCCGTTTCATTGGATTCGGCGTCCAAAATTTAGTGGAAACTGACACCCTACTCGCCTAGATCGCCCAAAATCTCGAAAATCCATTTTTCAAAAAACACATTTTGACCCCTCCTCCCCCCCCCGTCCCCAAATTTGGTCCGATCGAGCTGAAAAGTTTCGAGGATCCGTCTCGGCCGGGAACAGACCCCTGACCCAAATTTCAGATTTTTAGAAAATTTTCTACTACCAAAAACGGGGTGGACAATGGACGGCGTATGGCGTACGGCCATTGACCTTTTTTGATCAGGACATCATGAAAAGTCCAGAAAAAAATTTTGAGCCGAATCGGAGAGGCTGACCATTATGAAAACATAGGTTGATTATTCAAGGAATAACCAACCAAAAGGTCAATGTCCGTCCGCCGTCCATTGTCCGCGCCGTTTTCGGTAGTAGAAAATTTACAAACATCTGAAATTTGGGTCAGGGTTCTGTTCCCGGCCGAGACGGGTCCTCGAAACTTTTCAGCCCGATCAGACCAAATTTGGGCTTGGGCGGGGTAGGGGTCAAAATGTGTTTTTTGAAAAATTGATTTTTCGAGATTTTGGGCGATCTAGGCGAGTAGGGTATCATTTCCCACTAAATTTTGAACGCTGAATCCAATGAAATTGGTCCCAAAACGATTGGCACCCACTGGAAGAAGTAATTGGTCAATTTATTGTTAAATTTATGGGTAAAAAAAACTAGATCAGAAAACAAAAATATTCGCTCCCACCTGGGCTCGAACCAAGAACCTTCCGGTTTCTGCCGAACGCGCTAGCCACTTGCGCCACGGTTTAATCTAGACTAGGATGAATGGCGTGTGGGATATCATTTTCCACTAAATTTTGGGCCCTGAATCGATTGGAATGGGTCCGGGACCCGCCACATCCACTGTTTCCCCCATTCGAGGAATAACCAACCCGTGTGTAAGAATTTGCAGGGTTTTATTGAAGAATTACTTAGGTTGGAATGGAATGGGGGTGCAGCTACCATTTGAGGTAGCTGCAGAAGGGGATTCGAGGCTTGAGCACAACAGATGAATAAGGTTGTGAGATTTCGGATGTTTTCCTCTAAACTCAAGATTCGTATAAAGCCTACTAAGGTAATCCGGTATACTTACTTGATAGTGACTAGGAAAATGTTAGGTGCTCGCAGGTTGCCTAGTCCTTAGTCCGTACAAGTTCTTTGTAAGTCAATTTGGTTGACCTGAATGAAATAGGATTATTAGGTGGGGACGACGAAAAATCAGTCTCATTGATTATTTTTACACCTATTTAATTGCTATAAGTACACATTTTACAAACTGCACAAAATTAGCGTTTTGTTACAGTGAGATTGTATTAACACTTTTCAAATTGGATTACATTGGTGCCGTTATTGGCGAAATTGTTACAGCAACTCTGTAAAATCGAGGGTTCAAATTAAAAAGAAAATTAAAGCTTACACAATACTAGATATTATCATTGTATGTAGTAAAGATCGAATGGGCTTTTCGCGAGGTGGAGGTGAAGTACCCGGTAAAACATTGTGCGGCATCGGTGCGACTCAAATGATCCGAGCGGACATCAGTCCAGTGGCCATTCCGAGGACGAACGAGGCCATGAAAACGTGAATTTCTTTGAAAACAAAATAATCTTCCTCGCCGAGTACTTTTCTGTGGTACCAAGATCGGGCTTTGGTTTCCTTCTTCTTCAACACTGTTTCCATTTTGTCAAGTTTACGATCAACAAACCGCTCCACCTGAGAATCGGACGAACAAAACCTAAGAGTAAACTTACAGTAAATGAGTGAAATGCTTGCGAGAGGAACCTTGGAAGAGAAACGAGGCAGAGAGAGGTGCTACACATTTCAGCCAAAATTTGAATCCCACCGCTGACGCTCAATTTTCAAATATATTGGATGTGTTTGCAAGGTTGCTCTCGTTCTACACTATTTGTCTAAGTAAGCAAAGTCACAAATTGAAGAATGAAACTTTATTCTAGATCGATGTAAAAACGTAAACGAAACAAAACGCCTACGCAGGCTAGGTAGGTTCTTTCTTTAATTTCTACACATTGAGTTTCTTCCAACTAGAACGCTACAAAATGTCGACATCGTTCTCGAAAATGTTTCTCTTGTAACTTGGCGTTAGAAGTCTAACAACTTAGTACTTTAAGTGGCGATCCCAATAAGGAATCCACTAGCATAGCCTGCCGCCATATAAGTATTTTCTTGGGCAAATTTCTTCACCTGAAAAGGAATAAGTGATGATGAAGATATAAGCAAAGGAACGCCTAAAGATAGGACGAAGACGGTCAAAACGTGTAGAGATATTTCTCCGGAGTCGTGCATGGGGGGGGGGGGGGGGAGTTCTGACGAATTTCTATAATTAACGACGCTAGGGCTGGGTATTTATGTACTTTTTTTCTCAAGTGGGTCATTTTTTTCTACTAAAAATTCAATTTGTACACCTCTCTTGTATTTTTGAATGTGATCCCCACTTTGGGTTATCGGAATTTCAAATTTATATGGTTCTGAGCAGCTTATCTGACTAATGGAAGCCTTTACTCTGCAGAAACCGTTTTCTAGAGTTTTCGTGAGCTCGTCCGATCATTTCAACGGGAATTTAGGCGATGTTGTTCTTGAGGGTTTCTAGTGTCCTGGGCGGATCGTTGAAACCTAGGATTTAAGGTAGCCCCACAGGAAAAAACGCGGGGGTGCCATCTGGTGATAGCAGATACCCCCCTCTTAGGGGTATTTTCCCGAAACTGCACATCATGCTGTGACCCTATCCGAATGAATGGGACTCGGGTGGATCTCCCTGGGGTTTCTTCTCAGTCCAATACCGCATAATATATATTCTGCTCATTTATTGATGTTTACACTATTGTCGGCTTGAGATGCAACCTAATTTAAACCTCTAAGAGCACGGAAAAGAGGATTGTTGAACAAGTAATTCGCAAGAGTTGCCTGAACGTGGAACAAATCGAGGGATCAAATCCGTTGTAGCAGCACCAGACGATCGACTTCAGGAGGTTGATTAAAAAGTAGAAATTGGCGATACAGCACCGCCATTATGGCCATTTTCTCCTCAGTCACTGATCCGATGGCTATCGGACGACAGCTCACCGCTCCGGTAACTTGGGGATGATAAATCAAACACGTCCTTCGCCAGAGAAGTTGACCAATAACTGACCGACTGGTAGTAACCGGGACGTACGGTTTCATTATGGTGAATTTACTTGCATAAATGAAGAACCGAGAACGTGGTGGAAAGACGTTTCCAGCTTGCCGCCCCGGTAACCCATCGGGGTAATGTTATCGGGCCAGTGTTGGTAAAAGTGGCCATGAGACGAGCTAGTCCAGAGAGCCAGAACGTCAACGGGATCGAAATCAGACCAGTTAACTCCCTGTCCGAAGGCGACAAATCGATCCTGCGCTGGACCCAATTGGAAGCGTTTTGATGAGGGTCAAATTATGGACCCATATTCGAGGATTGAGCGGACCAGCGCATTGAAAAACGCGATAAGAGCGCCAACATCGGCGAATACCGTCGTATGACACCTTCCTCCGCCAATACCTTGTAATTTCTTGGCCTTAGTGCCAACTTCGCTTAAATTTCCGTTGAAATAATCGGATTCGTTGAAGTCCACAAAAACAGCAGAAATAGGCTTCTTCAGAGTATTCAGAGTGAGGGCTCCCATTTGTCAGAAAGGCTGCTCAAAACCATATAAATTAGAACTTCCCATACAAAAACGAGAGAAAGACATGAAACGTTGGTCATTTTTCACTAATTTGTATTTTCCCCATTTTGTGCTCCACCCAGTAGAGAATTTTGGTCGCATTGGACAAAACTATTCGGGTTATTATTCAGAAAATAATAAATCGAAAAGGAAATTGGCGTGGTCTAAGTATAGCCTCACTGGGAAGATTCAAGACAGCCTCGTTTCCCTACGGGCCGCAAAACTGTTCACCATAATTTTTGTTTGCTGCAATAGGTTTTCTTTTTTATCACAAAATTCTCGTCTTTTTCTCCTGGAGACAAATATCACGTTGACAAGCAAAGCGCACGTACAAATAACGTTACCTTATCGAGCATTTTGGATCCCTTGGCCTGTGCTTTGGCTTCAATCGCGCTCTCGGCTTCCTCGACTTTCTTGTACAGGCGTTCCCAATTAACTTTGACGTATCCCTGATGAGAAGCCACTTGAAGAAGCACAATTCCACCTCCGAGAGCGAAAGCCGCCACTTTTCCAACTTTCATCATGAGATAACTCGAGACCCTAGAAAGAGAAATTATTCATCACAGCGCCAAGAATATGAGGAAAACAGTAAGCTTGAGTATCCAGGTTCAATCCAATCGATTTAGCGTTCCACATTTAGTGGACAATTATACTCCACATAATTAATTTCCTGAAAGTTCCAAAAATCGAGTTTCAAAAAGCACATTTACACAACATTTAATCCCACCCTCCGAATTTAGGCGATCTAGAAGTATGGGGTATTATTTTCTGCTAAATTTTGGACGCTGGATTCATTGAGATCCATTGGAGGTGGTTATGGGTCAAAATGGGTACCTGCCTACCTATTTCTTTTTAATTTGACCTCCGACATGATTACTTCATGTTGATTATTCCAGGAATAACCAACCAAAACGGAACTAAATCAGCAGAATTCAAATCTCAATACTGTATACAACAGTGATAAGAGTGTATACCATCCAGAAGCAAATCCGACGACCAATTGTTTCGTGGCAGATGATTTGCCCACGTCTTTGATGACTTTGTCGATAACGCTTTTTGCTTCTTTCGACAGTTCGTCGACGGAGATTGGCGGGTCTGAGTCGTCCGGGCTCCTGCTGCTGCCTCCTCCTCGGTTCGTTACGGTCGGCATTTTATCTTCAAGCAATACTAAAGAAGAACAAAAAAAAAATGTCAACAATGTACAGTTGTAGCTGTATCAACATCGTCTGCTGAGCTCATCATAATTCAAAGATAAATGCGCAAAAAAATGAAATTAATGAATTCAATCCGATTATCTCCTGGGTGGTTCTTTGTGCTCTGATAACCCGAAAAAGTGTCACCATAGTCAAATAGAAAAAGAAAAAGTAACCAGACGCTGACTCACTCTTTTCTAAACGTTTCCTAATCATCTCGCGCTGGTATGAATTCAGATCAATACCTGCGTATTATTAAAAATTTGTAAGAGCGTTCATTTCACGAGTTGAGCGCACATTTGGCCATTATTATGTATATTTTGTTGTTATCAGCGTATAACTATTCGCCTCGATCTTATTACCTACTCAAATCTCAGGTTGAAACTGATACTGAATGACAACGGATACTTGATCCTTTCTCGTTCGGCTCTGATGATCAGCAACCTACATTAATTTTCTCTACACCTTCTATCGTAAAACAAAAATGAACTTATTTAATTTGTTTTTGTCGGCACGTTGGTACAAGCAGGTAAAGCACAGACCACCAGCAAAAGTGGTTCATTTGGCAACGGCCATGATTATCGACAGTAATTTAACAATGCCAAATTAATATTTTTACAACAAGCAATCGTATTCCATGATGTAGTAATCTTCAGTCGCAAGATGATAATAAAAGGCAACACAGAGGGTGTAAGCGAGCTTGATGTCTGACCAAATTGATTTGATTTTTGAGCCTTGATGAACCGTGATAGGTGTGACGCCTACCATGAACATCATTCTTCTTTCTAACTTCGATTTTCAATGGATGTGAATGGAAGGTGGCTCTCACAAACCGATCAGTAGACACAGCTTCTCGTTCTAATTCAATTAGATCAGTGAAACAACGGAACAATTGAGTAAATAGAACAACGCATGAATAATAAATCAATGAAAATGAGATCTAGGAACTAAAATATGAACAAACAACCAATATTATGAAGCAATGCCGAAACTGAACACGGGAGCCTAGTCCAAGTCCAGGGAATTGACCAAGAGAGTTATGAGTTTTATGAGGGTCTACTTCAAACATTATTCTGACTATTCAGTACATTGATATGCAAGTCCTTGAGAAGAGCTATAGAATAGCATAAATCAAGTAGACTAACTAGGAAATAGGTGCACAACAGAACATGATCTATGTACCTACATCCTCTTCTGACCGAACCTTCGCATTACGGTCCAATTATGTTTTGTGGATGAGGAGCATATTATTTTTATTTAAGAAACTGCACAGATATAACATAATAAAACACATTTTTTTTTTTTTTTTCAATTTCGGTCTTACAACTATTGATCGTATAATATGGCGAGGGATTGAGCAATAGGAACGGTAGAACATTATTGTTTGAATGCAAAAGAATAGACACGTACCAATGGTTGAATGTCCTTTGAGTCGTATCTGACGGAACCGAATAACAACGAATTAATCAAGATCGAATTGCCACTGAACAGGCAAGAAGAGATTCAAAACTGATGACGAAATTCACAAACACCTCCTAGCAGTCCTAGCTACGAGCAGCTGATGAGATGATATTCCTCATTTCTATTTTCAATCACCCTTCTGCGCAAGCGTCCGTGTTGTGTTGTATCTCATTGTCGTACCCCTGTTTGATGAAATGGAAAACTCCTCCTTCGTGTAGACTTCAGAAGGAGGATTGATAATTTTGGTTTAAAATGAAAAATATAAAAAAGAAAGCTTCAATATTCTTCTTCTTAAAATAACGGTATCAGTAGCATGAAAAATCGATATTTTAGTCTAACATACTGTGTCTTTCGCTTGTATGGACACGGACATTTAATCGAGAAATGACTGAAGTTATTGGTTGTTGTTGGATTTTGTTTTTTTTTATATTTTTTTCTTTTGGGCAAATGACATACAAAATGTATTTTCACGCAATATTCTCAGCTGGTTACCTACTTTATTAAAATTCCAATTAAGTGCTGGTACAATTGTTGAATCCTACCTATGGTACCGGGACCCCACACATAACGAACATCTCTTCTGTGTGGAAGTAGCTGAGGAGTCCAACATTTCAATTGGTGTTTCAAGTATTCCTAGCTTTCGTCGACAGTTCTCAAGTTTTTGAGTTCATTTTAAGGAGAATGATTCCAGCAAAACGAATTTCTTCTTGTCTCATTCGAAGGGCGTCTTCTCTCGCTCAGACGAATAACACACCGAATGGTATAAAAATTTTGAATGAAACCTTCGTTACGGACGACTACACGAATATTACTCCCAAGTTGTTGTCACACGTCGGTAGGGATCTCCTCAACGAAGACGGGCATCCTTTGAACCTGCTGAAACAGAAAATTATAAATTACGTGTACGCTACGTTTCCGGGGTACAGGGCACACGCCGGTTTTCTCAGTCTACGACCGGCTGCCGCCTGTGGTGAATGTTGACCAGAATTTCGACTCTCTTCTCGTACCAAAAGACCACGTTAGCCGATCAAAGAGCGACTGTTACTATGTCAATCGAAACCAGCTTCTGCGAGCTCATACGACAGCTCACGATGCTGAAATGATCAAGATGGGGCTGGATAATTTTATTGTGTTCGGGGACGTCTACAGGAGAGACGAAATCGACCGCACTCACTACCCGGTCTTCCATCAGGTATGCATTGTTCATTTTCTTCCAGAATGCAGAATCGTGTATGGTGCAGTTGCTCATGTTTGACATCAAGTTCTTGGTTTCAGGCGGACGCTCTCCGGTTGCGCACTCCAGGACAGCTGTCAGACTTGGCAGGATGTGAAGTAGTCGTCTTTGAAGGCCGTGGTGGCAAGGAGACGAGCGAGAAGCAGTCTTTTCATACTATCGATGCCACCAAGCTGATGGAATCTGAACTTAAATCTGCTTTGGTTGGTCTTACTCAGACCCTTTTCGGGAAAGACATACAATACAGGTATGTAGGGTTGGTTTTGCCTGATCCATCAAGTCTTGCACAAATGTGCCCTACTTGCGGACCGTGAAACCTCTCAATTACCTCCAGGTGGGTCGACGAGTATTTTCCATTCACTCACCCTTCGTGGGAACTTGAAGTGAAGTTCAACGGAAAATGGATGGAAGTACTGGGCTGCGGAATATTCCGTCACGACATCCTCAAATCTTCCGGCGCTGGTGGATCCATCGGATGGGCGTTTGGTCTTGGTTTGGAGAGATTGGCCATGATGTTGTATGACATACCCGACATCAGGCTTTTCTGGTCGAGAGACTCTGGATTCCTTTCGCAATTCAAAGGCAAAACCCCTAATGATGTCATTAAGTAAGTACATAGTTATATTATACTCTGCTCAGTAATTTTCAATCTCTTAATCGTCATTCTAATTTGTCTTATGTCCTGCCGTAGGTTCAAGCCTGTATCTATATACCCCCAGTGCTCCAACGACATTAGTTTCTGGTTACCCGCTGAAGGCACATTCGAATCTAACGATTTTCACGAATTGGCTCGTGACATTGGAGGAGATCTCATCGAGCAGGTTTCCTTGAAAGATGAATTCACTCATCCCAAGTCCGGCCGGAGAAGCCTTTGCTACCGTCTTACTTATCGTCACCTCGAACGCACGCTCACTCAAGAAGAAGTCAATATCGTACATAAAGCCATCAGTGACAAGGCTGCAGAAACCCTAGGAGTTACCATTCGTTGATGTTATTAGAAATAAATGATCAAGTTTATTTAATATCACGTACATATTTAAATTTGATTGAACCCCTCAGAAGAATTCGCACTCCTCTAGTTTTGTCTTTAGATTATGATTGATAGTCTGGAAGTTGGGTCTGAAAACAAAAGCTCGCCGTGTTGAAGGGGGGTAGAAAATGTATTTTCAAATTTAACAGACAAAAGAAGTATATACATCGCATAGTGAACGATGGCCGATAGTGAATTGCATGATTCGACGTCACTTTTTCGAGAAAAAGTTCAACAAAGACTGTTGCTTCTGATTTGTCCCGTTGTTCTTGGTTTTGGCCGACGCCTTACCAGGTTTAGCTTTGACAGGATCAGATTTTGCCTTATTACCCTTGGGTGGGACAGATTGCGTTTCGTCTGAACCCTTGGTCGGTTTCTCTTTGGACGTTTCGGCTTTTGGAGGCTTTTCCGGAGTTTTCTTGGGAGGTTCGCTCGCCTCATCGTCGGATTCGCTTTCCCATACGTACTCCTTCTTAGTATCTGCAACAGTATCATTCAATTCATGTACCTGGGGTGTACTAATTTGGAAGTATTGTACATGAAATGGCGCCCTACGCAACTCACAGATGAAGCCAGCATCGTCTTCGAACGTGCGGTCGATTTGTTTCCTGACTCGTCTTCGACCCTTCTCAACAGGTGTCGAAGGGATCACTTCATCTTCACTCTCAATGGTAGCTGGCGTCTCCATTTCAAGCTCAGGAATAAGACGTCTCTCTTCCTCGGACTCTGAAATTGAGCAATGCAGGTCAGAGCATGGTCGCCTTAGAAACGTTCAGTATGAAGCTGGAAAAATGCCTAACTAGTGAGAGGAGAGTTTGCTACCTGTCGGTGGATGAGGTCTCACATGAACCTTGAATCCTATAAAATGGAAGTTTGAAAAAAGATATTTGAATGGCAATGAATTCTGAAATCATCTTGCCTGATGACACGCTTGAAGATTCAAGTATCGAACAATTCAAAATTGAGAACAAAGATAATTGAGGAAGTAGCATTAAAAACGCTGCAAATTCTTACACAGGGGTTGGTTATTCGTCAGACCAGGCTCATGGAAACTTATTTAAAAACATGGGGGAAATGGGGAAAACGGTGGGTGCGGCGGGTCCCAGACCCATTCCAATCGATTCAGTGTCCATGATTTAGTGGAAAATGATACCCCACACGCCCAGGTACCAGAAATCTCAAACACATATTTAAAATGAGTAATATATACCCAATTTGACCCATAATTTCTTCCAGTGGGTGCCAATCGTCCTGAGATCCACTTCATTGGATTCAGCTTCCAAGATTTAGGGGAAAATGATACCCCACTCGCCTAGATCGCCCAAAATCTCGAAAATCCATTTTTCAAAAAACACATTTTGACCCCTACCCCGCCCAAATTTGGTCCAATCGGGCTGAAAAGCTTGGAGGACCGTCCTAGGCCGGGAACAGACCCCTGACCCAAATTTCAGATTTTTAGAAAATTTTCTACTACCAAAAACGGCGTGGACGGCGGACGGACATTGACCTTTTCTCAATATTATATTAGTAAATTAGTGTCGTAGTGCCCCATAGATACACCCATCTTGAATATGTGTTTTCGGAATTTCTGCTACCTAGGCGAGTAGGGTGTCATTTTCCACTAAATTTTGAACGCTGAATCCAATAAAATGGGTCCCAGAACAATTGGCACCCACTGGAAGAAGTAATGGGTCAAATTGGGTATTTATTACCCAATTTGATTATGTGTTCTCGGGATTTCTGCTACCTAGGCGTGTGGGGTATCATTTTCCACTAAATTTTGGACGCTGAATTCAATGATGTGTGTCCCAGAACGATTGGCACCCACCGGAAGAAGTTATGGGTCAAAATAGGTATGTATCCACCCATTTGGTATGTGTCATACGTTTGTATACTCTGACCACTTCCCCTAAGGGCAGTAGGTAGCGCATCGTTCCAAGGCTCCAGCCTATCTTACTCTTCTTGCGAACAATAGCATGCATTTCTCTCTATGAGTACTCCTCACCTTCATTAGAGCTTATCAGAGTCGCTTATATCTTTGATACGTTTCCTTCGTTTAGCTGTTGACTCCTCGCTCACCACGGACTTCTTCCTCCTCTTTTTAGATTGAGATTTCGCGACTGGTGTTTTGACTTGCTGTTCCTGTGGAAATGATGCTCAAATCAATTAGTTATTAAGAGTATCACAAATCACATACTGATCATAGTGTCTCAAAAGTGACCTCTTTCTGAAAGCTTTTGTTTGAGTCTTTCGGAGCAAGTTCCGCCTCTTCAACCTCAACTACCATCGGTTCTTCCTTAGTCGTCTTTGATGAAACAATTACTTTCTTCTTCTCCGTTTGTTTTTTGAACATTGCGTTGATACTTCCACTTTTTACCGGCACAGGTTTCTAGAAGAGATTACCTCATTATAAATAGATCCAACGTACTTACCTTAAAACTGAAGAAAAAATCAAAATCCGGAAATTTTACTTACCTTAACATCTACTTTTTTCGGTGACGCCTTCCTGGGTGATGTTCTTCGGTTTGTATCTTCTTTCGTTTCCTAACAGACAAACTCAACTTTTCATGAAAAAAATAATTAATTAAATGGGTAGGATTGAAAATTAGATAAATGTAGTTTTCACCTCTTTCTTAGGGGATGGATCCTTGGGTTTTGGCTTCTCCTTCGGGGGTGCTTTGATCGATTGTGCAGGCGCATCCTGCGAAAATAAGAAAGTAGATAAAAGTGTATAAAGATGGCTGAGTGGGGATAAAAGCACAAATAGTGGGATCAATAGGATTACCAGTCAATTTTTCTAGATAATAGATTCAAGTAGGAGCGAGAGTAGCAATTGTATTGGGTGTTCCCTTCAACTAAACAAAGCTTTTAGCTTCCGAATGAGTGAACTGTTTCACTTTCATTGATTGAGACAATTGAGGCATTATAAAACCTCACTAGTTTCGCTAACCGTAAAAAACTTACTTTTTTAGATGTTGAAGGAACTGTATCTGGAATCGCCACCACTTTGATGTCTCGTCTCTCGATCTTCTCCCCAGGTTGGATGGACCGGCATCTAGAAGAAATACCTGGTCAGACGAATCGAATATCCCCCGAAATAGTTATTATTTAGATGCGAAGACAAATCCCGGTCCCAGAAAAATTACTTAGGCAAGGTAACCATCGATTCACATGGACCTCTAAGCTATTGGCACACACCAGAAGTTGATACCTACGGGTAAATAAGGTACACATACTAAAGGGGGGGAAGAAAGGTACTTTTGGAAAGAGGTCCACTCATTTAGTTGATTATTCCCCGAATCAACCTACGTAATCATGCCAAAGGTCAACCTTTCCGACGTCCACGCCGATTTCGGTAGTACACAATTTTGTAAAAATCTGAAATTTTGGTCAGGGACCTCTAATCGGCTTTAGTTCTCGAAACGTTTCAGCCAAAACGGCCCAAATTTGACGAGGGGATGGGTAAAAATGGTAGGCATGTATGGTATTATTTTTAATTAGATTTTGGACTCTGTATCTATTGAGGCCGGTCCCGGACTAATTGGCACCCATCGGAGGTGTACATTGGCCAAAATGATGGAATGAGTCTGGGACACTCCATACTGACTGATATCCCCGTTATCTTGCTTCAAGCAATAATCGACCATTGTTGATGAATTTGCAACGCCTTTTCATGACAAATACAAACCCGAGGTGGTAACACAATTGCGAAAATGTGGGAAGTTAAGTCGCCAAAATGGGTGCTTTCTACCTACGGACTTCCCATACTCTTGCTCTAATGAATAATCAACCATTGTGGAATTCTTTGCAGCGTTTCAGACAGGTTTTGGTTATTGATGATGGCGCAACAAATGAAGCGATCTATTCTACAATGGACTTCGACAACATTAGCAACTCACGTTTGCTCATCAGCTGTCAACTTAAAAGAGACTTCCGCAGTTGTAAATATCCGCCCCAGAAACAGCAGTGCCTCTCTGGATACTGTACACATGAACTGAGGTGACTTTGTGAAATTTGTCTTTCGTTTCTTCGAGGTCCCTGGCGTTGACAAGACGGAAAACCAAACCTTCGCCATCTCGAGGTTCGCCAGCCACGATATACGTCACCAAAAGTTCATCTTTCGTCGTTGGTTTCTTGGTGTAGGCGTACAACAATCTGTAATACAAAAAGTTTTCTCATCGTGCGTTCCAATCTCGACAGCACATATCCAATACTAGGTAGCTAGAATTAGAAACAGCTAGTTTGATGTTCACATCTGATTACTTACTGCTTAGCCGTATTCGTGTGAACTTTGAGAGTTTTGCTAACCCACTTGTAAGTTACCTGTAAAGGGCGAACCAGAAGATGTTAATAGCAAAAGAAAGAAAATGGAGGCTGCCTTTAAATACCCAATTGGTTCAGTTCAGGAAACATGAACATAGCCATTGCCTAACTCTATTCCCCCTGTAATTATTATCACTGAATATCCATCAAGTGTATTTGCTTCCTTTTGAATCCCTACTACACTGCTCGTCTCAATTATATATATATATTTGAAAAATGCCGCATGTCAGCCAAAAGCTGTTTCACATCTCAATAGTGTTATCAAAATTTTGGGTACGGTTTACCATGCCAACGCTTCAGTTATAATGAAGGAATACGACTTATGATTTATATTTTTGTATCAGAGCACTGTTCTCTGAGTTTTGTTTATAATTTGGACTGGTTGTAAGGAAAAAAACTATTTTCCTTAAATAGGACTCTTCAAAAGTTCAAGGCAAGGTGAGGCTTAGTGTAAATAGTTGTAGTCTATAGAATGAACAATCTCCAATTTTGAAATAATAGTACATCTCATAGGTATCGCTTCTTTGAACTGTCAGTGGTATGTTGAGTTGTCTACTTACAATTTTGTCGTCTATTTGAATGCAATCGTCGATACTTTGGAGGTATTCCTTTAATTTGCCGTTCATATTTTCTGTGAATTGTGCAGTCAAAATATCGTGATTACAGACAAACAACACTTGCTATCATTCGCACTCCATCAATTTTTTGTACAGGGTTCTAATTTTGTTGAGATGGTAAAACAATAACCGACTCTTTAGTGCAGCCTTTCATAACCAAAACCTAGTAATTCAAATGAAAATAGAAATAGCTGCAGCTGTTGTTGTAACGTTAGGCGGGAAACCCCCATGGCTGCAATGGAACGACCACAAAACATGAAAGTGGTCTTGCAGAGGCAGATCTCTCCTTATCAGTACTAACTCGACCTGAGCGCACCTGGCGGCCAAAATCCTCACTGCTGTACGGTTATCAGAACCGGTACAAGTATAGACTCTGACATGAAAAGCAATAAATGTTTTTCGATTCCTCTTTTTCTCAGTTTGTCCTTATTTATTTTTTCATTTTCATTTTTTTTTTTTTTTGAGAATTTTTTTAGTCAACTAGCATATTTCAAAATTGTTGACATTTTTTAAAATCGTTGTTGCTGCTCACTCGTTAGAGTTTTGGAACATAGCATTGCACAATGAACACTTGGGGCGAGGTGTCTTCTCTTCTAGGGCAAAATGTTTTCAATGAATGTGCCTTCGCTGAAACTGTTTGAAATTTGTGGAGTGACAGCAGAATCATTGACCGGAATGGTTTCAGTGTAGGGGGGCTTGAGGTGTTCGATGATAAAACATTTGCCCCACGATCACAACTAACTACATCTGTACTGCAGTATCCGTTCACTAGATATATGATATGTTAAGACGAGACAGCGGAGGTGAATGGATGCCCAATGAGCCGAACCCATTGAACCGTTCAGCAGTTTGAGGTTTTGGCCGCAGGGAGCGCTTGAGCAGAGCTAGTACTGATTGGGGGAGAGACTCTTCCATGCGGTTACCGAAGAGCTGGCCCAGAGGAGCCCACAAAATAATATTATATTATTATTGATTCTTTAATCAGTGATCAACTAACGAAATTTCTTATGAAATTATAGATAGGGGTTTTTCTTTATTTGTTGGAAGAACTACTGTAAGTTTAATTGCTTGTGTTAGACATCGCTAACACCAAGATACTTACTACAGAGAGTGAAGTTACAACAAAAATCAAATTACAGCAGTAGCCATCTCTTGCCATTCCGTTACGTTACTGTTTTTTATCCGTGTAGTTGATCAATAACTTGAGTGAAGAGCTCGTTAAAGTTGATTAGCTGAGCTCTAATTTTCTTCACTTGTGGTTTCATTGCGTAATATTCGCCCCCGGTGTACCTTAAATTCAGGTGGCAGTAGTTTATGGTCGAAGAACGCCGCTTTGCATGCTATCCCGGAAAGGAGTTGAACTTCTGAGTAAGATGGTCAAAAAACAAGTAGTTTTCGTCCTTGGAGGGCCTGGAGCTGGTGAGTTTGAATGCTTTTAATTTCCTCGTTGGCATTTCTGAAGACTTCAATATAATACTACTCCGTTTTTTTTTTTTTCGTTGAAGGAAAGGGCACTCAATGTGCCAACATCGTTAAAGAGTTTGGATTCGTTCATCTGTCAGCCGGCGACCTTCTCCGAGAAGAGAGGAACAAACCTGGTTCGGAATACGGGGAACTGATAGAAACTCACATTAAAAATGGAAGTATTGTACCAGTGGAAATCACGTGTTCACTAATCGAGCGGGCTATGAATAATGCGGACAAAGAGAAGTTTCTGATTGACGGATTCCCAAGGAATAAAGACAACCTGGAAGGTTGGCAACGAGAAATGTCGGATAAGGTGCGAATAACGATTGTAATATCATGTAAACTGAGGATAATCGTGCCACAGGATACTCATCTGAGATTCGTTCGATTTCAGGTTGAGTTACTTTTCGTTCTTTTCTTGAAATGCTCGGAAGAAGCTTGCGTCAAAAGGTGTCTAAAACGTGGAGCCGAAGGCAGCGGACGCACTGATGACAATGAGGAGAGCCTCAAGAAGAGGATAGAAACCTACAACACCGCCACCATGCCCATCATCGATTACTACAAAGAGCTCAACCTTGTAAAAACCCTTGACGCAGATCGATCTATTTCTGAAGTATTTAGTGATATAAAAGAATTGTTCCAACACGTATGAATCTATAACTCTAGTTATAATCGTGGATGCCTCGAGAATTTTCTTGGGTTTCGTTGATTAATTTATATTAATTGGTGCGGGGTAATCGATTCCAAAACGCACCCGCCGTTTGGATGACGTATGGGCACTGGTGCACGTGTAACCAAGCACTCTAAAACATTACACTATTATTATCCTGGTGATTTCATGTTTAGAGCCCTGTCCTTGATCTGAGAACCAGTCTAGTAGTGGGTTAAGTCTTCCATCCTACGTACCACTGTCGAAAGGACGCTGAATGTCTATTATCTGCTGATTTTCTTTCCTTGAATTCGCATCCTTATCCGTAAAAACTACTTAGGAGGATGTACACGTTGACCTTCGTCAGGGAAGATGGAAGAGAGGGCTTTATGGCCTTAATCATCCCTGATCGTTAAATAAAAAAATCAATATATCTCTCTGTAGTAATAAAAGATTCGATAAGGTAAGCCGGGTTAAGTGTGTTTCCTGCATATTATCCTGATTTCCTGATAGTTTTAAGCTGAAAAAAAAACTACTGGTTACATTAGATCAAACGTTCCTTCACCGCCATGTGTCATTTCTGTGTAAAAAAAAAAAAAAAAAAAAAGTCATCAAGCTATTTAGCAAAAAGTGAACTGGCCAAAAGTCCTAAATTGAATCTCAGGTGAGTTCAGTTGCTCCAAAACTTGTGTTCTAAATTTTATTATTTTTAAGGTTAATTAAATATATGATTTCAACATTAATTCCATTAAAACATAATTAGTGGATCTTTCGCGTTAAAAGCACCAATAATTTTACAAAATAAGGGGGGCTTGTGCTTGTTTTCTGATTACTTCGATTGTTGAAAACTGCAAATTTAGGTGCATGCAAGAATTTTTGGTAACAGGGTGCGAATCTAGGCGTAAAGCATTATATTCGAAACGCAGAACGATTTCCAGAGTACCTACCTGGGAATGGAGCAGCGCTATAATGGCACACCTCAAGTACATAACCTAAAGAGACATTTTTTACCTCTCCCCCAAAGTTAGTCCCTAAAGTTTAAAGGAAGCTCATCGTCTGAGCGCTGAGTCAAGCTCCTGGAGGTAGTGCCCCTCCAAGATATTTGACTTCCTTTGGGGGAATAGCCTGTGATGTTTCTGTAAGGAAAAAAAAAGAAATCAGGCTTTCGGAGCCAGTCAATGCTGCCCACATTATAAAAAGGTGACTTCACGTTCCAGAAGTGTTATAAGCTGACGAGCACATATTTATTACTTATTTTCTGTGCTCAGTGGTATATTCAGTACACACAGGGTATAAGGTATCAGAGTCAAAATAAAGTAGTCTACCACAGTACTCTTCTATTCTGAGGCCTGTTATGGCCATTCTACTGATATCTAGACACGTAAACCATCAACTCAAGAGACCTGAGCCCGCAGTGTTCCAAGTTGAATCTGCTTGGAGCGCAACCACACGCACTTCACAAGAAGGAACTAGAGCTCGGATAACCCTTGATCGTACACTGCTTGGTGAACAATTTATCCACTTAACTTAATAAGCTGAAGCCCGAATACGCTATAAAACCGGGTATACTAAGATTTGGTAGTCAGCTAACACAGTGCAGCAACACATGTATAGAAAGGATAGAACAATAACGTTACAGTGAAATGTATACAACCAATTAACTATATCTATCATACAGTAACAACCCCTCATTGGAAACAATACTAACAGAACAAAACCTCTCTAAAATTACAAGTTAATTAAACGGAATTCGTAATAAATCCCTGTCTCTACAGACTGTGAGTTTACACCCCTCAGCATCATCAACATCAACAAGGGGCTGTTAATCTAATAGTTAGCAGACTTAGTTTAGAAGTTTAGTGGCTTTAGGATTAATCGTACAACAGTAGCTTAACCTAAAGAGACATTTTTTACCTCTCGCCCAAAGTGAGTCCCTAAACAAGTTAGCAATCAAGTTACTATTGAAACGAATGATCCACTTATTACTCATCAGTTTTCTTTGTTTGTAAATTGTACTGATATTATGTTGCAACTTCTGCCGTCGTCTTATGCTAGTTCTGAAGTTTTCTTCTATCCAGTTAGCTCTGTTCTGGGGAGTTGGTATGTATCTCATCAATAGCCCTGTCGCAAGGTAAGGTGATAAATATGTGAAAATTCATAACCTGAGTAACAGTCATAACCCTGTCTGAACGCCAGACAGCGCTGCAAGCAGTCAAACTTTATCCGAGCTTCAGCTTCTCCTCCCCCCGCACAACCAAGCTGGTTATATTTATTTGGCCATGTATTTGGCATTCGGAAGCGGAAGTTCGGTTGCTCTCCGTCTTGCCATATCTGCAACCTCCGTTCCGTATTTTGATCGTACACCGAAATCTCAAATTAAGTGCGTAAACCGTCAGAGTCAAGTCAAATTCACGCCTTTACCGTGACAGTACGCGTTTTTACTGTTGAGCCGAGCCACCAGCACTAGTAGGCAGCTGTCCGCCGTACGTCGCCTGACTGCGGTCACTCACCTTAACTTTCGCCCGATGGAATGTTGACTTTTTTCATTTTTTAAAATCAATCAAGTTTCAGTATTGATCGTTCGGTGAAGGGTTGAAGTACCACTATTGAAGTCATCGCTGTGCATTTGGATAATCGCTGGCATGTTCGTTCCCGACTGATCAACGAGGCTAAAGTGGTAAGGACAAACTCACCTACCTTACCTGCTTGTTGTATTTGATGTTATTACGGGTCATATTGTTAAATTACTGACGAGGTTGCGATCTGCTTGATGTCAGAATCGCAACTGATCGTTCCTATTCGCCAAAACGCTAATAATCCAGCTTTCTAGATAACGAGAATACAATAGGGGCGTGCATCATAAGGTGTCAAATGAATTGTAATCACCTGTCACTGAATATTGGCGTGTTATTTTCTCGATAAAATCGAATGCTCAAGGCTACCTTATTTTCCAACGTTCTCTCTATTTTGAAAAATTGATATTGACTCAGTTCACCTTGTAGTGACAGCTGGGACCGTCCAAGGACAGGACATACTGAGGCGCGTTAATACGGATGAAACATCGTTCAAGGATTACTCCTTTCGTCTGTAGGTAGACCTTCAGTAACTGACTATCCATGTATCTTGTAATTCTAGCCCTCGGCTGAGTGAGGCTCATGTAGCAGAATTCGTTATGAGGGCGCTGGCGTCCTTACCCGTTTGCCCATTTTGCTGTACATTTATTATGTACATGGGGCACAAGATTGTACTCGATCTTGTAGGTTGTATGATTGTTCTTAAGACCTGCTGGATTTAAAGCCTAGAATTTGTGAGGCATCCCGTTGTCTTCTCATCTGTCACGTTCTAAACCCTAAAACTTGGAAGTTAATGCTTCAAAATCTCCTCACACTGCTTGCCGATTGTATGGTTGGTCTGACGAGGCTGTCTGGAGATTCCCCTCTGAATTCATTAGGCTACCTTATCAGAAAAGCTCAAAAATTTATATTTTAATATATTTTATTCCGAAGCAACAAGAACAGGGCTTAAATCGGCTTCTCATAAATTCAGGGAACTAGTCGTAACCCGTTCTCTGTAACATTCGGTAAACAGTTCCGAACCAATTTGTTCAAGGGAATCGTACAGTCCAGAATTGGACATTCAATGGCAACAGGCAACAGCTTTAAGTCCATCCACCTATACCACCCAACCATATTGAACTAGCTACCTTTTCTAAATTAAATGATGACAATGAGGAACTGTTAACATCCATGGATCTGCCATTATAAATATTACCATACAAGAGCATAACGATGGACGAAGGTGACCTAAGCAGGTGTTTTACCCCCTTGCTCAAAAACCAAAATTGAGTCAGTAAAAACAATGTATTGAGAATAAATTAAGTAAAAAAAAAGATAAAAGGGAAGGAAAATAATATTTTGTATATTTTTTTACATATTATGTAATTAGAATATAAATTCATTTGCAATATACATGTGCTGAAGTAATATTTGATTGCAAGAGGTGGCTGGACATTATTATTTATGAATGAGCTTTAATTCTGGGAACGCAATAACAATAAATTAGAAGGTAAAGTAGTATTCCACAAGTAAGTATAACAGAATGAACGGTAAAGCAGCGGCACTGATTCTCTGCAGCAGCGGCTGAATTGGAGGCGCCTTCAAAAGAATGGCATTGAGAAGGGATAGGTGGAATGTCTTCGTCATGTTATGTTGCACGGAGTAGGTATTTTCCAAATCTATGTGGGCTAGCGTTCTGCCGTCTAAAACTAATGTAAAACGAACTATTTCCATCTACTTTCAATTTGAAAGAGAAAACCCCCAATTTGAAATGAAAAATCTATCCTTTGACGCAAAAAATGCTATATTACCATTTAACCACAAAACCAAGGGTTCGTCTCGCGTGTTCCTATGCACAGTGTCATCAGCAAAAAGTATCTCAATTCCCGGAATTCCTCAAATGCATTATCAATGCATTGGGTAATACAATTTCGGGTTGGTAGATAACTTTATTTTTGTTGTGTTACCCTTATCATGTATGCATGCTATAGACTATATTTGTATGGTGGGTGTGTTTACGTGCATGATGGTGCGTTCGACCCAACCACGCTTTATTTTCTCGATCTCCTGTTGGAAGGGTGGAACTCACGAAAATTGTCCGCCGCGGTGAAGCTACGTGGAATAAACCGTCTAAAATTAGCGTTAGTTCGGCCGGGGAGATGAGACAGAGCAGATCGCGGTTTAGGGAGTCCGTCAGGAGCCGGGAGTCGTACTCCTCGGCGGGCAGCGATTACGAGGACAACCCGAGAGAAAAGATTAAAAACTGCTGCCGAAAAGTTGTCGCGTTCATGTGCACGCAAGTGGGCGTTGGTGGGCTGATAGTGGCTTATGCCGTCGTCGGTGCTTTTGGTTTTATATCAATTGAGTCGCGAGAAGAGCGGCCTGAGTTCTCCGAAGTGGCGGACTTGAGGAGGAACTGCGCACTGTCGTTGTGGGACGTGACTCTGAGGGAGAATTTCTTCAATCAAACTCGATGGTCCGGCAAAGCGAATGTCATTTTGTTGGAATTTCAAAATGGGGTGACGAGTGCTGTTAAGAGAGGTTACGACGGGCGGACCGTGACTGAGTCCTGGTCGTTCCCAGCAGCGCTCATGTTCTGCCTGTCTGTATTCACCATGATCGGCTACGGCAACCTCGTCCCTCGCACGGACCTCGGCAAAGCTGCCACCGTCGTCTACGCCATATTCGGCATCCCCTTGTACGTTCTTTACTTCCGAAACATGGGCAAAGTCCTAGCGTCGGTCTTCCGCTGGTTCTACACCAAGATGTCCCAGTGCTGCACAAGCTCCCACAGGAAAGACCTGATGCAGAGGAAAGTCATTCGTTCCGTCCACCGCCTGCCTCTGGGTTCTCGGCGCCTACATCGCCACAGGAACAATCATGTTCGCCGAGTGGGAAAAATGGGACTACTTGGACAGTACTTACTTCTGCGTCTCGTCCCTGTGCAAAATTGGATTCGGAGACTTCGTCCCCGGCGCTAATATACTCGAGTCCAAAAGCGGCCATCAAACCAAACTCGTGATCAATTTCGTTTACCTTCTCGTCGGTATGGGCGTCATCGCCATGTGTTACAACCTAATGAGAGAAGTGGTGCGTTTAAAAATGCACGAGTTCAAAAGAGACATCCTCGTCTGTTTTGAGGACATCCGTCTACGACTTGTTGCTTGCTACACTCGCCGACATTCTCCAGAACGATAACACTCATCTTGAGTAATGATTTATGAGATTCGCTACATTCCGAAATAGTTTGAAGTCGTTCTAGTCGCTGTTGACGTAGTGAAATTTCAAATTTTTATCGTGAGCAGTAAAGCTTATCTGAACCTTGGGTATCGCCGTATCTCTAACCATTTTCAGCTTTTTCAGTACCTGAGAGACTTGAATAACTACTCTCCATGTAAATTTGCGTTTAAATTATACTTTTTAACATTTTTTGTTTCATTGCGTACCTAATACGAAAATTGCATTTGTTGTATAAGTAGACGGACTTCACAAAAATGTATAGAAATCGCCAAAAGCATGTTGAAAATGGTCAGTAAAATTACTATTGCTGTTTTTGATATTTGAATGTGCGGTAGCCACTTGCTGCTAAGTGCAGAGCGGTTGAAACGTGCATTTTTGAAAATTTATTGGAATTGTATGATGGTAGTATTCATCTTTTAGTAGGCTTGGTATTTATCACTTATCGTAAAAATGAGGTTGGCGTTGTGGTCGTTCCTAAAAATGTTTGAATTGTTCGGGTTACTGATGTATTAATCTTCATCGAATAAGGTATATCTACTTACAAGTATTACACAATGTAACTGGTGGTTAAAAAAAAAGAAAATGCATTTCATCCTTTCATTGCTTGAACTGTAATTAGCCTCATCACATTTTTCGTGGACATTTAGTTTATCCAGTTAATTTCAATGTCATTTTGACTGAAATATAGTTTCGATACGATGAAAAACCATTCCATGTTTTTTGAGAGTGTACCTGTGGAATACAATAAAAATTGAATAAAATAAATTTAATCAATTCATTGTTTTTAAATGCTCACTAATCCGTTTTAGTTGACAATTCCTTGGGTTATAGACCGATTAGGGCCCACTGGAGGTGCATATGGGCCAAAATGGGTGCCTACCTACCTTTCAGGGTTTTGGGGTGTCTGGACGTGTGAGGAATCATTTTACACTATATGTTGGACGCTGAATAGTTTGGAATGAGTCCAGGACACTCCACGCTCATTATTTTCCCCAAACTTCCTGCTTCAAGGAGTAACCAACTCTTGATTGATTCTTGATGTTTTCGCATTGATTGCTTGGGTTCCAATCTGACTCAGCTGAATGCTAATATTAAGACGCCAGAGATGCCCTGAATGTGATATATTTTTTACATTTCAGAATCAAGTAGAATAATATAATTACAACTGACAGAAAAGTTTTAGGCCGGTTGATACCTGTCTAAATTTCTACTGAATCCATGTATAGCTTACCGAGAGGTCTTGATACGCTCGACAAATTGTCTATGTAGTTAGAAAAAGCCCATCATTTGTGTTTTGTTACCCATTCCTAGATGGGGAAATTTCCCTAATTGACGCGAAATTGTCACTTCAACTTGAAAAATCTTAGTTCTTTTAGTTTCAAATAATTTAGGAAATGCTTTCAACATTTTTTTTTAGTTGTTTATTGGAAAAAAGAAATCCACCCACCTTCCTAAGGCCGAGCTAAGATTAGAAATTTTATCGACGGCAGAACTCTCCTCGCCTCGCAGACAGATTCGAGATTTCAGTCATGTTCAGCGTTCCGAGCGCTTGTGAGTAAACTGGGATAGGGGTCGGCTCGGCGGAATAACCTAGCTAAAATTAAAATCTAACGATCCCCCATGTGGCGCTTGACGTTGAGCTTGAAAACAACAGAACTTTGTTTTCACTCCGTGTATCAACTTTTCCTCCTTTTAAAAAAATATTATCGTTCCTGTAGTTTGCGTTTGTCTGCGGGACCGATGATAATTCTTAGCGTGTTAAACACTCTGGAGTGTTTCGTGAACACGTTCCTATTTACCTAGTGGGTAGATTGTTTTTTCCTTGGATTTAAGAAAAGACTCTTTACCTCAAAAAGTGCACATCCCTGAGAATGAGATAGACGGCCTCGGTGGATAAAAATCTGAAGATATGTCAAATCAATATAAACGACATGAGTTGTGTCGTACGTTTGCATTTCAAATAACCGAAAGGAAACGAGTCAAAAAAGAACAAAGATTTGTTTTAAATGTCTTTGTCCATGTGTCGAGCTTGAAGAGCTCTGAGAACCCCAGTACTCATAGATTCTGCACCCTTGCGCAACGAATGAATTCAAACACAATTTCGGTGGGCAGGAATCCGCTTGATTTTGTCTAAATGTCGGATATCTTTGTCATGTACGCTGGTCATGCGGTGGAACATGAGAATTTTGAAGACCGTAGTTGCAATCCATAGCTTCTTTAATTCCCTAACCTTCAGGAAGCTTTCCAAATGCTCATCTATCATCAAGCAAAAGATAAAAATGTTCTGTTCACTCTGGAGTTGGTCTAAGACCAGACTTTGTGACTTTCCTGGTCGCTCAGTTTGGGAATCCGAGAGATAGGATTAGCAGTAGTCGTACGTGTCCATTGCAGTTCTCCATAGTTGGTGGACGCTGTGATGAACTGCATTATATGCTGGCTTTATGTGAGCTCAAATGAATGTAGCTTGGCACAGGACACCTAGATTCCTGACTCCGCTCACAAACTGAAGTGGAGTGCCTCAGTAGGCTAGTGCGGGCATGGCATTTTGATCAATTTTTGACAATACTTTGGTGGAGCCGAGGATCAAGGCAGTTCGTTGATCTTCACCCCATGTGCCAGATACTTCAGGTCTCTATTCAGGCAACCGATAGCATGTGAGATTTAACCCAGCTGGCACGAGCGGTACATATGGAGGCCATCTGCTTACATAATGTATTCGGTATCGATGGCAAGTGTTTTGGGTAAGTTGACACAAAAAGTAGGGCCGATAGGTCGGGCACCTTGATGAGTCGATTCCGTGCTGAGCCCATCCAGTACGCTGATTTTGTAGGGTCTAGAATCTCATTGGACTCAAGAGATATGCGCTGAGCCTCAGGTTGAAATATTAGTCGAGGGCTTTGGCCATGGCACAGAACGTTGGGTGAGGATGGGTTATGGTTTTATCTGTTCCAGGACATCAGTGTTTATACGTTGGCATTATATTAGTACGTATTTGCCTATTTCAGAAAGGGCCTCAAGAAATGGCAACTCCAATAAGATTGAATCAAGTGTACGGCTACGAAGGAAGACACAATGACGTCATCTACTTGCAACCAAAAATCAACCCTTCTTCATCCGTCGTTGTATTTTTCCCCGGGGACGTCCAGGTTGGTGCCAACTCGCTTGTTTCTCTTATTCCCAACGCGTTATTTGGTTCAACAAATGTTTACTTGTTGTTCTCTCACCATTTCAGGACTACCCCGAACTGATGGAGGCTCATCGATTAAATAAAAATTACATCAAATGGAATCTGGAAAACACGGTTTTGATTATTCAAGCGAAATTCCCCAACAGCCATATTGTACTGATTCGCCCTTGCAGGTAGTCTTCATCCAATTGGGATTTATTGAATGACCGTTCTCAACCATCGTATGCACGTTTTTCGTAATTGGTAGGCGTGTAGAAGTGTTGGGCATAATCGGTCAGCTAACTGGTGATTCTGGCCAACTTCCAAAGCAAATTTGTAAGTACTTATCAAATCGGTTGGAACTTTTGACAACTTTAGCTGTAGCAGTTAATGCAAAAGAAGACCAAGAAAATGGAAGTTCCCTAATAAGCTTCTACAGTTTGGTTTAGGTCAAAATCATGTTTTTCATGATGATAGTAAGTTTCCAGATAGTTAACTTTCATTTTGTGAGACATTTTCATGGTAGAATGATTTCCTTCATGTCGTTGCAACTGTTGATCTGGGAACGTTTTACACGGTTTCTCTATGTAGCATCATATCGATTTGGAGGTAGACAAAAATGGTCCGTTTCACAATGGTTTTGAACGCAGCAATGCTAGCCCGCGTAGATTCTGAAAATATCTACTCTGTGTAGAATGACGCGAACCAACAGGTACCTTCAAAAGAATAGCATTTGGAAGGAACGGATGGAATGTCTTCGTCATGTTTTGCTGCACGGAGTAGGTATTACCACATTAGTCTCTTCTAAAACATAATTAACGATTTTTTGAGAAAGTAGGTACTGTGGCAACTTTTGCAGCAGCATTTAACGCCAAAGAAGACTAGGGAAATGGAAGTTCCCTAATTAAATAGCTAACTACTTATTTTATGCAACGAAAAATGCGGTAGTTGTTTTAGAAGAGGCTAATGCGGTAGTTCCTACTCCGTGCTACACAACATGACGAAGACATTCCATCTGTTCCTTCCGAATGAAATTTCTTTGAATGGCCTGTTGATTCGCCTCATTCTACACGGAGTAGGTATTTTCAGAATCTATGAGGGCTAGCGCTGCGGCGTTTAAAACTCATGTGAAACAAACCATTTCCATCACCTTACAATTTGAAATAGAATTATCACCTATAACTAATTAGCTTTCTGATTGTGCCCTAATGCTACACCTCTATTGACATTTTTGCACTCCTAGGATATCCAACCCTGGTGTTGGAGTTTTTGAGGAGCTTTGCCGCTTTCATTCAATAAGCCCACTCAGGGATTCAATCACCAGTTTTTCATTAGAGGATAGCCCCTCGGTCATTTTGTTATTGACATATTATCTCTTGTCGAATAGATTAGCGTCACACAAGCTAGCCACATTTATGGACTTTCTAACGACCGACCAAGAACACCGAAGGTAAATAACAGTTTTTTTTTGTACACATAGCGCAGCATGTAGGTCCCAAATATCCAGGGGCTATCCAGACACCTCCTCATCTTGTTTGCCGCTCCACAAGCGATTTGGGGCCTAAATGCGAAATATAAATTGTATTACTGTGGCCCTGTCGGTAATGTTTTTCCTTGGACCTTTTTGTTTTACAATTTTTTAGAATGGAGTTCAAGATGTTCGGTTGTTTTGATAATTTTGTGCCTTGTAACAACACTGGCGTGCCTGACCATACTCCTAATAATTACGCCTTGAACCACCTCGAACGCCTCCTGCGAAGCATATCGACGGAACTGAGGGAAAACGTAAGTTAATTTTGGTGTGATTAACATGTTACAGGTATCAATAGTAGCCCAATCGAAATTCCATCTTATGCTTGCTATCAGAACTCCCTGGAGAGGGATTCGTTTCTAAATTACAATCGGTTTATATCAAGCGGTTTTTTTAGGTGGCAATTGACGGTATTGATAAGACTGAATTGCATTTAGACAAATTAGACGTGTCCTTGATTGGGTTCAGCAAAGGATGTGTAGTTTTGAACCAGTTCCTATACGAGTTCCATTACCTAAAAACGTTGACGCCCGACGATGAATCTATGACGGACCTCGTCAATCGTATCCGAGACATGTACTGGTTGGATGGAGGGCATTCGGGCGTCAAAAACACATGGATCACGTCAAGGAGCCTCCTAGAAACACTAGCCAGACTCGGTAAGTCGATTTCAACTAAGTACATAGATGTCAATGCTGTACGATGTAATATTTATTTTGACAAAATTGCCTTCCAGGAATCAACGTATACATTCACGTCACCCCCTACCAAATAAACGACGAGCGACGGACGTGGATAAGAAAAGAAGAAAAGGCATTTGGCGACTGGTTGAAAAGATTGGGCGCCCCAGTAGCTCGGACCGTGCACTTCGAAAATCAGACTCCGACCCTGAAAACTCATTTAGAAGTGTTAGAAGTTTTTAAACCTGATGTCACTTAAAATTAAAACCTCATCGCCACCAATCGATAAATTGGTTCCTTCAAATGAGAAGGGATTTTAATCAAATCAAAATGTACGCTACCGAGCTCGTACACTTTAGCGACTACGTGTGCCTCTCGGAAAAGTTGTTTAGTGACTACGCGAAATTTGATGTTTCTCTACACACATGGCCGGTACGTCCCTAAAATAAATATGCCTTCTATTAGACTGGCATCTGATTCATTCCAGTTCAAACCTCCGTACATTGGAATGCGCTGTATGTTCGGTACATGGTTATATCTATTACGTTTGTCAAATGCTTCTGTAATTTAACATGAAAATTCTATCGCATTGTTGATGAATTTTTGAGCTGATTTTTCCTTACCATCTGATTCGTTTTGGGATCAAACTTTCTTCGCAGTTCAGCGAGTGTCGTTAATATTTCTATAAAATACAAAATCAGGGTTCTCAAAGGGCTAATCTTGGAACAAAATTAGCGGAATGACGACGAAAACCACTGCCTGGCACTGGAGAAATTCACCTTGAGGTTCATCATACCTGGATTAAAGACCAATTTTGTAGGAGGTGAGCAAAGCTTCAAGTATGTGCCTAATTGCTGTGTCCTTGAGTTTTAATTCCTCCCCTGGACATTGCACCACGACGTATGGATTTCAAGAATTGGAAGTTGATCATATTCATACTGTTGGGTTCTTTTTAATGATAAGCACCAAGAAGATGAAAACAAGATTTAATTGTAATGTAAAATTGCGAGCTGAAGGGCCCACTCAATTGAGCGTAGGGTGAAATAGTTATATTACGCGTTCAATTTCCATTTTAAGATCGACCGTGATGTATTGAGAACTGAATAAATGAAGCTCGAGATGCTTTCATCAGCCAGGCTCCGTTATCTGGGGCATACGTTCGGGCAAGGGACGATGTACTGGCCGGCTTTCTTCTGCGCCTCGGCTGTAAAATAAAAGACATAGACGCGGTGAAAAAAAAAAACAAAGAGCGTAAGAACTAGCTGCCATATTGTACAAATTAATAACCTGGGTTGAATTAACTTACGGCTCAAGTCTATAAGCGGTCGATTTCCGCTAAATTCGTCAGACCCATCGCAGCAATCACAAATAGAGTCGTTCACCCGACTAGACGGGATCCTGACTGTAAACAAGGAAGAAATCAAATTTCGTTTTTGACAATTGAAAATGCAATACTACATGTAAGTTCCTACAGTAAAAACAGCTAATTATTCTACAATGGTTGATTAATCCTTGGAGCAAGATTATGGTGAATAGAGTGGGTGTGGAGTGTTGAGGACTCATTCCAATCAATTCGGCGTCGAACATTGAGGGAAGGTGATACGCCACAAGACTAGGTACCCAAAAATTTAGTGGAAAATGATACCCCACATGCGTGGTCCCTAAAAAGATGGGAAAATCGAGTTTCAAAAGTACCTACATTCTCACCAAAATCCTCCCCAAATTTGGGCCGATCGGGCTGAAAAGTTTCGAGGAACAACTAGAGTCAGGAAGGGATACCTGAACAATATTTCTACTATTCATTTTCCCCACTGAGGTGGGTGTGGGTCCAAAGGGGTACACAACTACCCATTTTGAAAGTGGATTTTAGAGATTTTTGTGGACCTAGGAGAGTAGGGTATCATCTTCAACTAAATGTTGGACGCTATTCCATTTCCCCAAACTCGTACTTCAATCAACCTTTGTGGATGAATTTGCAGCGTATTTAATCTAGTCTTCATGGAACGAAAACTGTTAGATTTTGTGGCTAATCGGCGAGGTTGATCACTAGCATGATTATTTGGGGAATAATTCATACATTCATGGAATCATACATACACTTTTTGAAACGGTGATGACATTCGAAGAAGGATATACCACTACAAGCGTTGGTATCAGGTTCATCGCTTCCGTCATCACAATCACAATAGTCGTCGTTCACTTTCGACCGTCTAATTGCCAAACCGTCTCCACAGAGAAAGACATCTGGGTCGGCTACTATTCGGCTTCGTTTCAGATTTATCAACTCTCTGTAAATCAGGAACCATTTTTATATGAGCCAGCATGTCTTATGTTGAAGGTGTCCAACTGTAAAAACCTTTCAGGGTTTCCAGGCCCAAGGAACAATAATAATGAGTCAAAGTTGAGGAACTGCTCACCTGTTGTGGACGATGCCATGTAAAGATTCTGCTTCGAGGTCCGTCTCATCAATCAGTCGAGCAATCATCAGCTGGTACAGGACGAAGATGAGTCCCACCCCAAAAATCAGCAACGATATGCTTTTAATCGTGCGTTTCTTCAGAGAGAGACATCTCATTTCCATCACATTATCCTATATTTTCTTGTTAGCTGTAGGGTGAGATGACAACGCTATCGTCACTGTATACGTCACAATCAAAACCTTAACTGTTATTCTTTCACTTCTGAAAGCCTATTGCTGGGCCGGTCCACTAATTGGACCGATTACTACGCATAACATGGGCATTTTGGACCATCACTGATCCGCACAATTTTCACTACTTACTTAGAGGAGAGTCTTAGAGATGGGCAATTACGTTCTGAAGTAGCAAGATGTCTCATAATTCTTATGGAAAATTACAAACAAAATGAACTTGATTGAGTTGTTCAATAAGACGATTTGATATTCACATTGATAGTTGACAAACAACAAACAAAGCACAAGATAAGAGACATGCGTTTCCTTTGATACCGGCTGGATGTCTAGGCATAACCATTCACAGCTAACTCCGTTTTTGGTTGTTATCTCTTATCTCAATATTGTAACGATTTATGTTCTTAGTAAATAATTTATTAACAATCGTTCACTAGTTCAATACACTGTTCACATTCGCGCACTTACACAATGACAGAATCACAATACACGGTTGTAACGCGGTTGTCGCACTATTTATAACGCGGCACGGCACAATTTATAACCCGAAGCGTCTATATCAGGACTCCGAATTGAACTGAACTGGGCGGTGCTTGTGGGTCTGTTTTATACCTGCTGCCTCTTGGTCGAGTACCTTCCAGAATGTTCCCCGGTTCTGGGAACTCGATGTGTTGTCTGGGGCGAACAGGGAGGTTCCCGAATGTTCGAGACCCTTAATCCTCCACAGGTCATTGACCTTGCGACGCCAGCAGCCCATTTGGCCGGCGTCGGTGCGAGCTCGCAACAATATAATACAATGTATGTATATATTATCTCAAATAATCAACCTACGTTTTCGTGCCAAAAACCATCGATTGGCCCCACAATTTGATATCTAGCATCTTAAGATTTCTTGATCGAAAATGCAAATGGTTCCATATTGGTTTATTATTCCTTCAAAGAGAGAAAACAGTTCCGTTTCCTTTATGGAGAAAATAGTGAGTGTGGAGTGTGTCACTCATTCTATTCGATTAAGGGTATAAAAGATACCCCAAGCGCCTAGGCACCCAAAATTCTCAAAAACCTTCTTTCGAAATAGGTAGGTAGAGCCCATTTGGACCCATATCCACCTCCAGAGGGTGCCAGTTGGTCCGGGACTCATCTCAATAGATTAGCGCCTGAAAATCAGTTGAACAGTGACTAGCAAGCTCTCTTTAAGAAAATAACTTTGTGGGATGATGTGTTGAAGAGCTCCAACATGAAGCTGTAATGGCTACGGGTTCTTCCGCTGCTGTGGCTGCATGTTCTTCTGCTGCTGTCTTGAGAGATAAAGATACATCTGTGCTTCCCGAAATTTTGTGTCACCAAAATGTGCTGAAATGGAAACCAAACAAATGGGATATTCGGGTGGCATTGTCAGGAACGGTGGGCAAATCCCATTCTTTGTCACCACCTACCCCTTTATATTGTCAAGGAAACACTAGGTTGCAATCCTTCTGCTTATTTCAGCGGTTGTTGTAATTCCCACCTCTCACACAGGTTTTTTTTATCCTCCCTAAAACTCTATTTCATTCACCCCCAATTTATTGGATTTATTAACTGGTTATATCAGTCAAACACCTTGCAGACATTTCTCAAAAATTCGAAAGTTTGTTCACCTCTGTTTGGCTCTTGTCGGTCCTTGAAGATTTTCAGACCAAACAAATACATGTTTGAGGAGGGTAGAGGTAGAAATATGTTTTTAAAAATGGATTTTTGGCTTAAGGCGTGTGGGGTATTATTTTCTACTAAATTTTGGACGCTGAATCTAATGAGATGGGTCCCGGACTGATGGTGGTGGTTATGGGTAAAAAAACGAAAACGAATACCTACATAATATCTATTTCGAAATTGGGAGACTTTTGAGTAACGTGGTGAGTGGGTAGTAGAAAATTTTCTAAAAATTTTCTGTCGTTTTTCTAAAACTTGGGTCAGGGGTCTGTTCCCGGCCTAGGACGGTCCTCAAAACTTTTCAGCCCAATCGGACCAAATTTGGGCGGGGTAGGGGTCAAAATGTGGCGATCTAGGCGAGTGGGGTATAATTTTCCACTGAATTTTGGACGCTGAATCCAATGAAGAGGGTCCCACAACAATTGGCACCCACCGGAAGAAGTTGTGGGTCATAATGGGTATGTATCTACCCATTTTGTATATGTGTTTTCAAGATTTCTGGTACCTAGGCGTGTGGGGTATTATTTTCTACTAAATTTTGGACGCTGAATCTAATGAGATGGGTCCCAGAACGATTGGCACCCACTGGAAGAAGTTATGGGTCAAATTGGGTACACACATTACCCATTTTGAAAATGTGTTTTCGGGATTTCCAGTACCTAGGCGTGTGGGGTATAATTTTCCACTGAATTTTGGACGCTGAATCCAATGAAGAGGGTCCAAGAACAATTGGCACCCACCGAAAGAAGTTGTGGGTCATAATGGGTATGTATCTGTAAGCCTCTCTCGAATTAAAATGTGTTTGAATTATTATGATTTAATTCGGGTTTCTTCGGAGAATTTGGAAAGGACCTAGCGAGAGGATACGGGATGTAAGTCCAAGACTTACGACTGAGCAACTAGGGATACCAAGGATGATCATAAAATACATTAATACAAACCAAATTATAATTGAAAACAAGGACTCGTTGCCAAGGAAAATATGCCTCAACCTGGGCTAGAATTGGTACAAGACAAAGTAATTTGACAAAGTAAATTAGACAACATGTGGAGCATAAAATGTACAATTAATACATGATACATGAAATACAATTTAATGAACAAGTGCAACGATACCGGCTGACGAAAACGGCGTCGACGTCGAAGGAAAAACAGGAGGGGGCTCGCTGTCCCGCAGGTACACAGCGAGGCTTATTGACTTGAGTCCTTTATCTCATGGGGAAACACAATATTACCGCTTCGGTCGACTTCAGCACGGTCGCAGAGTTCACTTCAGAGCGAGCACAGGACGAAGCCAGGATGGACTGAGTGAGAAATCTCTTGCACGACAGGGTTACAAAAATATATGCTCCAACATTTTGGGCCCCCCAGTCGGAGGGGCACAACCGCCCGGTTGGGCAACTTAGCGACGAGTGAGAGCGGGGCCTCTCTCGATGCGATGTCCAGACAGGAGCTGCGCGCGCATTTGGCGCATGCTCTCTCCCTTCTGGCCTTCTGGAGGCAGCAAGCCTGGGGGCTTACATATCTACCCATTTTGTATATGTGTTTTCAAGATTTCTGGTACCTAGGCGTGTGGGGTATCATTTTCTACTAAATTTTGGACGTTGAATCCAATGAAGAGGGTCCCAGAACAATTGGCACCCACCGGAAGAAGTTGTGAGTCAAAATGGGTATTATGTATCTACCCATTTTGTATATGTGTTTTCAAGATTTCTGGTACCTAGGCGTGTGGGGTATCATTTTCCACTAAATTTTGGACCCTGAATCGATCGGAATGGGTCCGGGTCCCGCCACACCCACTGTTTCCCCCATTTTCCCCATGTCGAAGAAATGAATCTCCAAGCGCCTGGTCCTAAGTTCAAATTAGTCTCAATGCGCCTGGTTCGAGGATTTTTCTGGACGTTTCAAGTTGTTTAAATCAGAATTAGCAAATGTCTGTCCGCCGTCCACGCCAACTTTGGTAGTAGAAAATTTTATAAAAATCTGAAATTTTGGTCCGGGGTCTGTTCCCGGCTTTAATTGGTCCTCGAAACTTTTCAACCCGATCGGGTCAAATTTGGGTGAGGTAGGGGCCAAAATGTGAATTTCGAATAATGGATTTTTGAGATTTTTTGCAATCTAGGTGTGTGGGGTATCATTTTCCACTAAATTCCGGACGTTGAATCCAATGAAATGGGCCCCAGAACGATTGGCGTCCACTGGAAGATGTTATGGGTCAAAATGGGTACCTATTACCCAGAATCGGTAGTCCACGGTGCTAGTCTTCAAGTTTTTAATGTTTTCAGGGCATGTCTTATGCCTGATCCTCCCATGAGACCACATTCAAAACAAAGGTTCGCCAATGAAACGGAGACGAAAAGTGACGCACGATGAGAACGGAAGTGATGGAGCAGTAATGGAAAAACAATAGGCAGCTCCCAAGTTGACGAGGTAGTCGGTCAGGCTGTTCGACGGTCCTTCCCGGTCCTCGCGAGCTTGGTGGTGGACACGTCTGGTTCAGTTTGCGTTGAGAGTTCTTCGTGTGAAGAGTTTCGGGCCTTCGAACAGCCTAGACATCCTGAGCCCGCTGACCATGTGAGTACCTAACTGTCAGGTTTAATTACACGGAATCGGAGGTAGGTCCTACTAACTTCCGGCGAATCAAATCACCGCAGAAGGATGTTCCTCAACGCGGCATTATTCGCTGGATGGAACCGAAAAAAATTATTTAGAAACTCTCGTAAACTGTAACGTATCTTCTTATAATAGTCGATATACCCCTTCATCAGCTTAGTGGAATTGGAAATTCAATCAAATCTTACTGTTTATTAAATAAATATATTCTCAAGGAAACTCTAAAACGATGGTGAGTGTGTCAAAAATTAATGTATTTATGCGAGGAGACAACTCAAACCGAAAGAAGAGGCCCCTGTGAGGATAGGTGAGTGAGCATTAGTTTCGCTTGGTCCTAACTTGGCCAAATCTGGGTTAAATAATAATATTATTGTACGTTCTCTCGAGTTTAAAGTAATGCTGACCGTAAAACTGGATGGATGAAAAACCATTCCATTCTAAAACAATGCCACAGCGGTTTATGTCGTGATCGGGATTTGGTCCAAAATCCATCAATTCAGCGTCCGAAATTCATAATAAACGGAATATACATTTTTGAGGACCAAATAGAGTCGGAAAAGAGTAGGGAGTCGAATTTAAGATTTGTAGAGTCGAACGTAAATTTCTCCTGCTGCCAAAATAGACGATGTGGTTCCCAAAATTTGACAGTATACGTTTCATGATGTCTACACCAAAAAATCAAAATGTCCGTCCGCCCTCCACGCCGTTTTTGGTACTTGGTAGATAATTTTCTAAAAATTTAACATCATTCTCTAGGGGGTCTTGGACACTTTTCAGCCCAACTTTTCCCCTTTTCTGGACTTTTTGGGAATTAGGCATGCGGGTTATTATTTTCCACTAAATTTTGGACGCTGAATCTATTGAAATTGTTTCTGGACCGATTGTGGCCTTTTAGACTTTTAGGAGGTGGGTATGAATCAAAATTCGTACCTAAATAGATACCTACTTACCTATTTCAAAAGTGGGGTTTCGTGATTTTTGGGTACTGTGCGTGTGGGTTATCATTTTGGACGCTGAGTCGATTGGAATGAGTCATGAACCTGAACATGAACACCTATTGTTTTCCCATACTCTTGCTCCAAGGAATAATCAACCATTGCGGAAGATTTTGCAGCGTTTTCGAATCTAGTTACACAACACGCCATATTACATTTTTCACAAGTCGGTATGATCGACCTCGGCCGTACATAGGTTAACTAACCAGACATAGATAACCCAAAAAGGGGAAATAAATAGAGATTCCGTTCAAAAACAACATTCCAGGGAGGGTTTCGACTTACACGAAGTTGTCAGAAAATTGGGGTCAGTAGTCTAGTGGTATAGACGAAGGATTGAGATGGTGATCCGAGTGACCAGGGTTCGAATCCTGGATAGAACAACTTAATTGTTTGCCTTGACCCCCATATTCGTCCTCTTCACTTTAAGGGGGATGCCGTAAGAAGCCATGAGCGAAATTGTCAGAACAATATTATTTACGATCCTCTTTGGAGGACGGCTGACGATGTACGTGACACCTGACACAGGTTGTTGGACGAAAATCCAAGGTGAAAGTCCTTGTTTACTTTACTTTACTTTTTTTTACATCAGATATCATATTTTCAAAAAGCATGGAGTGAACAACACCAATTAATAGGGCAAGACGAAAAAAAGGAGAAAGTACCGCCCCGGCACGCAGATCCCTAAAAGAAGGGCATCAGTCCGTGGACTTCTATCAACTGTATGACAGAATATCTCGATTTCTCAATAAAGAAACGGAGGACTGAATCCCTTCAGTGATGAACGCATGCTGTTTCCTTGGGTTTTAATTTTTTAATTTTCAATTACACTTTTTTTCTCCATTTATCCTCCTATATCCATACTGCCTTAGAAATATCTCTTCTTTATAGGGTATAAACTATTAGAATAATATTGCTTTCAAGTAGATGATGTGCTCACACATTTTACATACGTATTATCACGTGATGCACTTGACAAATAAAAATCTTTCGTGTGTAACGATTTATGTTCTTAGTAATTTATTAACGATTTATTAACGATTTATGTTCTTAGTAATTTATTAACGATTTATTAACGATTTATGTTCTTAGTAATTTATTAACAATCGTTCACTAGAATACACTGTTCACATTCGTAACAATCGTTCACTTGAATACACTGTTCACATTCGCGCACTTACACAATGACAGAATCACAATACACGGTGTAATGCGGTTGTCGCACTATTTATAACGCAGCACGGCACAATTTATAACCCGAAGCATCTATATCTGGACTCCGAATTGAACTGAACTGGGCGGCGCTCATGGGTCTGTTTTATACCTGCTGCCTCTCGGTTGAGTACCTTCCAGAACATTCCCTGGTTCCAGGAACTCGACGTGTTGTCTCGAGCGAACGGGGAGGTTCCCAAATGTTCGAGACCCTTAATCCTCCACAGGTCGTTGACCTTGCGACGCCAGCAGCCCATTTGACCGGCGCAGGTGCGAGCTCGCAACACGTGGGTTTTGGTTCCCTTGTAGAATGTCGTGACACCTCGTTTGTTGACATTTCTGATCAGAATGACATACTGTTCATCTGTCACGACCATAAGCTATTTGACGATAGGTCAACGAAGGAGTAAAACATTGCAGCTGTTGAATGTACGTACATAGTTACGATCTTTTGGTGTCGTTATTTAACGGAAACTTTAGAGAGAGCTTCTGAAGTCCATTCTCGATGTCGAATAGGCGACCCAAAGAATGTGGAAAGTCCATTCGACCGGTAATTCACCTCTTCCTGAACAACTAAAACAAGTTAGGTACCTACCAATAGTCTCCAAGTTGCCCCTTGTAGTATGTGGACATGATTGAAAGGAAGTCCATCGTGTCCATTAGGAAAATTTCGATTTTGAACAGTTCCTACACCATCTCTTCCTGTACAGCCAAAAATAACGAAACGGCTAATCATTCTAATTCGAGTCTGAAGACTTCTGCGAGAAACTGACCTAGATATGAAGAACGTTCATGACTCCCATGACAGCAATTCAATTCTAATACAAACATCGGTTCCCACAAGAGCAGGTTTCCGGATGGCCGGGTTGCATTTGCGAAGAGAGTCACACCTACCAAAAAAAATGACTAAAATGAGCCGCATACATCACGTCACCAAATAACTTACTGTAATACGTTTACGATCAGAACAAAAATCAGAAAATAGTATATACTGCTCATTCTCACCGGAACAAAGTACATCTTCTGCCGTACGAAAACCTTGGGAAGATCCATTTTAAGTGCGACGACAATTTTTTCAAACGAGCGAGTTTTCACGCATCATCAAATTCGTTTCCTCATTTCTATTTACGCATTCATTTCGGGCATTCATGATATGAATTCATGAATATGAAGTGTTCACTGGCGGATCACGGTCATTCCTATGCTAAGTAGGTTTGAGGGCATGGAAACCTTTTGGAAAGACGCCGGGTCATTGTGACAAGTGCAGAGCTCCTCTTTCTCGTCATACGTTCAATATGCCCTATTAGGTGTTCCACGTTTCGGTTAATTATTCCTTGAATAATCAGCTATGTAATTATGCCAGAGGTCAACCACTCCGATTGGCGCCAAATTTTGAAAGTATAAGTTTCATGTCTAGTTCGAAAAACTGGCAATCCGATCAAAAAAATAGAAGAGGATCAAAAAACTGAAATTTCCATCCGCCGTACGCCGTCCACACCTTTTGTGGTATCAGAAAATTTTCTGAAAATCTGAAATTTTGGTTAGGGACCTCTTTTGGCTTTACTTAGCCCGATCAATCCAAATTCGGAGAGATTACGGGTAAAAATTGTTTTTTGAAAAATTGTATATTCATATTATTGCAATCTCTGAATTATTGGAATGACTCCACTCTCACAGTTTTCCCCTTACACTTCCTTAGAAGGAATAATAAAATATTTAGGAATAACGTGCAGCATTTTTTGAGGCTAATGTGGACGTGCAAGAGAGATTGACATCTCCTAAAAGGAGAGAGGGGAAATGAGACAACAGTTTTACCAAAATATCGGCAAACCGTTGAACCGATTTTAGTTTTTCAAGTATATTTGGACTCATGAATATGCGGTGCGTCAATGTTAAAATTCTACAATGATTTGCAAGAGCAATAGTATGAGGAATACTGTGAGTGTGGAGTGTCCTGGATGCATTCTAATCGACTCAGCGTCCAACATTTAGTGGATAATGATACCCCACGCGCCTATATATCCAAAAATCCCGAAAAATCATTTTCGAAACAGGTCTGTAGGTACCCATTTTGACCCATTCCACCTCCAGAGGGCGCTAATCAGTCTGGGACATATCTCATTGGATTCAGAGACCTAAATGTATTGGAAAAATACCCCACACGTTTAAAATCTCGAAAATCCTTTTGTCAGAAACTCATTTTCAACCCATACCTCCCCCAAATGTGGGCCAATCACCCTGAGAACATTAGAGGTCGGCGTACGAACTTCTCGGGTTTTGGATCTAATCATCATTAAACGTCAAATTTTGTGGCCAATCGGAGAGGTTACCTACAAAAACACTACTAATCATTACTACCGTCGTAATTAAAAATACAGTGTTATGTATAAATGTATTGATATCCCGTTGCCTAATTGGACTTTATTAATATAAGAAATTGATTTATTGATACTCTTTCAACTATGATTGGTATACAACTATGGTTTGCTCAGTAGAACATTAACCAAATATTGGTCGTGGTCGCTTTATATTAATTCTTCCTTGATTTAATCGTCCTGGGGTTCCATCAATTTTGATCCTCAGTCTTGGGATTGCTCATGAATGGCATACATTTGAAGAGGTAACTAATATTCGAATTTTTCTGGGGCGAATAATTTATTTATTATAAAATATTACATGTTGGAACATCATTTGAGATCTATACTAAATTATATGAATTTATTATTAGGTTGATTATACGATTTAATATTTTATTTATTGTCCAGATTTATTTGTCTTGATTTATTAGATTTATATTATGATTTATAATATCCATAAGATCTTCATAGATTATTTTGGACATAACCTACAGGATTTATGAAGTTTTAAATTTATCCATAGGGATTACTCCTGGTTCTCATCAGGCATTGCCCGACTACTGTAACTTAGAGTAATCATACGATAGAAGCTATACCCTTGAGAAAAAATGCTTCTTTCCTCATTTTATCCAACCCGCCGGAGTACAGTCGTGATCAACTCTTGCCAAATGGGTAATTACGAGTGGTAATGATCACAGGCATTTCGTGATTATCCCGAGAGCCGTGCTAATATTGACCGAAATTATAATCTTGTCACACGTGCCAACAAAAATTGGGTGTCTTATTATTTTCCGTAGCCATATAATGTATTCCTCGCTGTTGTGTACGCACTGGGCTCGCACTTAAATAATTGCGTGGTGAGATTGAAAATGGGTCCATATAATAAGAATGGATTAAGAATTAAAAATTAAGAATGGAAGAAGATGGCGCTGAGAATACAATGGGACTTAAGCTAATTAAAGCTTTCAAATTTCACTAGATATTTGTAATTCTCGTGTGTGCAAATGTCGTAAACTTATACTTATTCAGTAGGTTCGCACAATTCTTAACCCTTTTCCGAGTACCTGAAGGGGAATAATAGTTAGATAACAGCGACCACGAAAGAAAAGAAATTGTTGTTAAAATACTCTTATCTGACTAGTATATCGACCATTATGGTAACCCAATATTACCAGCTTATTTACTCAGCTCCATTTTATTGCATATATATATATGACCGACAATAATATCTCCTACAATAATCATCTTTATTCCCAATACAACATTATTTATATCGATTTTTCTGTCGGTTACAGTTGATCGACCAAAATGTCGGGGGGTGAGGAACCACGAGTGTACAAAGTGGGCATCCATTGGATTAAAGTCCTCCTCCAAATTCACCTTCATCCTCTTCGGGGCCTACGGCCTCCTTTTGGCGTTCACGCAAGCTCACATCGTCACATCGCTGTTATGTAAGTTGAAAAACTGAAATTATGATCGACTTCCTAGTGATGAATAGGCCTCGGTGATGAGCTTCAGTCGGCTCGTCGCTTTATGTAACGGCTTGATGAAAAAAAAAATGACCGATTACTCTTCACTTTTATGTTCTCTTTGATGAATTAATGCAATGTTTTAAAATACATTTGCTACATAAAAAGGAACACTGGATTTCTTGCTTGTTGATAACAGAAAGTTTACTTTAATCGCTTCTTTCAAGCCATTAAAAATTAAATGATATGATATTTTTTATTTATAATGGAGCCAAACCAATTTAATTTCATTCGCACATTTATATCACAACAAAATAAAAAAAATATTAAAAAATGTCACATGAAGTGTAATGATAAAGAAATGCAACATGGAAATGTGTCATTAATTATTTGGTAAAAATTCATACATTTGGTGTTTCAGGTTTGGTATTAGTATTTCTAGGAACGATAGGATTAACATTAGGATGCCACCGGCTATGGGCGCACAGAACGTTCGAGACAAGTTTCTTCATGAGAGCTGTGTTCGCCGCCTGTTACTCCCTCTCTTGTCAGGTAAGTAGTCACTGTAGTCATATGAGCGAAATTTGTATGCCATTGTGTCTTAAAATGCTCCTGTGCTGTATGGAGAAGACTACGTTGGTTAGTAAATAGGTAGATACAGGGAGAAGTGGTTCCTACTAATTTCTTCTGATTAGGGGGCGAAGGGGGGCAACCAAAGACCCGGGTGTGTGGAGATTTTTACCCACTAAAACCTCACCTCCTTTTCCCACGTTGGGGCCCAGCCTGGAACTGTTTGGCACATTACTTCAGGCTGGATTCCGATTTCTGCCTGCTAGCTGGTCCCGTTTGCCTGAAGTTCCCGTTGCCGGGCCCTTTCCTCGACGAGCTTGCTCTCCAAGATGTTTTGGATGTACCCTGCCACGGCATTCCACTGTGACTTGCTCTCGAGCATCCTGGTCATCATATCCTCGGGGGTGGGAGGGCTGGTCATTTCTAGCTCCCTTGCAATCTGCCATCGCTCTCTCTCCCACCTCTCGCATTCGAAGAATGTTAGTTGAGCGCTGTCCTCTTTGTTGGTGCAATGTAGGCGTCGTGGAGATTCCACGGTACGCATCCTATGGAGATACTGACAGAACATCCCGTGACCCGAGAGGAACTGCGTTAATTCACCGTGTTCCCTCGCTACCCAGTGTTAGATTCCAGAAATGGCAAATACTTGGAAGCCAAGCAAGTCAGCAAAGAGTCAGAACGACGCGATGTTTGCCAATTTCAGCCACTTTTCTCTGAAAACATTTTTAATAGCCAATCTCCAAACTTCTTTGTTTATGAGTATAAAAATTTTCTGATGATTCTCTGTGTGTATCCAAAAAAGAATCAATTATAGGTCTCATTACGCCTGCCCAACTCAAGATGCAAGCCTTTCTGTGATATGACATAACCAAACTCTTCCTCAACAGTTGCAAACGTGCAATGCTGAAATCGTTGTTTATCTAGAGTCATTGAGTTTTTTGGCAAGTGTTAAGAGTGGGTGTTATATCAGAGGAATGACATGATTTGCAACATTCCCTCCTTTTATACAAAATGAAGTATATTATCTCAATGTCAATTTTTAATCATTTTCTAGTGAACAATTGAACATAGAAGGAACAAATACATTGAATTGAAAAGGCAGGTAAATAGAAAGTTCTAGTTGTGTAGATAATTGTTGACAGACAGATGTCATACAATGTTCAAACAGAATTGTTCATTCCATTCCTGAATTAGGTACCTAAATGTGGATAGGTAGCAATAACAACAACTGTGCTCATCATTTTTTGTAGGAAGTTATGTGATGAGGGACCAAACACCAAAATAAGGAAACAAATGAATAGGGTAGCTAAAATAATATAAACAAATGAGTGAAAAATAACACACAAGAAGGTTACTGGTTTATTACTCATATTATCAACACGCTCTGTGATTGGTTTGATAAGGGCTACAATGTGTCAGTGACGGTCTCTAGCGGCAACATTCCATCCTGACTTCTGGTTGGCTCACCATTGCAAACTAAAGAGCCACATGCGCATGCGCGTTATTAACATTGTCTTGTTACAGCAGTTTCTGTTTAAAATTTGATTGGACTTTGATCAGAGCATTGTCCTTGGCCTCATCAACTAATTCCCTGATGCTGGAATTGTTTTTTTGAAATACATATCTGCTTTCTACTTTTTAAATGTGACTTATATTTATTTGAGGTCAAGATTTAGCAGCAATCAATCATGGATACCAGTATAGCAGCAGTGTGTAATTTTCAAATGTCCATATAATTTTAAGAACTCAATGTAGAATCGAGCTCATTACTATTGTGAGGTGTATTGTATTGTGGGCATCTTGCATAGTATCAGTATATGATATTATCCACCAACTTTTGTTAACATTCAAAAATAACAAGACTAATTTCAGAACAAAGTATTCAAGTCAGTCAGACCGGTAGCTGTTAATGGTGGATAATTAGCATGTCATCTCAACCGAAAACTAGTGGAGGCCCATCAGCCACAAACCTGAGGAAGTGGTGAGAGAAGGAGTAACGACCGATCATCAACTTTCTAATGATTATTCGTTTTTGTGATTATATAATGCGTAATGATTGGGTATTCGAATTTGAAGATCGTAAAAGTGGTAAAACCAAGAAGGATGTAGGGGAGACTAACGTTATTGTTATTCCTGGAGTCCGTATTTACTTAGGTATATACGTAGGTAAGTATCTACGTAATGGGTTTCTCTCGATGCCTAAACGAGATTTCCTTTGTCCGAGGTGATTTTCGTGTTTACTTCTCTGAAACGAGGTTTTTCATAGAACACAATGCCAAGTCAATACGGAGAGCGTTTAGATTTTATTTTGTTATATAAAGGTTTGAAATCAAAATCAGATCGAAACGTGATCAACAACTTGGTGATGCCCAGCTACTAGGTACTAGTTACAAAGTGAAATCTCATTTCAGGGCTCCGCTCAGGATTGGGCCATCACTCACAGGGTTCATCATCAAAACCACGGTACATCGTTGGACCCTTTCAATTACAAGAAAGGCACGTTCTACTGCCACGTCCTTTCGCATTGTATGGAGAATGATCCCGACATCGAAAGGAAAAAACGGCACGGGGACACGAAGGACCTGGAAGATGACGCCGTCCTGTGGGCTCAACACTGGTAAAAAACTAATTTTGGTTGTTTTGATATTAGATAGATTGTTTAAAGAGAGTGGAAAGAAGACGGGATGATTACGGGGAGGGGGGGGGTATAAATTGTACCCCGGGGCACACTGGTCGATTCAGTGTCCAAAATTTATTGGGAAATGGATCCATCTTGGCCTAAACGATGTAACTCAAATTATAATCCTACAAGAATAACCTGCAGCGTAGGTAGACTTATTCCGGAAATATGTTTTTAAAAAATGGGATTTTTAGGATTTCCGGCGACGTAGGCGTGTGGGGGTACCATTTTTTACTAAATTTTGGACGCTGAATCCTATGAAACGGGTTCTAGACCGATAGGTGTCACAGGTGGAGGTGGGTAAGGGTCATAATGAATACCTATATCGAAACGGAATTTTCGGGAATTTTTAGTACAAATGCCTGTGGGGTATCATTTTCCACAAAATTTCGGACGCTGAATCCAATTAAATGGGTCCCGGAATGATTAGTACCCTCTGAATAAGGTTATGGGTTAAAATGAGTAGGATTTTATCCTACCTACCTATTTACCCATTTCGAATATTTGTTTTCGAGATTTCTGGTACCTGGGCGTGTGGGGTATCATTTTCCACTAAATTTTGGACGCTGATTCGATTGGAATGGGTCCGGGACCCACCACACTCACTGTTTTCCCCCATTTGCTCCTGGCCCGAGGAATAACCAGCCTCTTTAAATGAATAGCTTTTGTAAAATGAGAAACAGCCATGCGGCATGGCTAAAAGAGCGGCTTTTAGCGACGCATTGGGACTCACAGTTTAATTAATAAGATTCAAGTATTTTTCGACTAGAGAAGGAGCGCTACGACGGACACGTCAGAACTCGCAGAAGAAAATGATTAAATAACAACCCAAACAAATGTCCACAATATAAAATTTTAATCCTGTTTGCAATGCACAATGCGTAAATCGTTTGCTCACTACTGACTTTTATCCTGTATATTACAATTTATTTGAATTTACATTGCCCAATCAAGGAACTAAATGCTTAATATTATTACATTTTATTTGTATTGATGACTCACAATGAAGAAATGATGACTTAATATAATCACATAAGATTATATTTTTATTTACAATACACTATGAAGGAGACGCGTACTTTATATTTTTCAGGCAGATACTCAATTAATTACAATAGGAACAATAATAAGACATTCAATGCGTAACTTTTCTTGAACATTTTCTAGAAATTAGTATCATTTTCAGCTGCTAGTTTTATGACAATTTACGTAGTCTTATGTATATCCTGACTTAATCATTCGACGATAGCCTCTTTGGGTGTTTATGCAGTTGGAGGAAGCAGCCATAGGGCACCGCTAACTTATCTTTCCCAAATTTGTGCGGGAAGTGGAAGTTGTTGAAGCAGTCTTTATGCTTTCCAGTTCTGCACGTAAAGCTTCATTTTCTCTTTCTAAATCGTTGACCTTGGTTAGGAGGTTTTCGTTTTCTTGTATCAAAGTAGCGTTATCTTCCTGAATGATAAATTCATAAACTGGACTCTGGAAACTATCTTTTTCATTATTGAATGCCGCTGAGTTCTCATCTGAAGTTGAAGCTAACGACGTACCGCTGTTTTCCAGGAGATTGTGTACGATTTTCTCGGATTCCCTTTTTTTAAATATTTTCTCTCTGTTCAATGCTTCTTTTCTTGGAAGATTGATGGTTGGAATAGCGTCCTTTTTCAAATTTCTGAGGTGAGAATAAGTATAGTTCATCAACTTGTTGCGCAACGGAACCATAAAACATTCTTCGGAAAAGTGATGGGAACAAATCGTAGCGTTTTTCGTGTTAATTTTGTCTGCTCTTCTACACGCGTTTACCCATATTTTACTAAGGTCCTTTTGCTTAGGGAATGAATAATACTTTATTGCTGTCCCTTTAGTTTTTCGGTTGCCATTGGAACAACCATAAACTGCACAGTTAGGCATATTGGATGAACTTCAACCCGCTCGAAAAGGGGTACTTACGGTCAATTTTGGCGAAATAGGGATTATTCTCACACGTAGCAACATTGCTTAGAAGGGTTAGATAGTCAGTCTGATTCTGAACAAAAGCACAGGAAATATTGAAACACTGGTTGAATATCGAGCCTAGGCCCCACTCGCTGTGGGTGCAAACATATGCAACGTTTCTTTTAAAGTTCACTGGCTTCGAATTAACGAGAAAGTCAATGTATTCGATGTTGATTACACTGTAGGAACTCCCCATGGAATAAGTATTAGTAGGAATACTTATTCCATGGAACTCCCTGAGCCAACTACGAATCGGATACGATCGGAGCATCCAATGTTTTTGTTGTTACTCGACGTCTGCATAACCTCCCAGAAGGTTACCGGCGAAGGAGCAACACGACTTCTTCCTCTTCACGCTGCGCTCGATTACCTGACCCTACTGGGTCACATGAATACGGTCGAACGTATTCGAAAGAAAATTTTATAAAAATCTGAAATTTGGGTCAGGGACCCGTTTCCGACTCTAGTTGATCCTCGACACTTTTCTGAACGACCGGAACAAATTGGAAGGGGGGGGGGAGTGTCAAAATGTGTATTTCGAAAAATGGATTTTCGAGATTTTTGGCGATCCAAGCGCGTGGGGTATTATTTTCCACTAAATTTTGGACGCTGAATCGATTGGAATAAGTCCTCATGCTGTTGATCCCAGTGAAAGGATTTGCAGCGTTTTGGTAGTAGATAATTTGTTAAAATTTGATATTTTTGTAGGCTTATGAAGCTAGGGAACGCTTAACATAATTGCTGAGTACTAAGAGCTGCTGGGATTTCTTTTTACCATATTTTTTTGTTAATACAAAATAATAGAGTTCGTCGTGAAAGCCTTTTATAATCGATGTCGCATTTTACCTGGGCTGATCTAGTTGTTTTATGAGCAATGTATTCTTATAGCCTAACCCAGAAGAGGCTATGATATAGGTACCTAAACATACTGCAAACATACAGTCTATTCCTCCAACCATACCAAGTTATCCATGAAGCCATAATTCGATCATGTTTTTCAGGTTGAACTGGCTCATTGTGCCACTTTGGAGCCTTCTCCTGCCCATCTATTTGGGCGTGTTTTGGGGAGACTCTCTATTTAACTCGCTCTTCGTCGTTGGCTTCCTGAGGATTCTTATACTTCAGCACATGTCGTGGGCTGTCCACAGCTCCTTCCTCATCTGGGGCCTTGATCCCAAGGACAGGTATTTTACAGAGTTCATACTCGTGAGTTAATTAACAGTAATTTTCCTTTTGGAAATAACAAAAGGAAGCTCTGAGTTCTTGCAAACTGTGAAATTGTGTAAATGATGGATTTTTCAAAAAGCCACCCACTGAACGGTGACGTCACAACCCATGTGAAAAAGTGTAATAAAAGTTACATTTGAGACAAAAACGCCAAGAACTATAGCATTTATGGCCACTGCGCTCTGGCGGACAGTTGTAAGTTTCATTTTCTTGTTGTAAGCAAACCTTTGTAAGTAGGATGCAACAAAGATAGGTCTCTTCAGATAAAATACTGACCAAAGCACAGCTGTAGGCATTTTGGTTGGTTTTTTGAAACCAAACTCAAAATTAAGGTGGACCTCATGTGGGTCCTCTCAACAGGGGTGGGAAGGGAAACGCCGAATGCTGAGTCAGCATTGCTGACGCCACGGAATGTTCTCCAATTTTTTTTAAAACAACTATTTTAATTTCAAGGGAATGAGTTGTAGGTTCATACTCTCCGGAGCACCCCTATTCATGCGAAAAAAAATATATTTTTTCAACCCCATTGTTTAGAAAATGCTCAAGGTTCTTTGGTCATGTCCATGATCTACTGCGCCAAAGAAAATTTATGAAATCATAATATGATGCATATTATGCTATTGTAGTTTTTGATTATCACCCTCCCATCTCAGTTGTTGTAATCTACCAAGCGGTTCTTTTGAAATGAGTACTTGTGGTTTGAATGGGTTTAAAACTTCTGTTGTAGAAAATCTGGCGAAACTTGGTTGGTCTTCTTCATCAACAAGAGCCTTTGGCCACAGTACCACTACCTCCTCCCTTGGGACTACAAGAGCGGCGAGTTCGGCACCTACGACGCTGGCGTCTGTACGACTGTCTTCAAAATTCTAGCAGTCCTCGGCCTCGTTCGAAACCCCGTCACCATAACGACGGGCGGCGTCAAAAAGGCTTTGGCCTCCGCGGTTGAGTCCGGCAAACCTCTACAAGATTGCCTCAACGACAACAAAGCTGTCGTCAAGGACGTCATCGAAGAAACACAAAGATCATGAGCCACTCTCCAGTCTGAACCTGTTACCCGTATACTGCCTCTGTGATAAGACCCTACAAGGGTCTCATTGGTTGAAGCAAATCGGCTCTTAAGAGGGTTTCAAATTCTCAACCAAAAAGGTTATCTGTTCATTCATGCCAGTCGCTCACCTGTGCTGTGCTCAAAACTGTTCTGCAAAAATTCCTATGACATCGTCAGATCACCTGATGAAAAGGGTATAACAGTTTGTGACCTACGCTCTTTGCGATCTGCAGCTAAGGCGTCCTTGGTCTCCAAATAATCCACATTCTGTTTTACCCACTATTCCAAATAAAAACTTTAAATAGAATGAATTGTGATATTAATTTTCCTCCACCATATTTATCTTGATAGTGCCCCACTAACTAAAATCTTGTCAACAAATTGAACCTTCATCTATTATTTGTTTTCTTTTGACGTTTGATCACTGTTTTAGTTTTCTAAGAGGTTTCCTTCGCATTCGGTGACTCAAGCTGCTTTTGATTTTTAATTGTGGTACATCCGACAAGGGAACACGGCTACGGAATTCTAAATTCTTTTCAGAATACGTTTCCCCCTTTTCTGCCAATTTCTAAAAAAAAGTTGGCCCAGAAATATTTCTAACTAGATTTTACGGTTAAGCTAAATTATTCTTATGCACTGTTGCGAGGAATAATTATCTAGAAAATAAAATACCAATTGTTTTAATTATAATTATATAAATTATTATAATATAATTATAATTATATAAATTATTATAATATAATTATTATAATAAAATTATTATAATATAATTATCTCTCTTAGCCTGAAGCCTCAGTTGTAGAATTTGAGATGTGTCAACCATATTTTGAAGTGGTACCTGGACTCAAACGAGACCATTGTTTGGGTAAACTTACACTTATGAGTAAACTTACACTGAAGGTGATGGGATGCGTAGGAACAGTAAAAAAGAGGTAGGGAAGTCATCAGGCACCTCCAACTGAGAATGGAAGGAAAATAAGGTTCAACCGCTTAGGCGGTCCTCCCAATGAATGTGATAATTTGTTTCTTTTGAGTTTCTACGTCCATTCAGTTTCGAAAATATCAGAAAAGATTCCTGGACACACGGGAAAACTGGCTATCTTCCACGCGCCCCAAAACCTAGTTTTCTTCTTTTGAGTATGACTGTTACGAATAACATCTTTGTTATAGAATAACGACCGCCTAATCCGCACATAAATGATCAATTATTGCAAAAATACGGCAGGCAAACACCAGCTGTTCGATTATTATTTTGTAAATATAATGAAGTGGTTGGCGAAACTCTTCATTTTTCTAAGAGTAATTTTAATTAAAACAACAAAATAGAACCGGACATTGTCTGTGTCAACAATAACTTACATAATGCCGAATAGGTCGGTATTGACTATTGAGTAAACACTTGAGGTGTTAATACATCAATAACGGGGCGTTGAATAAGAGCCAAGAGGAACTCGTTCAGTAGTCCAGTCCAATGCTTACGAAAGTAATCATAGCTGTGTGTCTTGGCCTTTGTGCCAGAGGTGAGTTGTCTTTGTCATGTGCTGAAGCTTTAAGTAGTGAAACCATTCAGAGACATTGCAAGGAGACTTGAATATGGCGCACATTTTCGAGGATCTTGATTCAAATGAACTGTTGATAGACCTAAAGTTCTTCTATTTTGACTTATAAATTCTAGCCAGCACATTTCATTCTCCAGGTGTATTCCTAACATGAAAAGCACTTCTGGTGTTGTCCATCAAAGTCCGGTTTATCTTCAAGTAGAGACAGTTGATTTTTGCATTATTTTTGCTAATATTTTGCTCTGAAATGGAATATAAGATCATCAAATCACAAGTTTTTGTTTTATGAATATTCGCACTATTTATTTTCAGTGGGAGAGGCAACTAATGATCCTGATGTTAACGAGCATACAGTAATTTTCAGTCTGTATACAAAGTGAGTGTCACAAAAATTGTTCTCAATAGTTTATTTCGAAGTGCTCAGCAAGTGGTAACTGCAAGGCTACGTTACTCTGTGCAAGGTATATACATAGATCGTGAGCGTTCAGGAATAGGATGTATCTCTGGTGCATCCATGTATTAATGTCGCTTGTCCTGTGCTGCATCGTAGAGATGCCACCAGTAAAGCAACAATAATTTTGAAATGATCTAGCGAATGAACTTGGATGATTTTAAACTTGCTTGTCCTGGGCTGGAACGTAAGAGATGTCACCAGTAAAGCTATGTTACCATATTTTGGAATTACATTAGGGAAATGAACTGAATGATTTGAACTAGCTTGTTCTGGGTTCCAATGTAAGTGATGTCATCAATGAAGCGGAATTATTTTTGGCTACAACTCTGTTGGCGATGTTCAGAGCTTTAAGAGGAAACAAGTATTACGTCAAACTGGCCTGTGCAAACCTTTTTATGGGCTGGAGAGAAGCACAATTATGCCCTCCACAGCTTACCCAGATAGGGTTTTTCCCGTCCACCTCTTCTTCTCGTTTACTGCATATTTTCTAATTAAATGTTGGATGCCACCACAGTATCCACATTTTCACAGAAAGCCCGGGCTATGTATTCACCCAAGGATACTTTTTGGAAAAGTATCGTTTCATATCGATCTTTTCTCTTTGGTAAATTTCATAGTATCGGATCCGATACTTTTTTCATTCCTCACATTTTATCAATTCCCACAATTATAAAGTGTAGGTCCTTCTCTCTATCTACCTCCACTCTAGAGTTATGGAAGGCAAACCACTTCAACAAAACCGCAAAATTTGACGTACAACCTTCTCCAGCTGTCAACAGTCATTCAACTGTCCACCATGCTCCATCTAGGACCAACAATTGTCCATATTGCAAGTTTCTCTTAAATTTTTACACCTAGAATACCATTTTCGTTTTAATTTATAAATTAGGCTTAAAAAACGTTTCAAGTTAAAAAGGGTGATTTATTGCTTAGTTCATTTAATGCTATCCTGAAAAAATGGATCAACATGTGGACAATCACTCATTTTTATAGTTATCAATGTAGATGAAGATAAAACATGAACGGTTAATATTCTATTATAACGCTTGTTTTTTGGAGATTTTTTCCCATGATCAGTTGAGCCCAGAGTTTTTGATGACAGTTGAGCTTTTTTCTGACGCAATATTTCTTCGAATTTATTGTTCTAGATCGACATTCGATTCACCGGAGAAGCTGGTTTTAGGGCAAAATGCCACCCTGGCGGATTCCAAGTTTGACCCGTTGAAAGAAACCGTTGTGCTGATTCACGGTTATCGAAGCACAATCAATTCTACTGTGGATCAATCAATAAAAAATGGTTAGTAAGGGAGAATGGGTTGGGTGAAAGTTCTAATATTTTTTAATTTTTCGTAGGTACTGTAATATTACCTACATGTCGTCCATGATAATCTTCACGATCCCTGAATAAACCGCTTCGAAGTTCTTTTCTTTTTGCGGTTCTCCCATAATAAATATGGAATGGGGACGAAAACGTAGGAAATTCTAGTAATCGACCAACTCAAAGAAATATTTTAATCCGACGTAATTGTTTAGAAATCCTCCAAAGAAATGATTTGAACGTGATCTCCGTTGGATGGGACCATTTCACTCGGAACCCCAGTTACCCGTGGACCGCAAGTAAAACCAGGCCTGTGGGAGAATACGTCGGGCAGTTTTTGAGCTTCTTGATTGATCATGGGTCTTCACCATCGGCATTTCACTTGATCGGGCACAGCCTGGGAGCCCATGCTGCTGGCTTTGCGGGAAAGTTCCTACGAAAATACAACCGCACTGTGAGAAGAATATCAGGTGAGTTGTACCTGTCGGTCGAACAAAGAACTCGCATTTTATCTACACCAGCTCGTTTTTCGTTCATTGCTCAAATTCAGATTTTTTTTTTTTTTTTTATATTAAAGGTCTCGACCCAGCTTGGCCTAATTTCTCTGAATACCCTGAAGATGCGAACAGACTGGCCAAAGACGATGCTGATTTCACTGATTGTATTCACACATGCGGTGGAGAACTTGGAATTCCCTACCCTATTTGTCAGGCTGATTTTTACCCCAACGGAGGAACATGCTTGGGGCAACCAGGTTGCGCGTTTTACGACAAACGTAAGTCGGCCTAGAAATAATTTTTGCAAGGTAATACGTACTTCCAAGCTAAAATTACAAAGTTTTGCCGCGTCTGAGAACCTCACCTATTATTCCCCTTATTGTTCCAGCCTGTGGTCACGCAAGATCTTATGAATACTTTGCTGAATCCATAAATCCAGCGCATCGTTTCGAAGCAACTTCCTGTACGAGTAATGTTTTTGGAATTCCTATCGGGTGCAGGAACAGAGGAGCCCTAATGGGCTATCCAGCTTCTCCCCAGTACGTACCTTTTCAACAGCCTAATAGTATTTTAGATGTAGTATAATAACTACTAATCAATAGAGTAATATAGAATCATTTCCGTTCGGTAAAATACATAAAATTTACAAAAATGTATAACGTAAAAGAGGTTAAAAAAAGAATCATTTTCACAAAATATAAATAAATTCAATAGAATACCAATGTTTGAATTTGAAGGTGTAGCTAGAAAAAATGACGAATTGTTCTATTTTGTATTTACTTATCTCAATTTTTGGCAGATTCAAGGGACTATTTTATTTGACAACAAGAGGTCAGTATCCCTACGCGCCCATCGTTGAAGGAAACTGAAGAAATCCTGAATATAGTGAGTGTGCAAAAGATCACTAAAAATAATTATTTTTTGTGAAAGAAATGTAAAAAGTCAACTGAAATGTTGAAATGTCAGATTTTTTTTTTGTATTTACCTAAAAACGTTGTCAATAGATTGTTTCCCATCTACACACTAGAATCCTCGTACCTGTCAGATCTGTGAAATATTCTTTCAGATTACATATTGGTATGATTACAAACGGTGTCACATAACACATGTAGGTACTGAAATAATGTCCAATGGAAATAAAGGTTTTCATCATGACTAAATAATAATTATTAAACCTAAATTTCGAGAAACTGGTGGCCTTTGAAATCAAGGAAGCCTTCATGGAAGACGATGATTCTATTGTTTAAATTGTGTTATGGCTTTGTCATTTGAATTTTCATTGGTACAATTATGGCGTAGGTAAGCCTAGTACAGAGTTGATTTATCTTGCTAGTATCTTGGGAAGATAAGATTTGGGCCTCTACTCAGCTCAAGAGTTGTAGTTTTTAGAATTTCGATTCCTCTTTTTTGATAAGACGATCGATTGAGATGTTTCTGAATCAACACAAACGATCTATTTGACACTTCGATATCAAAGGGAGGAGTGAAGTAGTAGTCCAATAAAAATGGTCCCAGAACGATTGGCACCCACTGGAAGAAGTTATGGGTCAAATTGGGTATATATTACCCATTTTGAATATGTGTTTTCGAGATTTCTGGTGACTAGGCGTGTGGGGTATCATATTCCACTAAATTTTGGACCCTGAATCGATTGGAATGGGCCTGGGACCCGCCACACCCACTGTTTCCCCCATTTGAGGAATAACCAACCAGTGTGCAAGAATTTGCAGGGTTTTTGAAATAACAACTCGTGATGAATTCGTTTTCGTAAAATGAAAGGAATTTGAAACAGCAACACAATCAAGAACTACTCGTTGGGAGTTTGTTTTCGTGTTGCTGTTTAATGAAAGGAACCCAAAACAGCAACACAATCGAAAACACTCGTTAGGAATTCGTTTTCGTGTTGCTGTTTAATAAAAGAAATCTAAAACAGCAACACAATCAAGAATACTCGTTAGAAATTCGTTTTCGTGTTGCTGTTTAATAATAGGAATCTAAAACAGCAACACAATCGAGAATACTCAATAGGAATTCGTTTTCGTGTTGCTGTTTAATAATAGGAATCTAAAACAGCAACACAATCGAGAATACTCGTTAGGAATTCGTTTTCGTGTTGCTGTTTAATAAAAGGAACCCAAAACAGCAACACAATCGAGAATACTCGTTAGGAATTCGTTTTCGTGTTGCTGTTTAATAAAAGGAATCTAAAACAGCAACACAATCAAGAATACTCGTTAGGAATTCGTTTTCGTATTGCTGTCTAATGAATTTTGATAAGACGATCGATTGAGATGTTTCTGAATCAACACAAACGATCTTTTTGACACTTCGATATCAAAGGGAGGTGTGAAATAGGCTCTGCCGAATTGGAGAAAATCGGAACATCGTGGAGTAGTTTGTTCATGAACGTTTTGAAAAAATTTCGTTTCTTTCGAATTTACTATTTAGGAAGACCTTAAATTGAACTTTGGGCAGTGGCAACATCTCCCCAGTACTGCCAATACACTCAAAGAAGTTCAAAATACGTACACAAGTGTTGCGGCAACGATCAGAATATCGATGTTAGTTAGAAACATTGAACTAAAACGTCAAGTTTTTCTTGATAGATTTTTATGCTTACTTTAATTTGCTAAGTTTGTAAAAAACATCGATGTTGAGAAAATGTCGTAATCTAAACATAGATGTTGAGAAAACACCGGTGTTGCTACATCCACTACGCCCAAATAGCGCTGTTCTGAATTCGAAAAACATGAAAATTATTTTAAAACACTTGAAAACAAACGGGACAGAGTAATTTGAATTCATTTGTAAGTATTAGTCGTGATGCCGCAACTGAAATAGTAATTATAACCCTGCGCTCCATTCCAAATTTACAACTTAGAACAATATTCTTTCAAAACATCTGAATACAAACGAATATTGTATTTTGAACTCTGATTACTTATAAATGGGCGGTGTTAGTGTTAAGTTGGCACCGCCAATCTTAATTTTTGTCTGGCGCATTTCTAAAATTTAAACAAACCAACTGACTCGTTTTACCCTTTTGGTTGGTTATTCCTTGAACAATCAACCTATGTTTTCATGCAAATGGTCAACCTCTCCGATTCGGATCAAAAATTTTTTCTGGACGTTTCATGGTGTCTAGATCACAAAAACTCTTTGATGTAGAGATTGACTTTTTGCATGTATACACATAAACATACCAACGACCATTAACGCTGCTAATTTTTCCACGGAGGTTAATTGGAGCAATTTTTTTACAGGATTATTATTTATTTTCAAATCTTGGGAGTATTTTGATTAACGTCCACATGTAGACATAGCCGTAGAGTAAGTAGAGTTAGCTCCAAGTAGCAGTAATAATATAAAGAGAGTATAATAATCAACTCATGTCAACCTCACCAATCTACCCCAAATTTGTCAGTTGTTGTTGTTCAGGTAAAGACGGGGAGAGGAGGACATAAATCGGATTCACCTGAGAAATATTTATTTCACGAGCCACATTTCAATCATATTCGAAATCACTTCACTATACAATGAAAATATTAAAACAATGTAAAAAGTCAGGATGACTGGAAGTGATATAGTCACCCTGATCACAAGCACACTTCATGGGGTATGGTGTGCTCTCAAGTGGCTTTTCAGGTTTCCTGCCTGTGCAGCTCTGTAGTCACACTGGTCACAAGCATATGGTTTGACACCTGTGTGAGTGCTCATGTGCCTTATCAGATACCCTGCCTGTGCAGCTCTGTAGTCACACTGGTCACAAGCATAAGGTTTGGCACCTGTGTGAGTACTCATGTGCTTTTTCAGGCTCCCTGCCTGTGCAGCTCTGTAGTCACACTGGTCACAAGCATATGGTTTGGTGCCTGTGTGAGTCCTCATGTGGGTTTCCAGAGTCCCTGCCTGTGCAGCTCTGTAGTTACACTGAGCACAAGCATATGGTTTGGCACCTGTGTGAGTGCTCATGTGCCTTTTCAGGTTTTCTGCATGTGCAGCTCTGTAGTCACACTGGTCACAAGCATATGGTTTGACACCTGTGTGAGTGCTCATGTGCCTTATCAGATACCCTGCCTGTGCAGCTCTGTAGTCACACTGGTCACAAGCATAAGGTTTGGCACCTGTGTGAGTACTCATGTGCTTTTTCAGGCTCCCTGCCTGTGCAGCTCTGTAGTCACACTGGTCACAAGCATATGGTTTGGTGCCTGTGTGAGTCCTCATGTGGGTTTCCAGAGTCCCGGCCTGTGCAGCTCTGTAGTCACACTGGTCACAAGCATAAGGTTTGGCACCTGTGTGAGTACTCATGTGCTTTTTCAGGCTCCCTGCCTGTGCAGCTCTGTAGTCACACTGGTCACAAGCATAAGGTTTGGCACCTGTGTGAGTACTCATGTGCCTTTTCAGGTTCCCTGCATGTGCAGCTCTGTAGTCACACTGGTCACAAGCATATGGTTTGGTGCCTGTGTGAGTCCTCATGTGGGTTTCCAGAGTCCCGGCCTGTGCAGCTCTGTAGTCACACTGAGCACAAACATATGGTTTGGCACCTGTGTGAGTGCTCATGTGCCTTTTCAGGTTCCCTGCCCTTGATGCTCTGTAGTCACACTGATCACAATGATATGGTTTGTCGCCTGTGTGAGTGAGCATGTGGATTTCAATGGCCCGTTTACTTGTTGCTCTGTAGTCGCAATGATAACAGATGTATGGTTTTGCAGTTGTGGACATTTTCCTGCTTCTCCTTTCCTCCATAATGCCAGAATGGTCGATTTTGACTTGGTCTTGGCTTCAGAACTCCAGTCTAAATAAAACAGAATATAACCGTCTTATGTTCTAAATTGATCAGCATTTATGATGTGAAATGAATAAACAAATGTAACTTCTGATCACATTACCTCAAGAATTTAGGTTCTTAGGAGAGTCAAATGAAGATAGCATCAATCACCATGGACGTCTTCACTAGATACCTTGGGTAAACTGCATGGGATGAGGGTTCCACAGGGAAAACTGATTTGTAAATGGCCCTCCACAGGCGTGAGCTGCACGGTTGGGTGAGGGAGAACCGTTATGGGAGCTTTATCTTGATATGGGGTGGGGGCCAGGTCAGATGTACTACCTGGCACCTGTGTCCCTTCAGCTGTTGGCCTGGTCAAATGGTTGTTTTTAGAAAAAAATAATTAGGGTTGATGGTTTCTGAACGAATTCCTACATTTTTTGGTGTGCTGAATCCAAATCTGAAGTTGGCCAACAAAAAAAAAAAAAAAAAAAAGACGGCTTCAGAATGAAATTGGCAAAAACCAGAATTCAAACGCTGCAAATTCTTACACACGGGTTGGTTATTCCTCGGACCAGGCAAATGGAGACTCATTTCTTCAAAATGGAGAAATGGGAAATGGGGGAAACAGTGGGTGTGGCGGGTCCCAGACCCATTCCAATCAATTCAGGGTCCAAAATTTAGTGGAATATGATACCCCACACGCCTAGGCACCAGAAATCCTGACACATACAAAATGGGTGGATACATACCCATTTTGACCCATAACTCCTTCCAGTGGGTGCCAATAGTTCTGGGACCCGTTTCATTGAATTCAGCGTCCAAAATTTAGTGAAAAATGACACCTTACTCGCCTAGATCGCCCAAAATCTCGAAAATCCATTTTTCAACCCCCCCCCCCCCCCCTCTCCTCAAATTTGGTCCGATCGGGCTGAAAAGTCTCGGCCGGGAACAGACCCCTGACCCAAATTTCTGATTTTTAGAAAATTTTCTACTACCAAAAAGGGCGCGGACGATGGACGGCGTACGGAGGACGGACATCGACCTTTTTTGATCAGGACATCATGAAACGTCCAGAAAAAATTTTGAGCCGAATCGGAGAGGACCATTATCATGAAAACATAGGTTGATTATTCGAGGAATAACCAACCAAAAACCAAATGTCCGTCTTAGGTAGCGCCTTTTTAGGTAATAGAAATTTTTCTAAAAATCTGAAATTTGGGTCAGGGGTCTGTTCCCGGCCTAGGACGGTCCTCCAAACTTTTCAGCCCGATCGGACCAAATTTGGGCGGGGTAGGGGTCAAAATGTGTTTTTTGAAAAATTGATTTTCGAGTTTTTGGGCGATCTAGGCGAGTGGGGTATCATTTTCCACTAAATTTTGGACGCTGAATCCAATGAAATGGGTCGCAGAACGATCGGCACCCACTGAAAGAAGTTATGGGCCAAATTGGGTATAATTATATTACCCATTTTGAATATGTGTTTTCGAGATTTCTGGTACCTGGGCGTGTGGGGTATCATTTTCCACTAAATTTTGGATCCTGAATCGATTGGAATGGATCTGGGACCCGACGGACCCACGTTTTCCCCATTTCCCCATGTTGAAGAAATGAGTCTCCATGCGCCTGGTCCAAGGAATAACCAACCCCTGTGTAAGAATTTGCAGCGTTTTATAGAGCATGGACGACTGTACAGATGAAGGAATCACGGTGTCTGGCGTCGAGCAAATTGATTCATTGAAATGCGTCATTTCCTGGATTTTCCGTTCTTCGAATTCAACCTTTAAAATCCAATTGACGACCGATGCGAACAACTGGCCTTCCGTTCTGGGTGAACGTGGCAAATCTCAGCTGGTGACAGCTTGTGCATTGAGTCTCGCTGACGCATGGTTCCGTGAAATCTTTTTGTCTAGGATTAGACAGGCGCGTCGGATCTCATCATTATACTGGACTGATAATGAGTACCTGGGTAGAGCTTTCTAATTAATGAGAACAAAAGGCCGTCAAGACCAAAAGCCCATGGACGAGGAAACAGAACGAGTAGGTAGTGGACCTAATAACTCAATTCAAATATATTTTTAACAAATCACAACAACAACAACAAAGACCGCTGGAAAAATGCTTCTACAATGGTTGGTTATTTCATTGGTAGATATTTTTCTTTCCACTAAATTTTGGACGCTGAATCGATTTAAGGCCGATTTCCGCAATCGGTAAGTGGGTATCTACACCTAGTGCTGCCACACGTTCTGTCGCAACAAACATTCTACGAACGCTGTAGCTCGAACAAGTGCACAATGAAACCTGCCCTTGGACTCAGTGTTTATCTAAGATACAGAGCTAGAGATCATCGCTCAGTTCTTGTTATTATGATTCATATCACCAATTTATGAATCATTGTGAACGGGAAGGAAACTGTCCCGCAGTCATCGAAGTTTAAAGTGCATAAATCAAATTCAGGAATTATCCAAACCCTGAAATCGTAGGGTATTGATCGAACGTTTGTGTGGAGGACCATTCATTGTTGAATCCATCTAGTCTGTCCAGGGCAAGCTGCGAGCAGGTTGTCCTTGCTCTGAAATGACAAAGAAATTCGCCGAAGCTGCCCAAAACAAATTTAAGAGAAATCCACTTTGGGAACAGGAAATTCTGGGCGCCTATCAAAGAAAGACAAAGATTCACATTGGCTGAGCAGGTACGCCAGCGGCGATCATACTCTAGTTTGTTTACAGTGAATAGCTTTTCACAATTGAACCATAATTTAACTTCCAAACGACGAAGTTTATGGTCTTAGCTCTTGAGATGTTCAATTCTTTGATACCAAAAGGTTATTTGCGTGGGAATTTCTGGTTTCTAATGTTTGATGGCTAATACAATGACACCGAACAATTCCCTTGAGTAAATAGAAGACTAAGAACTGACTTTTTCCATAGTGAGGACTGCTTAAAATAATAATCTGTTGAGGAATACATCGCAGCAGTTAGGTATGTTCTGGACATTTGGAAACACGAAATTTTCGGGCAAATCAGAGATGACTGAGTATAGGGTGAGTTGAAGATTCGCTGAAAGGCAAACCTGCTTTAGTACCTAGTCCATTCTCAATAAAATCAGAGGAAACAGCCATTTCCTTGTGGAGTTATTTAGCAGTTATTTTTTTATCAAAACTGATTAGATCCTCTTGAAAGTGGTGTTTGAAGGAATATGCGAAATAAGCGCACAGCGAAAAAAGCGCACAGCGAAGAAAGCGCACAGGAAACCCTACGTTACTAGGAAATAAATACTGGGGGCTGGTTGTGATGAGTCATCACGCAATACAATAGGTCAGGTGCAAACCTCCCGACTTTCACTGCTACGGAATCCGGGGAATTCAGAAAATTTTTTGTTCAGAAAAAGGAAAAGAGTGCCTGAGGAACAAACAAGGCTTTTTCGTAGATGGGACTTTTAAAAGTTGCAGTCAACAATTTGGACAGATTTACACAATCCATGCCGATTACGGAAGCTCCGACACAGAAACGAACGTTTATCCAGTTGTATTTGGCCTACTTCCAAACAAGAAGGAAGCTACATACGTCCGTTTTTTTCGTCATGTGCTGCAAGAAGAGAAGTTCTGCCATCAGTTGAAATCCAGGGGTGTTACTTTCATTTTAAAAAATGTTTGTGGAGAAAAACTGAAGATGTCCAAGACGGATGGGTTGAAATTCACTCACAGGCTCCTGCAAACCCAAAATTAACTCGCTTCCTCGACTACTTCATCGAACAGTGGCTGCATAATGACGAAATCCCCATTGAATTGTGGAATTGCTACGGCAGGCCACACCGAACAACGAACGCTGTGGAAGGTTGGCATAATAAAATCAATAATCTTCTTGGACGACCCAACCCCAAAATCAGAGATGTAATAGTTTGCTTGAAGGGCGAAGCGGAAGTATCTTCTTTCATGTACATGAGGATGGAGCTAAACTTAGATGGTAAGAAGAGGAAGAAAACATATGTCGACTTGGATAAGAAACTGGCAAAAACCGTTAAGAAATATGAAGAAAATGGGAGCATAAAGGAGTGTTTGAAGACAGTTTCGTACCTGCAAAAATTGGGTTAGACCTTCAAACAAGAAAAGCAAGAAGAGGAAAAATATAATGTAAATAGTAAACAAATAATATTGACGAAGCTACATTCATGGTGATTTTAGTCAAGCCTATCAAAACTGTACATATATATACATATATATACAAAGCTATACTTTTGCTGATTTTATACTGTTAGGATTGTAAATATTTTAAAAGTTAAGATTGTCATTTAGCCAGACCAAAGCCTGGATAAAGATTAATTCATCTTTAGTTTTCTGTGTGTGTAACATTCCTTCCTATTTCTAAGAAGATAGCGGACATATTCATTGTGGAACGCCAAAAGGGTTTCCTGTGCGCTTTCTTCGCTGTGCGCTTTTTTCGCTGTGCGCTTACTTCGCGACACCGTTTGAAGTTCACGTATTTTCTCAGAACTGGTTTAATCCACGGTAAGTTTTGAAACAAAACCGGTTAACGCCAAATTTTGCTTCAAAAGAGTACGAGTTTCGTTTCTAAGCTGGCTACGTCCATGAACTCTACCCACCCGCTGTTTAGAAATCCGAAAGGAGTAAGAGTAATTCTTAACCTAATTGGCGGTTGCGGTAGGCAAAACAAAAGCGTCATCTTGTTGTGCATGCTCACCAAATGGCTTGCCGCTCCAAGATCAATCAATTTGATCACGATTTTTTACACAGTTGTGGGTTATTCATTATTTTTTCCTGATTGCATCTTTGGAAGGATTAAATGGGAACAAAGCAAAAATCGGCCATTGACCGTGTGTACGAAGATATATTCGCTAATTATGGCACTGTGCAGAATTTGGGTAAAAGTTGTGTACTGGACTTGTGCCTACGACAATTTGAAGCTGTCCCAACGCCTCCACTATCAAATTTGCCCAATGCAAAACATTCCTGCTTTAAAAGACAGCCAAGGGCATCCACCTCAGCGAGAAACCGTTTTACAGGAGTGACGTCGGAGCGTTCTTTTTAAAAAACGCTGCAAATTCTTACACAGGGGTTGGTTATTCCTTGGACCAGGCGCATGGAGACTCATTTCTTCAACATGGGGGAAATAGGGAAACAGTGGGTGCGGCGGGTCCAAGACCCATTCCAATCGATTCAGGATCCAAAATTTAGTGGAAAATGATACCCCACACGCCCAGGTTCCAGAAATCTCGAAAACACATATTCAAAATGGGTAATATATACCCAATTGGACCCATAACTTCTTCCAGTGGGTGCCAATCGTCCTGAGACCCACTTCATTGGATTCAGCTTCCAAGATTTAGTGGAAAATGATACCCCACACGCCCAGGTTCCAGAAATCTCGAAAACACATATTCAAAATGGGTAATATATACCCAATTTGACCCATGTCTTCTTCCAGTGAGTGTTGATCGTTCTGGGACCCATTTCATTGGATTCAGCGTCCAAAATGTAGTGGAAAATGATACCCCACTCGCCAAGATCGCCCAAAATCTCGAAAATCCATTTTTCAAAAAACACATTTTGACCCCTACCCCGCCCAAATTTGGTCCGATTGGGCTGAAAAGCTTGGAGGACCGTCCTAGACCGGGAACAGACCCCTGACCCAAATTTCAGATTTTTAGAAAATTTTCTACTACCAAAAACGGCGTGGACGGCGGACGGCGTACGGTGGACGGACATTGACCTTTTTTGATCTAGACACCATGAAACGTCCAGAAAAAAATTTTGATCCGAATCGGAGAGGTTGACCATTTGCATGAAAACATAGGTTGATTATTCAAGGAATAACCAACCAAAATTGTAGCGCTAGAACCACCATCCCCGAAGAAGTACCATACGGCTCACCAGTAATCATAAAAAATAGTAAAATTAAATAAAACATGCCGACGTTGAAAAATTCTCTGTCTCCTTAGGGAGTACTTGGAGGAAACTCGAGCACCTTGATTATTTTCGACATGTTCTGGATCAGGATTAGAATTGTCTGGTCAAACCTCGTTTTGTTTCATGTGAAAATGCATTTTCCAGAATTTCGTGCCATGAAAAAATTCAAACCAAGGCATTTTCTATGATACAGCTGCATAAAATGCCCTGGAAAAATGATATTATCTGTAGAAAGTAAATATTATTAAAAATGTCGGTTTGTTATTTCTAGTAATTTATTCACAAACTTTTCAAAAAAGAAGACCCGATTTTTTTTCCGCAAAACAATGTTATTTCTGAGTCACGTTATTCTATCAGTTTGGATAACTGATTCCGCTAGTTATTTTGCAGAACTCCTAGGTCCAGAGTTTTGAAGCAAAACTGGTGTTTTAAACGTGTTTACCGTATTTTCCATCTTCTTAGCGTAGATTAGGTAAAGTTGTGATCAGTTTCGATTCATTGGGAACCTTATCTTTCAGTAGGAACCGTCAATTGTCTGATTTTGACCAAAATGGGTACTAGTTCAAATCGTAGTTTTTGCCGTTTTGGTTGGTTATTCCTTGAATAATCAACCTATATTTTCATGCAGAAGGTCAACCTCTCCGATTTGGCTCAACATTTTTTTCTGGGCGTTTTAAGGTGTCTAGATCAAAAAACCAAAATGTCCGTCCGCCGTCCGCGCCGTTTTTGGTTGTAGACAATTTTCTAAAAATCTGAAATTGGGTCAGGGGCCTGTTCCCGGCCTAGGATGGTCCTCGAAACTTTTCAGCCCGGTCGAACCAAATTTGGGCGGGGTAGAGGTCAAAATGTGTATTACGAAAAATGGATTTTTGAGATTTTTTGCAATCTAGGCGAGTGGGGTATCATATTCCACTAAATTTTTGTCTCTGAATCGATTGGAATGGGTCTGGGACCCACCACACCCACTGTTTCCCCCATTTTCCCCATGTTTTAAATATGCGCTTTCCAGATCTTTGGTACGTAGGCATGTGGGGTATCATTTTCCACTAAATTTTGGACGTTGAATTCAATGAAGTAAATCCCAGAACGATTGGCACCCACTGGAAGAAGTTATGGGTCAAAATGGGTATGTATCCACCCATTTTGTATGTGTCAGGATTTCTGGTGCCTAGGCGTGTGGGGTATCATATTCCACTGAATTTTGGACCCTGAAACGATTGGAATGGGTCTGGGACCCGCCACACCCACTCCTTCCCCCATTCGAGGAATAACCAACCCGTGTGTAATAATTTGCAGGGTTTTTCTCGAAACGAACTTGAAGTGAAGCTTTGCAATTCAACGCCTCGATACAACAACTACACGGAATGTATATTATGGTTTTTCTCCGAACTACACCCGGCGAGTTGAGGGTTCGTGGGTGGAGGGAGTGGTACACCCAGCCAACCCCCAACCCCCTCTCAACCCTCCCACTCACCCCGCCCGACTCCAGTCGCCTGTGGCACCTTCGAACCGACCCAGTCTGCTTTTGTTCGCGTTGTGCGGACGTTCACCGCGCCCATTTGCCGCTCTCTGCTGCGCCAAACGTCTCTGAAATCGTGTTTTTCGACTCACAACTCAACTTTTATTGACCCACTCGACCCAAATCCAGCATAAAATGCCCGCCAGCGAAGAGCTCAATACGTTACTGGAACGGCGCGTTCAGATCAACGACGCTTTAGACCAAGGACAAGTCGTCGAACATCAGTTCAAAGCTCGTCGTTCTATTTACGCTGAATTTCACGAGTTCACAAGAAAGCAAATCAAGGACTACGAATTCACATTTAACAAGTAAGTTCGCATATTCATGAAAACTATGATTCATTATTTATACGCGGCGCCTCGCCCAGCCCTCAGACGCAAATGAGTCGGCAAATGATTCCAATGGTTCAATTCTGTGGTGATTTGATTCGGTTCAAAACGCATATTGATCTATTGAACACCTGTAATCTAGTGAAATGATAGCCACGCAAAAATGGATGATGGTACCCGAAAATTTCAAAAACCTCTCTCCAAAATAGGTAATAACTTGATCCATAGCATCCATAATGTGCGGGGGTGGAGCTGAAAATGAGCCACAAGTAGGGCCTAAATAAGATTTAAGCGCCAACATTTCAGTTTCCTGTGGTATTTTTAAATGGTTTTGGTTTCATACCAGACAGCGATTCAACTATGGGGACTTAGGGTTTTGATTCGACACTTTTTTGATAAGTTCAAGGTGGTGCAGATGAGCCGGGGACCCCCAGAAACCGTTAACAATCCTTTAATCATTCGCAGCAATTATGATCGGAGTATTTTGAAATCAAAATTTCAAATTTTCGGGCAAAGCTGACACAAAACCGAAGGTTACCTAAGGAGTTCGTGGGTGGGATTTTCGTTTAGAATCAATATTTTGATTGGGCCTCTTAAATGATGTCGATTTTGATATTTTTGCCCCACATTTTCTTGCTATAGCCAAAATTCTGACCGATTGCCACCCTAATGTTTCTATACGGTGCGATTTCAGCTGCAAGAGGCCCCAAAAGGAGCTAATTATTGGGTGCATTATCACAACATTATCATCGTTTCTCTTTTAGTTAATTACTACAGTTTTTTCAATTAATTTTATTACTGCAAATGATATTAGTCGATAGAAAATAAAACGTTTAAAATCTGCAAAATGGAACACAAAAAATGGGAGAAAAAGGTTGTTGATGTTTCAGGGCCTCTTGAACAAAGTCGGTTTTGTTATTATTGTCTACATTTCCCTGCCACAGTCATAATTTCCAAAATAAGGTCAAATTGCAACCAAATTCTCCTATGCCGTGTGGGTACATGGGGCTAATAATTAGGTATATTATTAGAATACCATAGTTTTTCAACTAGGGCGTCACATATATTTTTAAATTAATTTTATTATTGCAAATGATATTATTGCTTGTCAGGGTGGATATGGTTTAAAATTTCTGGTAAAAAGGCTCCAAAATGAGTAAATAAATAAATAAGTAAGAGAAAAATTTTCTTGGCGTTTCAGAGCCTCTTGAACAAACTCGGATTTGGTCTTTTTGTCCTCATTGCCTTACCTTTCCAAGATTGTGTCCAATTGCAACCAAATTTGGTGTTTCGGACTCGTATTCAATACCTACTTGAGTATTTGCTATCGAGTTTTTGTCATTACTACCTAATGCGACAGTAACACGATTGTACATCGATTAAGAATTTCCGTGCTTTGATCCGTGTAATTACGTTCGGTGTATTAAATTGATATTATATAATTAAACTGCTGACTTTTTCCTATAAAAGTTGGAACCATTTCGTCAAATACGGCAAATGGGCCATATTTCCTGTGACGTCATCAGTGTTGTGTGTCTTGATACAGCGCATTGATGTCAGTTACAGGGAAGGATGATAATACGTTTCGGATGAAGATTCATGTATAATTGAATGAAGTGCCTTAAGAACATATTCTTCCCTACATATAAGCTTACAATTGGTAGATATGAGTATTGGGTACATTATTACAGTATTTTAGTTTTTAATTTAGGGCGTTACATTTATTTCCAATTAATTTTGTTATTGCAAAATATATTGCTCGATAGAGTGGGCAAAAGTTTAAAATCTACGGTAAAATTGTAATAATAACAAAAAATAATAAAAATTGATGCGCCGTCGCAGCGCAACTTAAAATAATTCACAAGTTACAGATCTCAAGTCGGCGCTCTGAGATAGAAACGTGATTTTTATTGCCTATTCGTATTATTTGAGCAAATACAGTCTCCAACTTCGGAGGTACACTGAGTTATATAATACTCAGTTAATAATGAATTAACACTTTGGAGTGAGAGAAAAAAAAGGTTCTCGTAAAATCTCGCGCTCGAGTGACGCTGGTCATAATCCGTGTCATTGTTCAACTACACTAATTTCAGGCGGTGAACAACGTTCATGGTTGTAGTAACTTTAAATAGTTTTTTGTGCGTTTTGTTGAGAAATAAGACGAGGTCCTATTCTGCATTTGTATCCCTTGTTGGCCAAAGTTATCAGCTTGACTTGAAAAAAAAAAAAAAAAAAATTCGTTTGTGGTAGGTTTGATTTTGACCTCAAAATGGTCTTGACAAGTTTTGAATCAAACGTGTGCTTCGAGAGGAAACTGACAGGTTTCTTCCGCAGCGAAAGGGTATTTATTGACCCACACCTGCAGACCTGGAGTCAATGTTATCCCTGACGATGTAAAAGGCCAGTTTTTTTTCCAGAGAAGCCCTTCAAGAACACGTCAAGGACAAAGCCCAGGTATATCAGATAACCGTTTTGTCGAACAAACGCAGTAGGAGAGTTTTCAAATTGATGTTCTGTCGAAGTCGACTCGGTTGGTGATGTTGCGATAAATTCGATCAATATTTGTATCGATACCGCCTTTCGCTATTATCGAGTATTGGAACATAAACGTTGATATCGGTATTTTAGATTCCAACATTTTTTTCTGTTAATTCTTCTTTCACACGGGTTGGTTATTCCTCGGACCATGGAGACTCATTTCTTCAATATGGGGGAAACAGTGGGTGTGGCGGTTCCCGGACCAATTCCAATCGATTCAGGGTCAAAAATTTAGTGGAAAATGATACCCCTCACGCCTAGTTTCCAGAAATCTAGAAAACACGCATTCGAAAAGGGCAGATAGGCACCCACCATGACCAATAAACTCATCCAGAGGGCGCCAATCGTTCCGGGACCCGTTCCTTTGAATTCAGCGTCCAAAATATAGTGGAAAATGATACCCCACACGCCTAGGTACCAGAAATCTCAAAAACACATATTCAGAATGGGTAATATATACCCAATTTGACCCATAACTTCTTCCAGTGGGTGCCAATCGTTCCGGGACCCGTTCCTTTGAATTCAGCGTCCAAAATATAGTGGAAAATGATACCCCACACGCCTAGGTACCAGAAATCCCGAATACACAATGTGTCATGTTCAAAGTAAAGAAACCTTGAAATCATGTCAACGCCGACTTGTGTAACAACGTGACGATAGGTTGCAAAGATATGATATATTTTCCCAGTTTTGGGGCGCCTGTTCGTGACGTGAGGCTCTTACTTCCAGATAAGAAATGAAAACTTGTTAGTCAGTATTAAATAGGTCGTAGATACAAACGGACTATTAAAATGTTTCTACAGTCACCACATTTAATGACGATTAACGATTTATTTATACCGTGATGTGACGCTCGCAAACGCCATAATAACGTCGACCCAACGAGGGTTACAGGTCAGTGTGGAAGTTGAAGGTCTTCGACTGACATTAATTTGTAGAAGCATCCTCTGAGGGAATCGAAAGGAAAACATCGATGTTCACCACCAATACCATCATCGAAACAAAACATCGGCTCATAACCATTGACTTTTTTATGGTCATGAGTTTTTTTAAGATGAGAATTGAAAATCAATCGCGTGAAAACTAGAATATGGTAATTTATATAAAATCCGACAACTCCTCAACCTTGTCAATACACACAAACATACAGTAATAGAAATGTTGCGGTAATGAGCATAAAAACAAAAATTTGGCCGCCTATTTCCCCTTCAACCTTTTACCGCTTTTTGAAATAATCTGCACAGCCTTTGAAAACAGACGTTCACATTGGATACTTGCTTATTTGTGGCATTTTGAGAACTGAAAATTGTCAAACAAAATATGAAACAAACATTGTAGTTGGAAGATAACACAACTAATATAAGATTCAAAGAATAACAAATTATGGTAGTTTGGCAAACATTTTTACCCTTCGTACGATTTTCTAGACAATAATAATCACCCAGCGCAGTGGCAGCAAGTTAGCATGGTCATTATGAATGTTTTCAGTACATACAAAGTAGGTACTATCAAATAGACTAAGTAGGTAGGAATTAGAAGATTATAATATATTCCAGGTTTCAGAGAGAAAGAGAATCTGGTAGGGATTTTTCCCAACACGGATGTCAGTGATGGTGGAAAAAATCGATACTTACCTTCGAAGTTTGGCAAATATTAAACCTTGAGGCCTACTATCTATGATTGCCAAAAATCGAACATTGATGCTTACATCGATGTTTGGAATGCATACAAATAGAGGCTTACCATCGATGTTTGGCAAATATCCTATATCGATTTCCAACCCTGTCGTATTTGGCGCAGTAAGGGAGTGACGCCATCAGTGACGTAATTCCTATTCCGTTCTGATATTTGTTATCGATACGTATCAAATCAATATCAATTTAATAAGATCGTGGACACCCAATATCGAAAGAAAATTGTCGATACTACAAGTATCCGATTATTTGATACCAACCTAATTATAGCGCTTTTACGTCAAATTTGAGGTTTTCCATTTCAAATTGGTGGTTTTACACATCAACCTGGTGGATGACAGAAATACATGATATAATTCTGAGAAAGCAATAACAACTAATCAGCGAGTAGAACGTAAAATTCAACAAGTAAGAATGAACATAATGAACGGAAAAGAATGAACAAAGTTTTCAACGTAAGTCTCTCCCTGCAGCATTTAAAATTAATGGGAAACGACCTATTTCCGTCCACCTCCAAATTTGGAATGGATAACCTCCAATTTGGTGTAAAATTGCTATAACTTCTTACGCAACCATTCAACCTAATTAAATTCAAAGATTGAAGCAATTGTCACTTAATTTTTTTTTTTTTTTAAAGCTAGGAAGGTACTCTTTATATTTATATGTGTCCAAAAAATGGATGGGCCGCATGAATTCTTCTCTTTTAATAACATCAAAAGGGCGGCAGTCTGTGCATATAAAATATTGAAACGTCAATACAAATTTGGAGAACGTAGATCCGCCTTCGGAATATGTTGTAGCCCAACGAAATGCATCGATAATTGGAGAAGATAAGACTACACCGGTATCTTAACATCACATGTCGTGACTATGGCCGTTGATGTAGAGCCCGAACCAAAGAAATGTGCTGACCACTCCAAAACAGAAGGCAATGCCGGCGATTTCACAAGTGTTGAAGACTTTCATGATGAGGCCGGATTTTTAGAGGCACTCAAAGTAAATGGCTTCTCAAGTTTTTAGATGCTTACTCATGTTTGTCGTGTTTCCCGAATACTTGACTTCCCGTAGGCACGTTTTACACACACCAACCTTAAAAACATTCTTCCGAAAAAACGTCAACCTTAAAGGGGAAGCCGTTGTGAATAGATGATATATTAGTCATTTTAGCTTTAGGTTATTCCTTGAATAATCAACCTATGTTTTCATGCAAAAGGTCAACCCCTCCGATTCGGCTCAAAATTTTCATGCTAATGGCAACTCATCCAATTCCGCCTTTCCAGCCCAATCAGACCAAATTGGGGGGAGGTGGTCAAAAAAATTATTTTTCAAAATGGATTTTGGTTGGTTATTCCTTGAATAATCAATGTTTTCATGATAATGGTCAACCTCTCCGATTCGGCTAAAAATTTTTTTTCTAAACGTTTCATGATGTCCTGATCAAAAAAGGTCAATGTCCGTCCGCCGTCCATTGTCCGCGCCGTTTTGGGTAGTAGAAAATTTTCTAAAAATCTAAAATTTGGGTCAGGGGTCTGTTCCCGGCCTAGGTCGGTCCTAGAAAGTTTTCAGCCCGATCGGACCAAATTTGGGAGTGGTAGGGGTCAAAATGTGTTTTATCCAATGGAATGGGTCCCGGAATGATTGGGGTCCTGTGGGTAAGCTTATGGGTGAAAGTGGGTGCCGATCTACCCATCTCTAATGTGTTTTCGAGCTTTCTGGTACCTAGGCGTGTGGTGTATCAGTTTTTACTAAATTTTGTACCCTAAATCGATTGGAATGGGTCCGGGACCCGCCACACCCACTGTTTCCCTATGTTGAAGAAATGAGTCTCCATGCGCCTAGTCCGAGGAATAACCAACCCATGTGTAAGAATTATTTTTTTCAAATGTAAACATGAAGGGGTAATGATAACGAATCTGACCATCGTAACGTGCCAACTTTCACCAACCGGTACATATTTCATTCTCAAGGTTTGATTCTGGAAATGATCAATGCCATTCGTTGATTTCCTCGCAACAGCCTTACAACTGTTATTCCTTCTTCTGATATCGTCTGCGAGGGAGGATGTTGCGTACCTACCTACTTTCTCGTATAAAACTTGTGGTGTCATAACGTTCTCGTGCCCATGTAAGTAAACTGCATTCAATTGCCTTATCTCCCGGTAAACATCCATCTCGATGGTCGGAGCAGGTACACCTTCATGTAGGACGACCTTATACGTATGAATGATGAATGGTTTTTGTCTCAAGGATCCTCCTTCCTGTTTGTGGGACTACAACCTGTAAACACTTGCGCAACCGACGGCCTTTTCTCGTATTGAGTCTTGTTGTGACGTGTGTAAAAGCAAAATTAGACGAAATAGGCAACGACTAGTCTGTTATACCTTTCCACGTTCGATCCGGCACCGTTCCGCTCCAACGATTTGAACTCGTTTGGGTTCTTGGGTCAGTGGGTCTCGTCAAGCCGTTTGAAATGAACGGAGCCCAATTGAGGAAGCGCAGACCGTTTCTGGTTGAACGATTCCATTCAGCTTGTATTCGCCGCAATTATCTACTCTAGATTCGCTCAAGTTTCTCTAGGAGGAAGACTTTCGCCCCCGAAAACACTACCTCAATGGTTGGTGTTATAGTCAAACCTTTCGTAATTTATAGGCTTTAATCAAATAAAACTGTTACATAGTTATGAACGGAATGCACAATTATGAGTGGAGAATTTGAGAGTGAGTAAACATGTGATGACAAATAACTTAGCGACGGAGTTGTAATAATAATATGACATTCTCCCCCTGTTAATTTGTTATATAGTCCTTAAGATACGCTGGTGGATTCCTCGTCCTTAGGGATCTTCTTGGTTCGTCTACAGCAATGTCCTCTTGCGAGAGAGTTGGGCTTTGGGAATTCTGAGTGGTAGGAGGCCTCAGGGATTCAGTAGACTCTAAATGGTCAATTCTGGATGAGGGGTCTTGTTCTTGAACTCGTGGATTTGTAGTATTACTGCTTGTGGATTCAGTAGACTCTAAATGGTCAATTCTGGATGAGGGGTCTTGTTCTTGAACTCGTGGATTTGTAGTATTACTGCTTGTTTCCACTTCTTGATGTCCGAAGATAGAGTTGTCCCCTCTTGGCGCCAAGTGTTTCAGAGAGACCGTGCTCTGTCTCCCGTCTCCTCTTCGGATCAAAGCATAGTCTGGATTTGCTTGTATCAAGTCCACTTCTTCTACCAGTGGACTGTATTTCGTTGAACGTACATGGCTTTTCATCCATACCTTCCCTGGATTGGCAAGCCATGACGGTATAGCTAAACCATTCGTCGACCGTCGTGCATGGGAAAACATTCTTTCATGGGGAGTACAATTTATCGATGTGCACAGGAGGGAGCGGATGGCGTGAAGAGACTCTGGTAGGACCTCTTCCCATCTAGACGTATCCAAGCCCTTATTCTTCAGTGCCATTGAAATGGTTTTCCATAGTATACCATTATAACGTTCGACAAGACCGTTTCCTTCGGGGTTGTACGGGGTCGATGAGCTGGTGGCGATTCCTTGTCCGTGCAGGTAGTCTGTCAGTTCCTTTGAAAGAAATGAAGTCCCACGGTCCGTATGGATGTATGCCGGGGTGCCAAAAATGGAAAATAAGTTGTACAATTTGTGCTTGACTGTAGTGGATGTCATATTCCGACATGGATATGCAAACGGGAAACGAGAGTATTCGTCAACAATTGTTAAAATATACTGATTACCCGAGTTTGAAGGGACTGGCCCCTTGAAATCAATGTTTAGCCTTTCGAAAGGTCTCGTGGCTTTTATTAGACGATTTTCATGAGGTTTGTGGAACCTAGGTTTCAATTCCGCACAAATGGTGCAAGCGGAAGTGACACGCTTGACATCATCAACCGAGAAGGGTAGGTTCTTGGATCGGATCCAATGTAGCATTCTGGTTACCCCAGGATGGCACAAGGATTTGTGATAATTGTATAAAACATCATTTTGCGTGGCTCCACAGACCCTGGATAGTGCATCAGCTGCTTTGTTGAGAGATCCTGGCCGGTACATGATATCGAAGCTGAAACATGACATCTCAAGCCTCCAGCGTTGTATCTTGTCATTTTTTATTTTGCTTGAGTGCTTTAGATTGAACACGAAAGAAAGGGCCTCTTGGTCAGTGACAAGTTTGAAGTGACGATTGCTTAGATAGTGTCTCCATTTTCTTAGGCTTTCGATTATTGCAGTGGCTTCCTTTTCTATTGCTGGATATCTTTTCTCACTGTCACTCAGAGTCCTCGAAAAGAATGCTACCGGACGCCCATTCTGAGTTAGTGTTGCAGAAATTGCAATATCCGATGCGTCAGTCTCAACCACAAGCGGAGAATTCGGGTCGACACAAGTAAGGAGTGAGCTGGAGATATCATCTTTTATACTTTTGAATGCTCGAATAGCTCTATCTGCTAATGGAAATGTCGAGCTATCAATCAGGGGCCGGATTTTCTCTGAGAATCTGGGGATCCACTTTGAGTAGTACGCAAATAGCCCGATTACTCTCTGCAATGCTCCCTTGTCACCAGGGGGTGGAAGTTCCAACATAGGTCTCAGACGCTCGGGGTCCGGTTTAATGGAACCTTGACTTATAAGATGTCCAAGCAGTTTTATGGACGGCGAAGAAAATTGACATTTATTTTTGTTGAGTTTGAGGTTATACTTTTTTGCTACCTCTAGAAATCGATTCAGATTAGAATCGTGTTCAGCCTGCGAGCGACCACCAATTGTTATGTCGTCTATGTAGCAGCGAACACCTTGCAGTTTCTCTTTGTCAATGATTTGGTCTAGGAATTTTTGGAAGGCGGGCACCCCATTGGTTACCCCAAACGGGAGTCTGGTAAATTGATACAGCCTTCTGCTAGCCTCGAAAGCTGTATAAGGACGGTCCTCTAAACAAATCGGTACCTGGTGATATGCAGATTCCAGGTCGATTGTGCTGAAATGGCTATATTGTGCCATCTCTGAAACTACCTCCTCAACATTCGGGATGGGATAGGCATCTAGCTCTGTGAATTTATTAATGGTGTTTGAGTAGTCAATCACCATTCGCCTTTTGTGGTTGGTATTCCGTGTTACCAGGACTTGGGCCCTCCAAGGAGATGAGCTTTTCTCGATGATACCGGCTTTAAGAAGTTTAGATATCTCGTCATCGATAAATTTAGCGTCCTCAATGGAATGGCGCCGTGACTTTGTCGCAATGGGTTTGACGTTCGGCAAGAGATTTGAGAAGATCTTAATTGGTTCTACGTTAGCACTAGAAAATACAGTGCTACTGGACACCAAAAGGGGTGGGTTAGAACCCCCAAAAGTGAAATCGAGACGCGAATGTGATTTCAAGATGTCATGACCTATTACGATGTCTGCACACAGATTCGGTAACACTGATAGTTTGATATCATCGTACAAGTGTTCTAGAAGCTGGAGGCGGGGTCTGACACAGCCTTTCAAGGAGGAGGAAAGGGATGTGGAAGCCATGGATACTATTCCACTATCAGGAAAGATCGGGAGTTTGTGAATTTTTATAAACTCCTCGCTGATGTAGCTTCCAGAGCTACCTGTGTCAATGAGACATTGCGCACTTATCCCATCAATCACTCCTGGAACGATAGCTTTGGAGAGAGAAGGAGAAATGCTAGCTCCTATTATGCTAGCCAGGAAAGGGCTGTCACCGGAAGCGTCGGAGGGATCTAAGGTCGGAAGGGCAGCCGTCGTTTTGACAGGTTTGGTCGGTTTCTTTGATCGGCAAACCTTGCTGTAATGACCAATTTTGTTGCAATTGGAACACACCGAGTCTCGAGCAGGACAATTCTTGCGAGAGTGCAGAGAACCCCCACAAAAGAAACATTTTCTTGAGTCCAATGAAGCAGCATTGCATTGACTGTTTGCCGTGTTAGCCGCGTAATCATGAGGATTAAGTTGAGACATATTGTACGTTTCCGAATTTTTGATAGCTATCTCAATGCAGCGGGACTTTTCTACAGCATCGTCTAGGGTAAGAGCTTTATTCTCTAGAAGTCGCTGACGGATGTCAGTCGACAGTAGGCCGGCAATAAACGCATCCCGGATGTAGTCGTTTTTATTTTGCTCAGCCGAAACCGCTGTAAATTCACATTCTTTAGCTAATGCCCTGAGAGCCGTCAGGTACAGATCGATTGTTTCCGAAGGGAACTGTTTTCGAGTGGCAAGCTTGTGTCTAGCATATATGATATTTTTTTGTTTCACAAATAGAGCAGTTAGAATATCAATAGCAGCTTGGTATTCGGTGCAGTCGCTAATGTACTCATATACATTGGAAGATATGAAATTTAAGAGTACCTTCAATTTATCAGGAGCCTCGACACCAGCTTTTTCGGCGTAGTTTTCAAACGTCCGAAGCCAATGAAGCCATTCTCGCTGTGCGGTAGATTTCTCGGGCTCCGTAGAAAATTTGTCTGGCTTGTAGAGTTTGTCCATATCGTTTTATTTGATTAAATTGTTATAGTCAAACCTTTCGTAATTTATAGGCTTTAATCAAATAAAACTGTTACATAGTTATGAACGGAATGCACAATTATGAGTGGAGAATTTGAGAGTGAGTAAACATGTGATGACAAATAACTTAGCGACGGAGTTGTAATAATAATATGACAGTTGGTTATTCCTTAGAGCAGGCATATGGGGAAAACAGTGAGTGTGGAGTGTACACAAGTCATTCCGATCGATTCAGCGTCTACAATTCCGTGGAAAATGATACCCCATATGTATAGTTCTCAAAAGCGCTGCAAATTCGTTTACAGGGGTTGGTTATTCCTCGGATCAGGCGCATGGAGACTCATTCCAATCAATCCAGCGTCCAAAATTTAGTGGGAAATGACACCACACAGGGCTAGGTATTAGAAATATCGAAATCCAAATTCAAAATAGGTAGATGGATACCCATTTTGACCCATAACCGGTGGCCTTCAATCGTCTCGCGACCCGTCTCATTGGATTCAGCGTCCAAAATTTAGTGGGAAATGACACCACACAGGGCTAGGTATTAGAAATATCAAAAATCCACATTCAAATAGGTAGATACATACCCATTTTGACCCATAACCTCTTCCGGTGGGCTTCAATCGTCCCGGGACCCGTCTCATTGGATTCAGCGTCCATAATTTAGTTGAAAATGGTACCCCAAATTAGTAAATTTTACTGAATTAGTTGTTGTTTGGAAAATCGTGGAAATAATCTTGCAATGAGTAGTCGAGCAACCTATTCTCTTGGTGATCACTAGTGGACCTTGACGGTCAGAATACCGGCCGTGAAAATCAAAAAATATCGTCCTCAACAATGTGCCGGATCACTGTACGAGCACGGTGGCCGTTCTATTTGCACTGTCACTGTCACGTGCCTAACGAGTGGGAACAGGCCCCTTCATTTCCCTGGAAGAATATTGTTACCCTCGCCGGACGGATCACTTTCCGGTAACGCCACTGTCACGTCACGGGCAAGTGTGGATCGACCTTAATTCCCACAGCGCTAAAACCCAGCGAAAACAGATGGAAAGGGGCGCTACTTGATTATTGACGCAAACGGTTGCCCCCAAGTGACGTCACAGCATCCACAACTATCACCTGCGCGGAGTTCAATATTCGCTGTCGAACCTCCTCAACGTTGGACGAACAGTCAACCTAATAAGCAAACTCAATACGCCATTTTTTGTGGTGGTTAATGGCAGGTGCAGATGTTCTACAACACACTGTTGTTCTACCCCAAGATTCCCTGTCCATGTCCCACTTTCAATGCTTATCAAGAGAGAGCGTAAAAGCGTTGAATTGTGTCACAATATTATTGTTTTCAAGCTCCAGCTGACATAGGTTTCTAGGGCTTGACGACAATTCGTTAAGTCGAAAATCAAAACGCCAGTGGAGAATCCAAAAATAACCCACAATATTGGAAATGGATCGAACTCGAGGGAGCGAAATAAACGAATAGGAATCGTAGCCCAACGGAGCGATCACTTCCACCTAAAGCCGTTCTCGGCATGAGTTGCTTATAAAAGGAGCGGTTGAAAATAGAGGAAATTTATTACTGGAACGTAACCTCCTGTGGAGCACTCCTGCATCGTTCGAGCTGAGGCTCAGCCGCCTAGAGACCGTCGTCATTAGACTATTGCAGTCTAAAATATCATATTACCCAGGGAGTGAGGGAAGTTAGGGGTAGCAGGTGCAGGGCACCAAGTATTATGACATTTAATCGATAACTAATATCGATTTATACAACGAATCTATACTAAATAAAAAATACTTTGTCATATATGTACAAGTCTAACTACGACTTTTTTACACCCAAGCTTACAACTTATTAAGTTGTGGGGAAAACCACTACAAGTTAGTCCAAAATTCTATGTAGTTCTCGCATAAAAAGGAGAAAAATATGTTTGAGGGCTGTCGAGTAAGTTCGTTCCTACTTATTGGATACGCTGCTAATTCTTCCACAGTGGTTGATTATCATTGGGGCAAGATTATAGGGGGACACAGTGTGGAGTGGATTCATCGTCGAAAATTTATTGGGAAATAATACTCAACAAGCTTAGTTCCCAAAAAGTGGAACATTTTAAAACACCCTTTTTGGTTGGTTATTCCTTGAATAATCAACCTATGTTTTCATGCAAAAAGTCAATCTCTCCGATTCGGCCAAAATTATTTTCTGGACGTTTCAAGGTGTCTAGATCAAAAAAGTCAAATGACCGTCCGCTGATGATAGTAGAAATTTTTCTAAAAATCTGATCATGGGTTGGGGAATAACCAACCAAAATACCAGTAGGTGAAAGTTGGCACACATTACAATGGTATAAATCGTTATTATTACCCCTCCATGTTTAAATTTGTAAAAATAAGACATTTCCTTGCGCATTTCTGTTGATATTGCGAAGAGTTGAGACCAACACGAATCGTCCCTCGTTGGTGTAATTCTGCAAAATCCAAACTTTCGCTGGTCCAAACTCGAACTTGTCCTTATCGCAAGCGGTTTCCAACTGACTCTCAACTCGCAGTTACCTTCCAACTTTCTCACTGGGTCTTTTAGTGATTAGACAAGTTGCTGTGAGAATAATTCGGCCGTTATTACGTCCATTTACTGAGTGGCACGAAACCATCATTTGCTCGCTTTACAGCTGCGAACTTACTCGTATAAAATATTATTCAGCTATATTCTGTTGATGTGTGCAGTGAAAAGTGTGCTAAATAACAAAACCCTCTCCTCAGGGAGGCACCTAAGCTACTCAACATCCTTTCTGACATTTATGGAGTAGCACTATTGCAACCATTCTGTACATTCTACAAATTAGAATAAACATTTTCTGGGCGATTTATGGCTTCTTTTGGACAGAAAGTAAGTGGAAGAAAGCAGCAAATTCTTCCACAGTTGTTCATTGATCCTAAGATCAAGAGCATGGGAGTGTCCGGGACCCATCTCAATAGATTTAGCATCACAAATTTAGTGGAAAATGATACCTCACATGCCTAATTTGCAAAAATATCAAGAATCAAGCTTCGAAAAGCACATTTTTGTCCATAGCCATCCCAAATTTTGACCGAGGAGGCTAACAAGTTTTTTTTTTTTTTTGACATGTTTTATTGCACTAAGTAGATAACTTATAAGCAACATTTCTGTGATAGACTAATACTAACAACTGCTTTCAGAATAAGATACTTAACTTTATTCTTAACAAGTCTGTTGAATTGCTTGGGGCACTCACACTAACTGAACCAGTTCATGCGGTTTTGTTCTTTTCAGTCTTCTGAGTAGGTCATTGGTATCAAGAAGGCGGGCAACATCTAAAAAGTGTGAAGGAACATCAAGAGTTGATAAACATCCAGACCGAAATGTCAAAATTTTAGAAAATTGCCCACTACCAAAAATGGTGCGAACGGTGGATGGACGCTAAATGTATACAGAAATATGTTTTTGTCCGTGGCATCTATTGTCATGAGAATATGGGTTAGATGTTTAAACAAGCAATACTTGTTGAAATATGGCCAGTTTCTTGCCGTATCTAGACTTGACTCGATTCAATTCACTCTGATTGAGACCAATTTTGGTCAAGTTATAAAGAGGTTGATGAATAAAACGAACTTGTAACGAACTCAATAACACAGGTAACAAACTGGGTTCACCCAGGGATCCATCGATGGAGGAGATTTAGGTCTAAACAAATATATTTGGTTTTTCGTTCATCACGGAAAATTACATTTAGAACATCACAGCTTCTACCATGTGACGTTAATCAGATTGATTTTCCATATTTCTTGGTTGGCGAGGAAGCTTCTCCTCTTATTCTCCACTTAATGCGGTTACGGCTATGTGAGAATGACGCTCGCGTAGATATTTTTGTCGCAATGAAACTGAAATAAACGTCTTCAATGACCACCGTGATCCTCCAATGTGAAACGTGAGGAGCAATCTTCTACGGTTGTCCGATCACGTAATACCTGCCTACTGGTAAGGGTAACAACAAGAGGCCTGTACAAATGCGAGTATTTTGCCACCATCTTATTTTTTCACTCATTAGAACCATCATTAGTCCATCCGAACCAAAAAGAGCAATTGTAGCTACTCAGCGTCCGTTCATCTTGAGACTGGGAAGTTGGTTGGTTTGTCAGAATAGCGCCTTTGCGCCTATGTAAAAAAAAAACCTCAGAAAAACACTATTCTGTTACTGTTCGTATGGATGAATAATCGAAAACAAGGTCACTCGTAATCGTTTTATTAGGCGAACAGTGAGTCATGAGACGTGGGGGACCGACGTGTGGCCATCCCGTTCCGCCTATACGCAGTACACTCATTCCGCCTGAAAATTTACAATATATTCTACAACTTTATTTAATTATTGGATTATGGTATTAAAAATAGTTAACAGAATACTATTATTATGATATACACTCTCCGGAGTGTTAGTAGCATAAACAATGATGAAATCAGGGTATGCACCCCTAACAATCGATATATCGCTACTCTCGATTCGACTATTGTAGGACGCATGCGCACTAGATGCAACCTGTTTATTTGATTCTGATTATTATCAGTTATTGACAATATATCGTAGAAAAGTTTTTCTTTTCCCAGGTAAAAATATCGTCGCACGTCGATTCTATATAAATCGATTGTTGGGGTGCGTATTCTGGTCTTGAGCTTTACCACGGTTTCCTGTAGCTTCTGTTTTAGTATTTCAGTTTGATTTGCAATTTCCTTTTAACACTGTTTTTGATTATTTTCAGAAAATATGGTAGGAATTTAATTCCAAGGGAATCCAAACTGTTTAGACATAAATTTCCTATATCAATATATCCCCGAGCAGTGATTTTCTATTTCAAAAAAATATTCACCCCAAATAATTTCTTCCCCTGTGACACTCCTGGTGTGGTAATGAGCTACCAGGTTTCAGCGAGCCTCACAGCAGCTTTAGCTCGTCTATTATAGCTGACACCAACCAAAAACAGTGGCATACTACTCCATTCTTCGCTGTGGCACTCATAGTAATAAGTCGTAAGAAGTCTAGCAAACCTTAGTGATGGTTGGTAAAGGATCAACGCCTTGAACTCAGCCAATTATGCTTACATGGCGACATCAAGGGTGTGGATCAGAGAGAGAATCGCCATTCAATAATGCTGTCGCCACGTCCTATCCAGTATTCAAACATTTCAAGGAGTGCCAAAGCAGAAAAACCCAAAGGTCATTAAAAATGTCATCACAATTGCGAAAGTTACTTAATTGTGCTAAGGAAATGTGAACAGATGTGCTCACAGCTGATTCTAGGATGAAACTGATAGGGGAGCATTTTAGAGCTGAACCTGCAAAGTATCTACAAATTTGGTTACATTTTCGCGGTTTTTTGCAGAATTCTCGTGCTTGGGGATTACAATTTATTGTCGAGGTTGTTTTCTCATCTTTTCGGTCACTGAATGTAATGTAGAATAAAGTTTATTTTTAAAATTTAAGATCAGTCAACCCGTAGCAGACGGTGGTTCCCTCGTGAAACTGTTTCGGAAGTCCCATTGTTATGTGAATGTACTTTTACTCTTCGGCGCTTTCTTTTTTCACCTAGCGATTGGTTTGCGTGAAATGTTTTCTCGTTTATCGTACCTAATGCTCTTGCCCGAAAGTTACGCCTTTCCCACGTCTCAGGAATGTTTCATGGATTCAATACGCTGGGATTATCCTGAGCCTTCGTCGCTTTGTTACCCGCCACTTTCAGTTATGCAAGGGGCAAATGTTCCTCGATCTTCCCGGTCTAATATTATCTAAAACCTGCGTTTTCTTCGCCAATGAGGTCCATTGAAAATTTGTCTTTCAACCCCTTTTATAGAATTAGTTCTCACTGGGCTAACAGGAAACGAGTAGTAACAAGCAGAAACATGTGATGGGAATGACAAAACTCAGCTAAATGACATAATTGTAGAGTGAAGGCACTACCTTATGATTGCCCAGCTAACACTCTACTACCGATTGAACCACAGTGGGACTGGTGAAGCTGCACAATCAGAAAGAGTTCATTATCTGGAGTTCATCAAGTGGATTCCACAAGGCGTCTTGTGCAAACACTGTGACCACCCGCATTGCCTCATACTGCAACTATCAAAAATGCGGTATGAGCTAATAAGGGTAGTCAATGCATTTGATGTGGTGGATGGCCTGTTGCAGCTTAGTTACTGGGAGCTTGGTTGTAGTTGGAGTTGGTTGAAGGACAACCATGTTGAACGAGGAGTGATCTAGTCACAGTGACAAGTGGTCAAACATGTGCATCTAGAACAGTTCTCATTCAACAGGTGACCAATTGGCCACTGTTGAGCAGAGTTTCCTATAGCTACCTGGCAGATGGAGAGTGGGCATGCTCCTGCACCTTCATTGTTCCATACAGCAACAATGTCATATGCAGTACAGGCCAATGGAATTAGAGGAGGCAGACAAAAGTGACTGATTCTGCTGCTGTAGTTTGGGTATATCCAACAGCATCACATGTGGGCCAGGTGTGATGATGATGGAGTGAGGGCATGCTCCTGCACCTCCCTTGTTCCATAAAGCAACAATGTCATATGCAGTACAGGCCAATGGACGTAGAGGAGGCAGACAAAAGTGACTGATTCAGGTGCTGTAGTCTGAGTATATCCAACAGCATCACATGTGGGCCAGGTGTGATGATGATGGAGTGAGGGCATGCTCCTGCACCTCCATTGTTCTATACTGCAACAATGTCGTATGCAGTACATGCCAATGGAATTAGAGGAGGCAGACAAAAGTGACTGATTCTGCTGCTGTAGTCTGAGTATATTCAACAGCATCACATGTGGGCCAGGTGTGATGATGATGGAGTGAGGGCATGCTCCTGCACCTCCATTGTTCCATACTGTAACAATGTCATATGCAGTACAGGCCAATGGAATTAGAGGAGGCAGACAAAAGTGACTGATTCTGTTGCTGTAGTCTCAGTATATTCAACAGCATCACATTTGGGCCAGGTGTGATGATGATGGAGTGAGGGCATGCTCCTGCACCTCCATTGTTCTATACTGCAACAATGTCATATGAAGTACATGCCAATGGAATTAGAGAAGGCAGACAAAAGTGACTGATTCTGCTGCTGTAGTCTGAGTATATTCAACAGCATCACATGTGGGCCAGGTGTGATGATGATGGAGTGAGGGCATGCTCCTGCACCTCCATTGTTCCATACTGTAACAATGTCATATGCAGTACAGGCCAATGGAATTAGAGGAGGCAGACAAAAGTGACTGATTCTGTTGCTGTAGTCTCAGTATATTCAACAGCATCACATTTGGGCCAGGTGTGATGATGATGGGGTGAGGGCATGCTCCTGCACCTCCATCGTTCCATACTACAACAATGTCATATGCAGTACAGGCCAATGGAATTAGAGGAGGCAGACAAAAGTGACTGATTCTGTTGCTGTAGTTTGAGTATATCCAACAGCGTCACATGTGGGCCAGGTGTGATGATGATGGAGTGAGGGCATGCTCCTGCACCTCCATTGTTCCATACTACAACAATGTCATATGCAGTACAGACCAATGGAATTAGAGGATGCAGACAAAAGTGACTGATTCAGGTGCTGTAGTCTGAGTATATCCAACAGTATCACATGTGAGCCAGGTGTGATGATGATGGAGTGAGGGCATGCTCCTGCACCTTCATTGTTCCATACTGTAACAATGTCATATGCAGTACAGGCTAATGGATGTAGAGGAGGCAGACAAAAGTGACTGATTCAGGTGCTGTAGTCTGAGTATATCCAGCGGCATCACATGTTCCTACAATTTCTAGTAGCAGATTCAAATGATGCTGCTGATAATTCAAAAATTGAAATGTCCGTTCGCTGCCATGCTAAATATTCAATTTCTAATAGTTGAATGTTACAAACGTTAATTCTTATATAATTAGCTTAATCCAGCTTATTAATTTACATAGGGCAATACCGAACATGGAAACCCTTAAAACAATCGAATAAATTCGAAATTACCGATTCATTTTGTACTGACGTAAACGAAACACATTAGTTGTAGGATTCACAGCTTATTTACTTCTGTATTAACCAATCACAATTTTTATCGTACTGTTGAGCACGTTTCGCAATTTTTACTTTCATTTCACCAACAATCATTTGACCGCACAAAGTACTTTAAATTCTACCTGATAGCTTTCTTATTTTCTCAATCGTAGGATTCTATTCGTAATCGTTTCTTTCACGATGAGCCTCAGGGACAACATAATTAGCCGCCTGGTGATTTGGAGGCTCTTCAATCAGCCGACCGGTTATCGCGACCAATCTTGTCTGAAAGGAGATTAGAGAGTTTTTCGAATATACTGGGCGAGGCCTACGAGTCTAAACAGAATTTTCACCTGGTCCTCAAGCCGTGTTATGTATTCGTTTGAAACGTACCAATATCCGAGTGCGGAAACTACGGAAGGATACGTGGACTTTCACAACTAGCGGTATTTTATTTAACAATAAATCCATGTGTAGGTGGAATCGCTAACTACAAAAAAATCCAGTGTTTAAGCAAAAACTGATTGGAATTAGGGAGGAATAAGGCTTACTCCAGACTTTGTAATGGGCGATTCTGTAATAAGAGTAATTTTATTTGAAGAATGCGTCTTCGGATCTGCATGACTCATGAATTGAGTATTTTCTGACAAAAGCGACTTTCATTTCGTTATTTAGGGAAGCTTCTAGGAAATTTCTCTTGTCGAAAGCAAAACTCTCCCATTTCCCTGTAGAATGTACATTTTTTGAACTGATTGATGACTTTCCATACCATAACCTCAATATGTTTGGAATTCGTATGAAGCTCTATTCAAATTAGAAAGAACACGTGTTCAAAAAACCACATTTTGAGCCAAAATCTCGCATAGCGCGCAAAAGCCTTGATTGTTTCCGTTTCATCGGTATCGCGTGATCCCTTTTCGTGTCGCCTTGGACCTAGGCCGTGAAGAAGTCCTTATTTGGTGTGACGTCGAAATCAGTTGGAGCAGATGGTATTTTGGAAGAGATTGTTCACATGTTTGCAGAGGGTATTCATGCCTCCTCTCTTCAATAAGACGTTTCGTTTACCATTTGGAAGAAAAACAAATTAAAACACCGCCAAAAGGACGTAATTTTCGATGGTTAAGGATTTGAGATATTTAAATTTTCGGTTTGTAACGCGCCATATGGTAGATATACAATGATGTCGGCCCATAACGAGCTCTGCCAATACATCAAAACAAGCATGATATATCTCTACCACCTTTCATCAAAATCTTGAATGGTGCAAGAAAGGCTATGGATCGTAGAAGGGTGAAGATTTACGGTGGAATAGAGGGCCACCTGTACATAACCTTTCCTGAATGATTAATAAAACATTTCGATCAATCAATATTCTCTTCCACAAATCGGCAGCACTGATAAATCTGACCACTAGCAATAAAGAAATTTATTAAGTTGAGACTGTACCAAAAATTCACTTTCACGCATGCGCTTAGCATATCGCTGGTTAGATTAAAATGGAACTGATACAAAAGGGATATTTTTGCTGAACCTGCTCGTGCCCTAAAATGGTGCTCAAATCAGATGTGCGAATGATATTCCAAAATTTGGAAATCTAATTTTGTGGTTGAAGTATTGTATTCATTGATGTCAACTGTGAGGTCAATAGTGTAGAACATAATACAGTTTGCTATTTCATTAATGCATAAATTCCATGTTGCTGGAGCTGGATGTTTTTGAAAATTAATTCTGACCTATTTTCGGGGTCTCAAAGCTCATGTGAGAAGCTCAGCTGACTGTTTATAATGCTGTATCGCCTAAGAATTTGTTGACCTCAGTAGCCAAAAACAAAAGATCCTAAGGAGTTATTGAGGTTCTCATAGAAGTACCACTCTACACTGGTATCAAAATGTAATTGCCTGTAATTTTTTTTTTTTTTTTTGTAATGTAATTTTGTTCAGCATTCAGTTTAAACGGTTATTTCATCACAGAGCTAAGGGCTTCTCAAAAGAATTTAACTCATATTGAGTCAAGACAACTGAAATGTACATCCTGTACTCTATTGCGAGAGGGGACCACGCCTGCCTTCAATGTCAATACAAGGCAAATTATTCATTTCCTTTCACTCATCTCCCCCTTCAGGACCCTCATTGCCTGTGTGACACGAGGTGCCAATAATTTGTACTAGTTCATATGTCCGGAAAATTCGCTTTTCTGATGATTGCTTTACTTTAATCTGGGGACGTCGCGATATGGCTAAATATCGATATTATTGGTTTGTATATCAATAACAAATGCAAATAAATATCGATACTCCAATATTATCTAGAGAAATTTATCGAAATTTGGGAATATCGATGTTACAAATAGCAATATTTCAATTATGATAAGTTAAAAATGTAGAGTTGCTGATTTTTTAGGAATACTTCACTTCAGTTTATGAAACTTTACTTTTATTATTAGGAGCCATAGCGGTTCACAAGCAAATGAATAGCCTAAAAGAAATAGAGCGAACGAAAATACCAAACTCAACAGCAATAACATTGGTGTGTTGGTTTGTGGATTGTGGACCTTTCTTGTGACATTGTTAGCGACGCAGCAGCATAGTTGATGTACAAAAACAATGCAAATTCTCTCACGGGGGTTTGTTATTCCTCAGGAGCGTGGAGAAAATGGGGGAAAACAGTCAGTGTGGAATGTATCGGACTCATTCCAATCGATTCAGCGTCCAAAATTCAGTGAAAAATGATACCCCACATGCATATGTACCAGAAATATTGAAAACTCACTACAGAAATAGGTAGATAGATGCCCATTTTGACCCATTGCGGTGGGTGCCAATCGTCCCGAGACTCGTTTTATTGGATTTAGCGTCCAAAATTTTGTCGAAAATGATACCCCACACGCCTTGATCGCCGAAAATCTCAAAAATCCATTTTTGAGGATACACATTCTGATCCCTCCCCCCAAAATTTGCAAGGGACCTCGTACATTTGACTTGAAGAATTGGACTGAACATCAACATCTCATTATAGCTATCTTGTGCCCTATGGAGAGGGTTCAAGAAGTAATTGGTAATAGTCGTGGGGCAAGCTATTAAAAGTGCAGTGCCGAGCAGCATGGAAACATACCTGCTGGGCTATTTATAGCATCTAGGGGCTGTAAACGAGACATGTTAACAATTATCTGGTCAATCGGACGACCTCTGGCATGAAAACAGGTTGATTGTCCGTGGAATAATATTTATCGTTAAATAAGTCTGTACTAACGCGATATCCGTTTTTTTCCCGTAGGTACGACGAAGGAAAAGATGGTTTTTTGGATTTGAACGAATTGAAGCGGATGATGGAGAAGCTCGGAGCTCCCCAGACCCATTTGGGTCTCAAGGCGATGATCAAAGAAGTCGACGAGGACGGCGACAATCGAATAAGTTTCAGAGAGGTAAGGACAAACCTGCTATCTTTTTCGAGAGAATTACGACATTGTAGAGCCTTACCCAATGGATTGCACGATAGCGTAGCACGAAGGATAGCGTGGCTATAACATGGATGGGTGTCCAATGGTAGAATCTTGCAGGGCAAACCTGTCTAGTCTCTTGGGAAAGGGGCTAATCCGTTGCTAAACTTATTTCTAAGGGCTGAAAACTAAATTTGGTGGGTCATTCCACGAAAAAGTTGAAGATTATGAGGTTTATGACCCTAGGTAAATAAAAATGAATTTATATTACAATTGAAACAAGAAGAAATTAGATGTCCTGAGTCAAGCGATGAAAGGCGCAATGTTAACAAGTTTATTTATACGCCAAAAACCAATCTTTTTCAGACAACTTTTTCTCTGTTGATGTTCCTTTTCTCCAGAAGTAAATTTAAAATACTTGTTGCAAATACTTTCACACGGGTTGGTTATTCCTCGGACCAGGCGCATGGGGACTCATTTCTTAACATGGGGAAAATGGGGGAAACAGTGGGTGTGGCAGGTCCCGGACCCATTCCAATCGATTCAGCGTCCTAAATTTAGTGGAAAATGATACCCCACACGCCTAGATTGCCAAAAATCTCGAAAATCCATTTTTTAAATACACATTTTGACCCCTACCCCACCCAAATTTGGTCCGATCGGTCTGAAATGTTTCGAGGCCTAATCGGAGAGATTGACAGTTTGCATGATAACATAAATTGATTATGCAAGGAATAACCAACCAACAGTAAAATTTCAAAAATCTCCACCAGGCTTCACTTCAACCTATAATATTGAAAATCGATGAATCGTTGTATCGAAAAGAAGGCAAATGTGGGGTTATTATCAACATGTAGATGCGTTCAAATTCATTCAGTAGTCTCGTTGAAAAGCCTTGAAATTTATTTTAATTTTTTTAGCCTCAGGCTTCTTACATTATTACAATGTCCCATAACCAACTCATTCCACTATCATCGATAGTTTTTCATTCATATTTCCGTTTCCAGTTCATGCTGATCTTCAGAAAAGCCAAAGCCGGCGAGCTGATCGAAGAGAGCGGTCTCTCTCAGTTGGCCAAATTCACGGAAATCGACGTTGTTGAGTTGGAGTCGGCGGAGCTAAAAATTTCTTCGAAGCCAAGGTATGTACTGATTCTGAATACGGGACTGATGTACGTGCAAGGGTTCAGAAGACCCCGAAATCGGCTCGGCACGTCCTAACGTGTCTTCGAACGAAAGTGAAAAGAAGGAATTCCACTGAATAATGGTGGTGACGACACATCTAAAGAATGTCCTGAATTTGAGTCGTTCTGACGCCGTTGTTGGTCGTTATGGTTTTCGAACACTTATATAATTAGTTGAAAAAATTCCAGGTTGGTATTTCTGTTATTGTTGCCAAACGCAACGAGTTATGGTTATAACCACAATAGGTTGGATATCATTCAGTAATTACGGGAAAATTAGGCGCAACTAATTCATATGTTGCAGTAAAAGTTTCCAACATCCGCTTCAACCTCTTCCACTGGCGGAGTTCTTTGTTTTATCTGTTGTTTGTTCCTGCTAACCACGTCTCTTCGTTGCCTAGAGATATTCAGTGCCTCACTCGCATTTATTACTCTGCGTAACACGTAAACAACAATATAAATATATGTATTTCGAGTTGAAAAACCCTGCAAATTTTCACACACGGGTTGGTTATTCCTCGGACCAGGCGCATGGAGACACATTTCTTCAACATGGGGAGTCCCGGACCCATTCCAATCGATTCAGGGTCCAAAATTTAGTAAAAAATGATACCCCACACGCCTAGGTACCAGAAATCTCGAAAACACACATTCAAAATGGGCAAATAGTACCATTTTGACCCATAACCTCATCCAGAGGGCGCCAATCGTACCGGGACCAGTTTCATTGGATTCAGCGTCCAGAATTTAGTGAAAATGATACCCCACACGCCTAGATTGCAACAAAAATCAAAAATCAATTTTTCGAAATACACATTTTGACCCCTAGCCCTCCCTAATTTAGTCCGATTGGGTTGAAAAGTCTCGAGGACCAACTGGAGCCGGGAACGGACCCCTGACCAAAATGTCAGATTTTTAGAAAATTTTCTACTACCAAAGTCGGCGTGGACGGCGGACGGACATTTGCTAATTTTGATCTAGACACCTTAAAACGCCCTGAAAAACATTTTTGCCGATTCAAGGAATAAACAACCAAAATCATGGTTCCAGGCGTGTATAGGGGTAGTAAATGTATAGGGATGGTCCCGTAGGCAATGTAACTGTATTAGGATGAGGCTCAGACATACCTAACATATTCAACGCAGTGGGCAAGAGCTTTTGACATAATGAAATCATTGCCAAGCTAACTAATGAGATGGGAAGGAGATTTTGGGGGTTAAAGGGGACTGAAGGGATGTTTGTTAGGGGAGGATTAGAAGAGGGTGGGACGTCTTGGTGAAGAAAAGAAAGATTGAAGAGCTAAGGGCTTGGATTAGGTGGGAGCAGGGCGGGGCCAGGTGGTTGTGAGCAAATAAATGACCTGTTTGTGCTTAATATAAAAATCATTCTATATCTAACTCTTGGGTAAATAGTTATATTGGGGGTCAATTTGACTGTGCTAAATCTGCAAGGTGTTATTTGCTCGAGAAGTAACCATTTCACCACTTACTACCACCTACCTCAATCCCCCCCCCCCTCCTGCTCCCACCTAATCCAAACCCCTAGCTCTACAACCATTCTTCTTTCCATCAAGACTTCCCCACCCACCTCTAATCCTACCCTAACGCACATCAGTGATTTCAGTCACCGTTTTCTCAGCACTTCCTCACAACAACCCCCAAAATCTCCTTCCACCTCTTTAGTTGGCTTAGCATTGATGTCCTCACATCGAAAGCTCTCGCCCACTGTACCAAGTATGTTAGGTAAGAGTAGGCCACTCTCTAAGGCCGGGTACACACGTTGAGGATTCCGAAGAGGGATTCCTCTGAGGAAAACCTCTGAGGCGGCCGGAGCCGGACGGAGCATCCACACGTACGGGAAAACTAGGAGGCTTCGGCCAGAGGTTTCGACACGCGAGAGGCCTTTCGAGGAAAACTGTGAAAAAATTAACGAGGAGCTACGACCACTGTGACGATACTCGAGCGATACCTACAACCGATCACCTCATCCACATGTGAAGGAAGGGGTTCAATTCCGGGAACCGGAACCTCGGCCTCAGGTGGCCTTTCCAAAAATTGGAAAGGCCTGGCAGCCTGTTCGGTCCGCCTCAACTGAAGGCCTCGACCCGTCCACACGGTCCGTCGGCCGGAGAGGAATCGATCAACGAGGAATCCTCTCCGGAATCCACAACGTGTGTACTCGGCCTAATATAGTTGAGGACCTAGTTTGACTAGGGGCGTTCCAATACATCATTCGATACAATATTTGGTATTGATGTCAGTACAGCATTGAATGTGGGAACGTGAATATATATACTTTTCATTCAATTCTGTATTGATATCGATACCAAATATTGTTTCGAATCATGTATTAAAACGTCCCTAGTCATCTTAGGTCCTCAACTATATTAGAGAGAGGCCTACTCATACCTAACATATTGTTTGGTGCAGTGGGCAAGAGCTTTTGATGGGAATACATCAGTTCCAAGCAAACTGAAAAGGGTAGGAAGGAGATTTTGTGGATAAATATGAGAAAGAGCTGAAAGAGAGGGGACTAAATTTCCTGAAAAACCTTATAAATCAAAATATTTGGAAAACGGTTAGAGTTCGGTATACTTTTTTTGTTCAGCATAAAATTTCCAACATGATCTCACAACGTTTGTACCTATATCACAATTTTTAAAAAATTTTAAATTATATCTGAATTTGTGGATAACTGTTTCTTGCTGTCCTAAATTACGTAGAAGGCAACCTTTATCTTGATTTAGATTTTCTACGTTACTTCTTTGTGTCAAATACGGAGATAACTATCATTACGTAGGTATTTTTAGTTGGGCCAGTACACGTTTCACGTCGATTGGTAGGTCCCAGTTAATATCCCTGATAATATAATTAATATAATATGAATAAAATATAATTTAAAAATGAAATAATTGAAGTTAGGTGAGTTTTCCTGGTAGAACTGTGGCAGATATCTGCATCCAGCTCTGTTCATAAGTAAATTTACTGATTCCAGGGACCACCTACCATTAAAGTGTCATCAAACTTATATTTTTCTATTGAACCGAATTGTCACCGTCATCGATATAATCACAATCGTCCTACCCCCCGCGCTCCTGCAAAAAACCGTCGATTACCATAAAAATAAAAGTGTCATTCCATTTTCAGATTGAAGAATTGAGGCGAGGAAACAAATTCGAAGATGAAATCCGACAAGAGCAAGAAGAAAGGCGGCGAGAAGAAGAAGAAAAAGCCCAACGAAGAACTGCCTTTCGAGAAAAGGCGGCTCTTTTCAAAAACAGCGTCGCTTGAAAATTTTTCCACGTTTTTAAGTTGTCTAATACGTAAAGCAAATTAATACCACCTTACGTATGTTACAAAGGACTTGTGCTGGCGTTGTTGAATGTATACGTGTCGTTACCTACCGAAACGAGAAAGAGGCTAACCTTAGTTACATTAAGGAATTTCGTTTTTTCATTAAAACAGTTTATGATGTTGTATTAAATGGATAGATTAAGAACTTACAATTCCGAGTCGTGTAATCTTGTTTTTCTCGGACGTGTAATTTTATTATTATTTTTGTGAGACTTTTAATGAATTATTTAAGTGATTTTTACCGGATACGTGTGGAGGTACGGAGTTTTATCAACAATGTACAAATTTGTGATTAACCTCCCTCGTACACACGAAACTGTTGCATTTATTTCAATGTGATTAGGTGATACCTTTATAGTTGTAGGTATTTGATGTGATGAGGTTTCGATGAGAGCGTTCATTTGTCGAGATTTGAGAATGAAGAAAAATCAATTGACCGCTTATATTTTACCTATTTTTAGTTGAAATCTCAAGTGACTGTAGGAATTGAGTTAAAATTGTCCTTTATAAGTAGAACCTACGCATTCTTAAGTAGGCAAACTCATCTCTTAGTTTGGGCCGATTTGAGTCAAAACCAAACGCCTACTGAAATGTGTTGTTTTTATCATCTCGATATAATTAACAAAATATTACGCGAATTGCTTCGATTCAGAGCGATTGAAATCTTATTTTGGAATACCAGCCAGAAAAATGTTTGCAATTATTGTGTCGTTGATAAACCAAGAAAATAAAATTAAACAAATTATTTATTATGCGATTTTTGAATAAGTTTTCCTTGCTCCAATTAAAAAAAGTAATAATTTTGCCTCTTACGAAAACAAAGTTCATTTCACTCTTGGGAACAGGATGCTGCCCTCCCAGTACAATGCGTACTCAGAAACAAAATTAATACTGGTATACCTCAAAGTAGTGTACAAGGCCCACTCTTGTACCTTTTGTACTCAAGCGATTTACCATAAGTAGTAGGAAAACGCTGCAAATTCGATCACAGGTGTTGGTTATTCCTCGGACCAGGAGCATGGAGCCTCATTCCAATCAATTCAGTGTCCATTAGTGAAAAAATCTGCAAATTCTTACACACGGGTTGGTTATTCCTCGAATGGGGGAAACAGTGGGCGTGGCGGGTCCCAGACCCATTGCAATCGATTCAGGGTTCAAAATTTAGTGGAATATGACACCCGACACGCCTAGGCACCAGAAATCCTGACACATAAAAAATGGGTGAATACATACCCATTTTGACCCATAACTTCTTCCAGTGGGTGCCAATCGTTCTGGGACCCATTTAATTGGACTCAGCGTCCAAAATGTAGTGGGAAACTATACCCCACACGCCTAGGTAGCAGAAATCCTGAAAACACATATTCAAAATGGGTAATAAATACCTAATTTGACCCATTACTTCTTCCAGCGGATGCCAAACGTTCTGGGACCCGTTTCATTGGATTTAGCGTCCAAAATTTAGTGGAAAATGACACCCTACTCGCCTAGATCGCCCAAAATCTCGAAAATCCATTTTTCAAAAAACATATTTTGACCCCTACCCCCCCAAATTTGGTCCGATCGGGCTGAAAAGTTTCGAGGACCCGTCTCGGTCCGGGAACATACCCCTGACCCAAATGTCAGATTTTTAGAAAAATTGTTACTACCAAAAACGGTGCGGACGATGGACGGCGGACGGACATCGACCTTTTTTGATCCAGACACCATGAAACGTCCAGAAAAAATTTTGAGCCGAATCGGAGAGGTTGACCATTATCATGAAAACATAGGTTGATTATTCGAGGAATAACCAACCAAAACGATAACCCACACGCCTAAATCGTTTTTTAGAAAATTTTCTACTGCCAAAATCGTCGTGTACCATTTGCGATTTTTGACCTAGACACCTTGAAACACCCAGAAAAACAATGTTGGGCCTAATTGGAGAGATAGTCTTTTTGTTCATGAAAACAGGTTGATTATTCAAGGAACAACCAACCAACACAACAGCAGATTTGCATTTGCAGATGACACTGCAGTCCTGGAAGTTGGCGATAGCAATAATACATTACAAATCTTGATAGATCTCCAGAATCAGTCAATGGACCTCGAAATGGAGAATCGAAGTAATGAAGCGATGTCAGTCCATGTTGATTTTACTTACTCACCTGCTTTTCTTAACACGGCGATTCTCTACGCGAGTGAAGCCGAAATACCTGGAATGATGCTGGACGCCAAGCTCAGGTGGAAACACGTCAAATGAGTAGGAGTGACTCAATTTCAAGTTAAGAAGAATGTACTGGCTCATCGGCCGGCGATCCTCAATGACCATTGAAAACAAGCAGCTTCTCTAAGTCTCAAGCCAGTTTGAACGTGTAAAGCGCAGTTGGGCTGCACACTTCCAACCAATAGACAGACGATCCAGCGCATTCAGGATTCAGTACTGCAATGTATCACCAACGCTCTCCACCGTGATCTTCACGTGGACAGCATACACGAAGTGATCAAGCAGAGAGCCACTCCTCATATCGCCAGGCCAAGAGATCATGTTAACACAAAAGCCGTGAAGCTACTTGATGTGCAGGATCTAACTAGGCGTCTCAAGCGCACAAAACCGCATGAACTTGTGTAGGGAGTGATTGTGATAAGTTTAGAGATACAAGGGACCTAGCTATGAATCATGATTAATGAATTTAGTAATACAGAGTCTCAAAAAAATGTACTCACACTTTGAATGACGAGAAATCCGTTATTTATGAATTATTTAAATTAATTCATCTTTCATCAAAATTAATTAATCGCCATAATTGCACGTACTGGGGTCCTGTAAATCCTCATGTAACACTTGAACACCATGTAAACTTGCCAGGAGTACCTAACAGTGCGGTGTGGGATATCCGCACTAGGTATCATTGGGCCATTTTTCATTAACGGAACTGTCACTGATGAGAGCTCCCTTAACTTGCTTCAGGAGTTTGTTGGTTCACAAATTTCTGAGATGTTTGGAGATGACGGCGAGATTTAAATTTTTAGCAAAATGCCTCCCCACTACCATTGCGATGTACGAGCTCACCTCGATGCAGCTTTTCCAAACACATGGATTGGCCGAAGGGGTGCCATTGAATATCCTCCACGCTCCCCGGACCTCACGACCTTGGACTTCTTTTTGTAAGGATATCTCAAAGACAAAGTTTATCGCACCAAACCAAGAACAATTGATGCATTGAAAATGGAAATTAAAAGACACTGTCGCGATATTCCTAATTACCTGTTTCGTACGTTTGCAAATCCCTTGGTGCGCGGTATCTGGACAATAATGGTCATCAATTCGAACATGATTCCTTAATCACACTTGTCTTCTGAATTCGAAGCTATTCCATTTTGCTGTATGTTCATAAATAAAGGACTTCTCGTCATTCTTAGTGTGAGTACATTTTTTTGAGATACCCTGTATAAGTCAAAATAATATTGTTAATGAGTTCATTCAGTGCAGTAAAAGCGATTTAAAAAAAATTCTCTTTTGGGGTTTGACTTACAGTACACCCATTAATACCAGTACACACATTAATACGAGGTAGCGCACGAGATGTGACCTTACAGCTGCCTGGTTTATTGCATGCGTTCAATTTGTCGTTCCTTAGAGAACGATCAATTTAGTAGAAGGCATGGTTGCGGCATTCTGGCTAAAATTTGCCTTTAGAGCAGATTTCCGCTGCAGCAGAACTCGCACGTGATAAGAGTTTCCCAACGCCAAAGAAGAAAGGTACGTATGGAAATAAAACAAAATCTATTGTACTTGAGAACCATATCAAATTTTAAGAAAGGAAGGAAATAGTGTAGATCTATACACTACCAAATTCAACATTAAGAAACGAGAAGATAAATAGCACATCTATTGAAAACGTGGTAGTAATTCTCAACTAGTTCCACAGTTCATTCGGAGAAGTCAAAATTACACAATTTGAAAAGACAAATTGGACGTTCCACACGCGTCCAGAGTCCTCTTACGACAGGAATTTCATCGCTTCGGTGAGGCCGAGGCTCTTCAGGCAGCGGTAGAGGTTCTCAGGGGTGGCTTCTTCCTCGTTGCCCACCCACACAGCAAGGAGGTTCAGCGCCCGGTCAAAATCCGTGTCTTTTTTGGTGGAAAAATATTCGATCTGCAACAAGATAATAACGATCATTACGTAATTTTAAATTGAACAAAAATAAAATTGGGATTATTCAATCACAATATGAGTTGATTATTCAAGGAATAACCGAACAAAATGCTTGCAACATTATTGCAATTTGCAAGAAACCTCATTCAAAACGAATAGAATTGCTTTTGAAGATGTCATTCCAGAAGGGGATCTTGCATAGTGCACCCGGACTGAAACAAAAAACCTCAAATTTTCCTTCCTACATTAACAGACACAGGGCTGTCTGCGACCGTGCAGGGGTGGTTACAAATTTCAGATGCCTCGCAATGAGGCATTGTCCAACCTAACCTACGGATATAAAATGCTGCAAATTCCTACACAAGAGTTGGTTATTCCTCGGACCAACAGCATGGAGACTCATTCCAATCGATTCAGTGTCCAAAATTTAGTGGAAAATGACACCCCACACGCCTATATATCAGAAATCTCGAAAACACATTCGAAATGTGTAGATAGATACCCATTTTGAACCATAACCTCTTCCAATGTGCGCCAACCGTTCCGGGACCTGCCTCGTTGGATTTAGCGTCCAAAATTTAGTCAAAAATGCTACCCTACACGCCTAGATTGCCGAAAATCCATTTTTTGAAATACACATTTTGACCCCTACCTCCCCAAATTTCGTCTGATCGGGCTGAACAGTTCCGAGGACCAACAAGAGCCAGAAACGGGTTCCTGACCAAAATTTCAGATCTTTAGAATGTTGTCTACTGCCTTGTAAAAATTAGCTACTTTTTCCACCTCCTACAAATTAATCGATGTTTTTGGACATGATGGTTTGTTCATCGATATCCGTAGCTAGTCAAAATACACAAAAACCTTGATGACTACCATTGCACTTGCAACATAGAACGTACAATTTCCAAAATTGGACGTTACGGTTGGCTATACATTTATCGTAACAACTCACTTCGTCCGACTTATATCCGAGCGTAGAGGCAACTTTCTTCCAACTGCCGGAGATGGACTTGGCCAAATTTTCTATTTGCTCAGGCGAGAGTGACGCCACTTCCTCTTTGTCCTCACTTCGGTCGTCCCGTTTATCTACAAGAAGAATAACATCAATTGAACATCAGCCGGCAAAACTTAGAACCGGTAGACTTGGAACTTAGAATGCAACTTGGTAAATCCTGTCTCTTTAGATGGCCTAGGGAGAAAATTAACAATTAAAAATCCTAGCGGATCTGTGTTGTTGTGGTCAGTGAGTAGAAAAATTAGATAACCTGCGCTGACGTTCACAGTCAATTTGCAAGTAAAGGTTTGTGATGTAACAACCCCCATGATCTTTTACATTAAGATGCAACTACCAAAGAACTATATCGATATTTTTTTAAACTACTGAAATATTAATTCAATATGCCGGTTAAAAAAGTCGATATTGTGATTTTTGATTTTATTTTACTTAATTTGTTTTCCATAAGGATTAATCTAAATTTCAAAATTCCTAATTAAGAATTCAATATAAACACCTCATTGTTTTTAGGTGGGTTTAGGTATGCACATAAAAATTTACCCGTCCAGTTCCCACATAAATCACAAGTTACCAAGTTTGACTAGTGGCCAATCTTCTCAAACAATTTTCAAAAAGCAGATGACAATTGCGATTTGATCACACCAATGAACACAACAACTTCATCAAAAACTCACCAACACATAAGCAGCCAATGAATTTATTTTCTTAGCTGAACTATCTTTTGTTTGACAATAATTTTCAGTTTGAGAAACATAAAATAAAATGAAATAATAATAACAACAGAATATTGGGCCTAATAATGCCGTTTTGATATCAATATTGCGATAAACCAGAATAAAGTGAGGGAGTGCCCTTTAGTGCACATGCCCTCTGACTCAGTCAAGAGGAAACCTCTAACTGGAAGGAGAGTCAATGTGGTCATCCCAGGGAGAGGAGCCTGGACCTAGGGACCCCCGGGGGTGCTGTTAGGGGATCTGGTATGGTACACGGATGGGTCCAAGATGAGAAACGGATCCGGCCTGGGGGTGTACGGCCCGGCGCCAGAATGGGAGCTCTCGCTCTCCCTTGGTAGCTGGGTCACAGTATACCAGGCTGAGCTGCTCGCAATAAAGGAATGTGCTGAGGAGGACATGAGGAGGGCCTATCGAGGTAGGCGGATCCACATCTTCTCTGACAGCCAAGCAGCACTCAAGGCCTTAATGGGATCGAGCTCTGACTCGAGGCTGGTGCTTGAGTGCTGGGAAGCCCTCCAACTGCTGAGTGGAACGAACAAGGTTGTCCTCGCATGGGTCCCGGGCCACTCAGGGGTTGAGGGTAATGACCGAGCTGACGCTCTGGCTAGGCGTGGGTCGGGGACTGTCTTTACGGGACCTGAACCATGCCTAGGAATCTCCCGCACCCTTCTATCGGGGTGGATGGCCAACTGGATTCGCTCCCAGCACCAGAAGCGCTGGGAGCGGACGCCGCAGCAAGAACACGGTCATATCATGATGACTGGTCCTAACAAAGGTAGGGCCACGAGATGCCTTAACCTTAACAGAGCTTCCCTAAGACTCACCGTTGGCTTATTTACAGGTCACGAGGACTTCAGGAGGCATCTCTGCAGGATTGGGGTGCGCAATGGTACCCCTGACTGCAGATTCTGTGGCGAAGACGAGGAGACAGCGTCTCACATCGTCTTCAATTGTCCTGCCCTGGAACACAGGCGTTTCAGAACCTTCGGGACTTTGGACCGAGGGGACTTCCTCAACCAGGAGAACCAGGTCGGAGCTCTGCTGGACCTAGTCGGGAACACGGAGCTTCGGCCGAGATGAGCTCCAGGGGTTAGCACAATGGGCCACTAGGTCAAAGTGCAGGGGGCGGGCACGACGATGGACGTCCCCTCTACCCCTGTGTAATTAATCTATCTAATCTAACATGCGAAGATGACCTTATAGCGTTAATGAAGTGAAATACCACCTTACCTATACCCAGAGGGCGCTCAAGGGACTCACCTCGGGAAGGTTTCTTGTTGGAAGCGATTTCCCGCTCAACGTCAGCCTCTCTCTTCCTCTTCCCTGGCGACCGCTCCTTCTCCTTTCGTGGGACGCTTCGTTCCTTTTCTTTCACCTTCGCGCCATCGGTTTTCTTCTCCACACCCTTCTCCTGGACAGTCCGCTTCGAGGGGCTTCTTGTCGCTCTTGAGGATTCTCTCACTAGAAGCTCGGTCTTGCTTATCGTTCTTCCCTTTGTCGTATCTTTCCAACTTGTACTTGTCCACTACCGTTCGATCTTTGTCGACGGTTTTTCGATCCTTATCCCCGTTGTTCGACGCCGCCTTATCACCTCCCACTCTCGTCACGGGTTTCACCAATTTGACCATTTTGTCACCAACGTTGACGACGTCAACTATTGTGTCGGCATGGACTTTGATCACTTTGCCGCTGGAGGTTTTCATAAGTTTGACCGTCCCCTTGACAGCCTTTATAGTTTTTTGCGCTTTTACGACATCTTTATCAATCTTTTCCCCCTTTTTGCCATCGGGTTTGGTATTCTGTTTCGGAGCGGGATTAAGTGGAGGCAATAGCTAAAATTAACGATATAAGCCTCAAATTAACACAAGTAGAAATGTACCTGACGCCTGGTTTTTTGCACCTCACATAAACCAAAATGCAATGCAATCATTTTAAAACTCCAAAATAGTAGGATCCATTTTCTCAGGCCGATCTTGAGTCTGTCGAAGGAGTAAGATGACTCACCAATCCGGGATTTTGTTCGCGGAATATTCGCTTGCAAATATTGTCGACGAAATCCGGAAGCTTCGGGATGGGTGCGAGATTCACAGTGAAAAAATGTGGTGACTTCATTGAGAGTAGTTTCAACGCTATCCATGCGTAGTCCGAGTCTTTTACTTTCCTTAAAAAAAAGAAAACAAATTGAACATGAAGTTAGTCGTTTTATATTAATTTATGAACACAATTATACAGGGTGTATTACGAGTGCCCCCTTTCCTCCTAACATCGTCCAAATTAGAGTAAATCTCAAGCGCTCAATAAAAAAATTTAGTTGAGAGATTAAATTGTCATAACATTTTGAGTAGAATCCGAACCTGAATAAAAAATTGGGGTTCCCACATAAAATAATAAAGTTAGAGTCACCTGCGCAGGGTTGAGCGGGGTGCTTAAATGTGATATTTGAGATCCTAGCAAAAAAATCCAAGATTAAATAAAATACATTTTTGTTTACTCCCATTTGGACGGCTTTAGAAGGGGGAGGGACAACTCGTGGGACATATGAAATTTATGAGAAATTTAAAGTGATCCACAGCAATACATGTCAAAGTAATTTTCCTATTGAAGACCAATTGTCGAAAATCTGACTTCACGACCACGTACTTGTCTTGTATGGCTAAATCCGGCGTCTCGCTTTCTTTGATAGACTCCGCAAGAAACTCCTGGACGTCGGGGCTGGCATTCCTGCCCGGTAAATACTGTAAGTAGTTCTGTCTCATGTCAATTATTTCCGTAATTTCTTCATCGCCTTTTTTCCTGTCGAGACGAAAAAGAGTGAATCAGTCGAAATGCTACACTTGGTGAAGTGAACTTTGCCGAGGTGAGTCAAACCACTCACCGTGGCACCACCAGGATGTTGGTGCTCTTCTGCCGGGCCATGACGTCAGCGACGGTTTCGGGGATTTCAAACGGTTTTTGCGACGCTGTTTTGTCGTAGTTAGGCATGATTTTCTTCAGCGCGGGACAAGAATCATTTTTCCATTGACTCCAGTGCTCTTCACGCTGCGACAAATTAGAAAATATTTAATCACACGGAGATTGTCCAGGGCGTAGAGCAAAGCGTCAAAATAACGCGAGACGCCTTTGAATGTCGCAGATTCAAACCCCCCTTCCCCCTCCCCCGGTCCTACACCTCTCTAACTCCCTCTAGAAAGTGCATGCTTAATATTCACGAGAGATGTATAAAAAGTAAGGTCACATGGCGTTTGGAGTGCACGGGAAATTAGATTTGTACAAAGTTGGTACCACAAAACGCTGGCTGGGTCCTACGGAAGAGAATGAGCCGTAGAACAGGTAATATATGCCGGGGTGTGTCACCGTACAACCAGGAAAACTATGTCGGTATTCTCTGGTCAGCAGCTTGAAGGCTGATAGCGCCAAATGCAAAGCGAGGGGCATCATCTCTTCACCTCTTCATCTTGAAATGAAATCTGACGATGTGAAGTTGCTGTGAGATGGTAGCAACGTCAGTTTTTGGTTGGGTTATTCTTTGAATAATCAACCTATGTTTTCATGCTCAAAGTCATAAAGGGTCGTTCATCTCCAATCGGAAATAACAATTTTTTTCTGGACTTTTCTTGATAACTAGAACAAAAAACGCTGCTAATTTATTCACAGGGGTTGATTATTCTTCGAACGGACATGGAGAAAACAGGTATACAGATACCAATTTTGACCCATACCCACTTCCAGTGGGCACCGATCGGTCCGGGACCCATCTTGATGGATTCAGCATCCAAGATTTAGTGGAAAATGATACCCCACACGCCTAGGTTGCCGAAAATCTCGGAAATCTATTTTTCGAAAGACACATGTTGTCCCCTACCCTGCCTAATTTGGCCCCATTGGGCTGAAAAGTTTCGAGGACCAACCAGAGCCGGAAATGGGTCAAATGAAAAGAATTGGATGGCAACTACGTGCGAAAATAGTTAAACTGCGCAACACGCCATGTAAGTTTCATATTCATAAATATATTTGAATTTCTCACATGTTACGTACGACCTTACTAATCTAAACACCCCTCGTACTTTTCTTAAGCTCACGGAAGTGATTTTTAATTTATTTTCAACCCTTTATTTTAGAAAATACCTAGTTCATCTGATATTTCTTTCTTTGACAATACATCCCACTCCGCTTATGGTGGCTACATAGCGGCACACGGTATTTTCCAAAGAGCCTTAAAAAGTACTTACCTTCAGAATTAATTGAACAACTTCGAAAAACGCTTCGCCGTCCGGCGGAGATTCTTTAATAAGTTGGTGGACAGCCGCGGTGGAAGTTTTGACCCACTCCAATTGATCATGCGTCAATTCTTCCCTGTAAAAAACGAATGTACTTGAGCAGCAGATCGAAATTTCGCAAGGCCGATTTACACGCTACGATACGTCGACGTCGAAATTGTATTAATAAATTGAAGAGGATTCACACGCTCTAATAAATTGTGACAATTTCTTCTTGTCTCCAGCCATCACCCCATTAGAAATGCTGGACGAAGTAGTGTTGGACCAACCATCAAATTCAACTTCAATAAGTCACTACGATGTGCCAATTACACCTTACAACATAATTGTAACAACTCGACTGCTAATGTAAATTGCTTCAACTTATTGGTGCATGTAAATCGGCCTTAACACTACCTCAGCCGCCAATAATTAAACTCACTGTCTAGCTTTGATATTTGACGTCAAATACTGAAAAAGTATCAAAAATTGCAGGTAAATCGTCCGCCTAAAATCAGTGTCGCTCAGCTGAAGTAGGAGAAGCTTTTGGTTGGTGAGAAATTTCGTGAAGAACATCGTGCTTTTCTTTGACAACTCCTTTGTGGGTTCGAAATCCAACTTGTAGTTTTTCAGGACGGTCAGCACTGCGGTGGTATTCTAAAAAAAAAACAAAACAAAAAAACATAAATAATAATAAATACTCAAGTATACGAATTGCGAGCACATACAAAGCAAAAATGGCCCAAAAGATTGCACTTACTTTGACGAATTCTCTCCATTGGGTGTTGTCACGACACGACGTTGGGCTGCGAAAGTTATCTTGCAAAGCCCAAAACTGTGAGTAGAAATTCGAGTCGAGACTAACGCTGGAAAATAATGCAATGAGTCATAAAAGATATGATCAGAGGCAAAGAATGGGCAATTTTACTTGAGAAATAACGCAAATTTAATGTGTATTCCTGTTACGCGTGTCAGCAGAATTAGCTTCAAGCTGAATGAGAATGAGACCAGTGTTGTTTTAATACCTGACTTTTGATATTCCAGATAATCGTACTATAACGATGGATCGGATTAAGTATACAAAATTAAGAATTTAAAAAACGCTGCAAATTCTTTCACAGGGGTTGGTTATTCCTCGAACCAGGAGCATGGAGAAAATGAGAAAGCAGTGAGTGTTGAGTGTCCCCGGACTCATTCCGCGTCCAACAAGTGGAAAATGATACCCCACACGCCTAGGTATTGGAAATCTCGAAAACTCACATTCAAAATAGGTAGAGGGATACCTTTATTGACCCATAACCTCTCCCGGTGGGCGCCAATCGTTCTGGGAACCATCCCATTGGATTCAGTGTCCAAAATTTAGTGGAAAATGATACCCCTAAATGCCTGTGTACTAGAAATTTCCAAAACACATATTCGAAATGGGTAGATAGACAGGAGACAGGCAAGACAACAAGAATTTCATTCGAAAAACGCAAGGATAAATCCAGAAAACACAATTAGGGATTTTTTGATTAATTATGGGGTATCATTTTCCACTAAATGTTGGACTCTGAATCGATTAGAATGTGTCCTGGACACTCAACACTCACTGTCTTCCCCATACTCCTGCTCCGAGAAATATCCAACAATTGTGGAAAAATTTGTAGCGGGTTTTTTTACTATTTGATTTTTTGAGATTTCGTTTCATCACTGCTTTAGCAATTGAATGAGGAAAGGCAAAATAGATCCCCTTCACTTCGTCGCTTGCAAGGAAGGTCTAATGTGTGTAAATGACCTGTATTCCCAATAAATGAATTCTATAATTGACAGTTTTCGGGAGCCAGAGCCACTAAAATGCACCATCAATGTAGTGGAATCGAACTCACTTTGACTCTGAATATTGAAGCGGTTCTTCCTCATCATCATCCAACCCAACGTCGTACTTCATAAAGTTGTCTTTGTCTATGTTGAAATCACTGATTACGTTCAACCCTGAAAAATCATTAACAACGTTACTATCTTGGCCACTTTTGGATTCGCATGAAATCCAAAATATCACCAAAGCTTCGGGTGGAAATTAATACCTGATCTTTCAGAGAAGGGGAAGTACGCTGCCAGAAAGAGGAGGATCCGTCCACAAAATATGGTGTTCTGAGCTTTGGAGAGTCTCCGTAGAAGATCTACAACAAATGAATATATTTAAAATTACGTAAGCGTAAATCATAGTAACTACAGCTCTCTTCAGTTAATGCTTTTTTTTTTCTTTTGTAAGACCGGCCAAACGTTACGGCTGTCGTATTTTATGAGAGAAAATACCTTTTTTTGTAGCTACTACCAAGCCGAGCCCGATTACCATTTTAAATTGTAGAAAATTTAGTCTAAATTTGAACGCTGAATTCAATGAAGTGGGTCCCAGAACGATTGGCACCTACCGGAAGAAGTTATGGGTCAAAATAGGTATGTATCCACCCATTTTATACAAGTGTTTTCAAGATTTCTGGTGCCTAGGCGTGTGGGGTATCATTTACCACTAAATTTTGGACCCTGGATCGATTGGGAACCCACTATTTCCCCCATGTTGAAGATATGAATCTCCATGCGCCTGGTCCGAGGTTCAAATTAGTCTCCATGCGCCTGGTTCGAGGAATAACCAACCCGTGTTTTTATCCTGAACGACATATAGAAACGCTGAGGGCTCATATACATCAGTGACGCACCCCTGAAAATCGATTAGGATGATACGAGATTGTTTTCTACGAGGGTCACAAGGGGCTTGTTGTGCTTACTTCCCTCAATTTTTTTCTTCTCCATTCCTTTTCCCAGCCTTTTTTGTTGATATTTTTGTTTTCATTTTCATTTTTTTTTTTTTTATATCGCTTTTTTATTTTTGATGATAGAGTTCATGGAACGACGCGTATATGCGATATATCGATTGTAACGCTATGTCGTTTTTCGTGCACTGATGTCCAGATTTACCACGCTGAGCGTCAAATTTTCAGGAGAGCTGAAGAGTTCGACTTCAGGGAAGGAAACATGCGACTAAAGCAGAGAGAATAATGAATTATACACATTCGAGTGAGCTCACCGTTACACATGCGGAGAATATTGTTTTTGCAGGATCCGAAGAAATTGGAGCCCTTCCAAGTGCCAACGTGCCCTTCGACGAATTCGAATAATTTCTCGCAAATGGGTATCGTCGCTGAGTCAAGTATGTCGCTGAGGAGAGTGACTGAGAGGGACGAAATTACCAGCTCTTGTTTACAAAGGTTCATAACGAGATTTAAGAACTTGGACAGCTTGAAAGGGTCATTGATTGAATTCGTCATCAGGTGGATGGTTTTGTCACGGAGAGCTTGCTCGAGCGCGGTCCTTTTCTCTGAATCCCTATAAACAATAGGTTAACAAGTTTGAGCAATTAGTGAATTAATATAATCATGAAGTATGTGAACAATTATACAGTATCAGATTATCAGTAGGCGGATGGTAGATGATCAACATGAGCAGGGAGGTGAACGGTTGGTGTTTAGGGTCAACAAACTGCTCAACTCTTCAGACACGTCCGGCGTCAGAAAAATGTGCGCTAAATCAGATTAAGGTTTCATGATATACCTAGTTGGACCCGAAAATACCCAACAATTGATACTCAATTCGGACATAACAGCTACTTACCGCCCCAACAACAGTTACTTGCCGTTTACCTGCTCATTATTGGGCATCATGGAGCCCTTGGCTGTATAGAACCGTAGATTGCAGGATGGATCAGCAGGCAATCAATAAATAACGGAGTAAACATGTACAAGGACAACAGAGAGCAACATGTGAACATGGTAACATGTTCGCAGATTACCTGGCGTTGAACAGGCTCCATCTTGATTTGATGCAACTGATGTCACAATTGTCAAGAGCCTTGGTCACTTCTTCCTAGAACGTCAAATTCAGTGGATATTAGTGAGTGAAGCTGTCAAGAAGTCCGTTCTCTTAGCGGCAAGTGGTTCCAACAACTAAGAAGTACTGTTATACAGCTACACGGCCGCATTATTTCATACATGAGTAAGTTCAGGGGTGCTTTGGCACGAGAAACACCCATTAAATAACACAAATTTTCGATGGAACTTACCAAAAACTGAACCCTCATATCGGAGAAACATTTTGGAGCTTTGTCATTGGCCATTTCGCGCGCTCAAGCAATATAACACTGGACGAAACGGTAAGAATTTCCAGGATAACAAACGAAATCAAGTGAATACAGTAACCATTTCGAGGATAAGCGGAAACTATCCCAATCCCGCTAGTCAGAGAAAACAAACCTAGTCAAGGAACACGATTGAGAATAATTGAAAAACCTTTGATATCTTCGATCCCAAGCTACCAGCCACGAAGTTATGGGTGTTCTCAGCTGGGACTTTCCAAGATACGGACCGCCGGACCGAGGCTACAGAATTTTCTACGGACATTTACGGATGCGACACTGATGATCTAAAGTAAGGCCGTGGGAAGAGCTGTTCAATTTTCTCTCTCTTCTCTTCTCTATTTCTTATGCCTTCTACCTATATTTTATTTAAATAAAACTCGGTTATTGTTAATCTGGAATCGCGAGTCAATAGAATTTAGTTACGAGGTCCTGGTTGGAGCCAAAAATGGTCAATAAAATATACTCTTTAGAATTAAAAAAAAAATGAATCATCTAATTTTGTACGTCTCCTCTAGGGGTTTTTAACTTCTCTTATGTAGAAAAGCTGATCAAGAAGCTCAATTTTTGAGTTTATAGTCAGTTTTCTTATTTTAGGAAAAATTCATTGAGAAAATGAGGAGGAGAGAGAATAGCTAGTTGGAATGATGAAAATCGTGTTTTCAAGTCTTGGTATTTTTTCGTTGATTAATATTTTAAACGAAGACCCACTCGACGTTTTTCGTCGGTTAAAAATAATAACTTCAGGTTAAGTGCACAAACTATGGTCAACAGATTTAAATGCACGCACGGATATAAGTCTTTATGGTAGCAGATAGTGACGATTGTACTTATTTTCAACAGATACACACTATTTGCTGAAGAGTAGTTGATTGAGTTCTGGGGATACGGCCTGTGAACGAATTTGTGGGTCCATCTTGTCGTCAAACTTGATTGGAATAGTAACGCCATCAGTGTTGAATCCGCAAATGTCCGTAGAAAGTCCGTCGTCCGCATATAACAGGGAGAAATCGGTAGTCCGGAGTTGGCTCGTCGATCCGTGTTTTAACCCTTCCCTTGATAACTATCCGATATTCACTGATTACGACAACCTTCTCCGGGTGTAACAGTAAATGTACACTCGACGTACCTATGCTAGCCCGATCCTACCTGCACCAATGCAGTGCGCTCCAGCGGCCACTCAGCTAACTTGTGAGGTCGTATCCTTTGCACTTGGCTGTCCAAGTTTCTCCGTGGGCTGTAATGACTTCTTGGAACTAGACGATATTCATACAGGAAAAATCACGGATTCTTTAACAAATCTTAGTTCCCAAAAATAGTAAGGACGATATTTGTGTTCCTTAATAAAACGGAAGTATTATTGAGAGGGCGCACGATCAACTTATGAGTTGATGATTCTAATGTTGTCCATTGAGCACTGAATATCCTCTCTCCGGCAAAACTGGAGAAAACAACAAGTCCATAATGTCGGTGATCATTTGAGATTATGGATCATTCTGTACTTAAAAAGAACTATCACTGAGCTAGTGTACGAGCTTTTTGAGCCAGTGCTTCTCCTTTCGTTCTCTCAGATGACCAGGCTTAGCAACTGTGTGCATACTTAAACTTTAAACAGGCAACTAGCGACAAAATGACGCTCCCTAAATTGAATTTGTGATCCTCTTCACTGTTTTATATGGTCCAATATCTCCCTGTTTAATCAATTTCAATCAAGCAGACTTTTTCTTCCACTTCCAGTCTGCATTCTTTTCTATGTTGGTCAAATCAACCATTCAACCCTCTAATCAACTATTCAATATGTGCACATTTTTTATATCTCTGGCTCAATGAAGCAGTTCTTTTATATTACATTTTGTAAATAAGTCTTTGCTGCAGGCATATTTCCAATATTTCAGGCATGCGCCGCTGAGCTGCTTCTTCCTGTTCTGCTGATTTTCCTCGCTCTATTTGGCAGTTTGATTTTCCCAATCCCTGTACTCTTCTCCTGCAATGGTACGCCGAAGGGACCCCCAGTTCCATTTGACCCAAATATTTGATAACCATTATTTAAAGTCAAGTAAAGAACCATTTTCCTTTCAGATACAGTAGTACAAACGTCCTCAAGTTCTTACACCTCCTCAAAGAAGCGCACATTTATGATATGCTTACCTTGGTTACAGACTAATTTTGATGCCATTTGGTAAGAATTCTCCTAATCTGTAAAGGTACTATTGTAAATACCTGTAATACTGTACTACTACGTCATTACCCTGACATTATACATCTTCAAGCAGCACCAGGCGTGGTTTCTGCTTGGATGAGTGGCCGCTGCTTAGTTTTGTCCATGTTTTTCGCACTGACTATAGGCTGAACCCGTCTCCACGGGGCCATGAGCAAAATGGTCAGGGCAAGTTCCCATCCTCCGGTTTGAGGACAACTGACCACGCCCACGACACCATAATGTAATTGGACGTTGAATGCCTGTTTGCTCATCTTTTTTTACACGGGCAACGACGGATCTTTCGTCCGTAACTTTTATCGGTTATTGTAGTATTTGAATTTAGTATTGTATTTTATAATAATATGTAGTCGATTTTTGTAAGTAATTTCATTGTTTATTAAAAACCTCTTCGTTTCATGCTTTCATTGTAATTTGAAGATCCAAACCATAGTCCAACTCAATAAATTTCGTAGGGGTTAAAAAGGTAGACTTTTTCACATTTTTTCTCCACAGATTGAACCGTAAGTAGCATTAAATTTTATTGTTTCGTCCTTCTATCAATATACACACAATAATATATAAGTCTCAAAATTTATCACATTGCTGAGTCTTCCTGCAACATCTACTTACTGCTTATGCTAAGATCATCACAAACTTAGCAAAAGTGAGGGGAAAAAATCGACAAAGTATCCGGCAAAAATGGTACTTTTGAAAAACCTAACAATGACTCATAGGTCTTCAATAAATGGATACAAAAACATACAATTATACAAAAATGAAGCCACAAAATGGGGGAATTAGATTAGTTATAATTCACAATGAATTTGAATTTTTCTTACATAAGTGATACTAGAAGAAGCAGGGCTATTTCGTAGTTTGAACAAGACTTAGCGTAAATTATGTTTTTAACTATTACGAAAAGATATACTTTTTTCTGAAAGCTAAATTTAAAAAGATCTCTCGAATGTATCAAAACGGGAAATTATGATTCAGAAGCAAGGATTTTATTAATTTTAGAAAACAGACAATGATGACGTAATGATGTAATGGAATTTTCGGCGTATGAAGAATAGTAGGCAGCATAATGTACCGAGGCACAATTTTGTGTCAGAACAAAAAGACAACTATTTTTGGTAACAAAACATTTAAAAAAAAGAACACACAGTTTAGCTAGGGAATATCGTTCATCCATCTGAAAGGCGGTCGTCGTTAAGCGTTCGCCATTTAATTCACAATATAAAACGGTCAGGTTTTTCTTAAAAGAATGTATGCATGTAATGTAACTCATCGCTAAAGGAACGTACGAACTATAAAACACTTTTGATTTGGTTCCTGGCTGTGTTTTACCATTTTTGAATGAGCTATGAATCAATTTTTGTAATACGCGAAGGAAAATTTATGGATGACGGGAGGTTGAAATAGATGGGATGAGATTTCCGATGACTCGTGTGAAAAATATGGAAACCGTCGTGTATCAATGGTCAGAAAAGTGAAATTCTTACAAAGATCTAAGCCTCTGAAAAGACGCCATTTTGAGGCTCGAGTTTCTGGGTAACTGTGCAAAGCAAGTCTGAGAACGGAGAGAAACCTAAAGCATCGACAGTCCCCAAAATTAACCATGAATAACATTCGACTCATCTATTTACCGTACACGTAGGAAATCGTTCTCCATATTTTTCACGGAATCACAAAAAACAAAAAAATTGATCTAGATCCACCAAAGAAATTAACGACACCGCTCGCTTCAAGCTTGAGACGAGTAGTAATATAAGTTGTACCCAACTACCGGTATCTTTTTTGCCGTTTAGCTTGATTTCTTCAACTTCAAATTAGGTCGTTCGTCACGAATGTCGTTTCTTCAATTCCTCCGTTGAGAAATTAGCTCTCCTAAATATTGTGGAGGTCAGCCACGAACAGGGATGAAAACCTCCCAGGTATTCTCGCAATTAGGAAGCGCCGAGGAAGAAAATATTTGTTTAAACAGTAAGTTACTCTATTGTCAGAACACTTTTGATTCAATTTGATTCATAATAGTGTGTTTACGTATTTAAAAAAATTACAAAACATCCACTTCGTAACTCTTGTAGAAAAATAAATAAATATGTAGGTAGGTACTAGAGGCTCCGAAGGAACTTGTTAGGAGGATAGGTTGGAAGGTGGAGTATGACACGGCGACTAGGTGACCATTTTTTGAATGAATACAGGCGTTTGAGGACGGGCCAACATTGTCAGTCTTGCTGTCACAGCCTCAATGGGTTCTGGCTTGTCGTTCCACCCTGATTCTTCTTCAGGGTCTGGTTCTGGAACCAACACGGGAGCCTGTTCCTCTTTGGTTGCTTCAGGCTCTTTGGTTTTGCCGTTAGCAAGTGTTGACCCGTTAGTGTATTTAGGTAGGACTTTGATCCCGTTCTCTGAGGGTTGGGGCAGAAGCATGTCTCGAAGTTCAGTTCCAGCGCTGGCCTCAGGATCGGTGGGGAGGCGGATTTTTTCCACAGATTTCTTCCTTCGGCATAAAATGATCGTCAGTAAGATCATGATAAACGCTATCAACAGCCCGATGATAATGAAAGTGATCCCAGTACTCAAGAGATTCTTCTCATCCTGTTCTTTAGTTGTGTCAACTTTCATTGGCTCATTCTTCTCCGACCCCACGTTGCTATCAACTTCAACTTCATTATCCCTGGTTGACTCAGTCGTGAACTCAATAGATTTTCCTTTTTTATACACTGGCGCTACGCTGCTGCTGAATACACGATCTTCAACTGCTGTTGCAGCACTCGATGAAGGAGATCCCATCTCTTCTTCACTTTCCCACCATAAACTTCCTGAAGAAGAAGAAGCAATAGTAGGTTCAGTTGAAGACGATGGTTCCAGACTGGATGAAATAGTAGGCAGCTCAGTTGAGCTTCCTGAACTAGGATCCTCGGATGGAGACGATTGATCAGTCGATGAGGTTCCAAAAGTGTCTGTTGTAGGTTGTAGGCTTGATGCTTCGGTTGAAGGATCAACACTTGAGGTCTCTATACTGCTTAGTATCATCGGCTCAGTAGATGTCTCAGTAGTAAAATCTGAAGTTGAACTTGCATCAGTTGAGCTAGAAACCACATCAGAAATAGTCGAAGATGACACATCCACCAAGTCGTCTGACACAGTCTGCAAGGATGGTTCTGTTTCAGTTTCGTGGTCTTCTAGAAAACTTACAGACTGAATGGACACTGAACTAGACTCTGATCCTGTTGGCTCCTCTCCTGATCCTTCAAACTCAGTACGGTCAGTGGAAGAGCTCATAAGATGAAGATCATTCAACGAATCCTCCATTCCAGTTGATTCAGCACTTGTGGCATGGTATAAGATACCATAATCATCGTGTTGTGCGTCATAGCTGTAGTCAGCAGGCTCTGTAGCTGAAGTGGGCAAAGTGAAACTTTCTTCCAGAGTGGAATGTTCAGAGGTTTGTTCTATATCTGAGAGTGATTCAGTTGGCGAAGCAGGTTCAGTGTCATTCACACCAACGTCAAATGCATGTAACGTATTGCTATGGTCATCAGTATCACCTGAGGGGTGTGATGAGTACAAAGTGATGACGTTGTCTTCACGGCTTGTACTGTGGGCTTCCACTTCATCCCCACCTGATGGCTCTGTGGCACTGCTGGTCAGGCTAGAACTAACTCCAATTGAATTTCCATCTGCCGTTTCTGGATCAGTATTTGCAATCATTGTAGCAGATTCAGCATTGGTCAAATCTCTCTGTTCCGTCATTTCAGCACTGTCACTTTCTTTCTTAGAAGAAGAAGTGGTGAATTCTGTCTCTGAGGACGCGTCATCATTACTGTATCCAGTCAAGCTGCTCTCTGCAGTTTCCATGTGAGTTCCCATTTGATTTGTCTCGTCGTTGGTGAACATGACTTCGGCAGCCTTTGAGCCGTAAGACTCGTCGCCCATTAATGGTTCATCTGACTGATACCCGTATGTGTTGTGAATGTGGTAGTGGCCTTGTTTCTTACGCGAATACGCCCAATTATTAATCCCTTCTCTGTTCATGTAGTCGTCTTGGCATAATTGGTTCTCATTTACATCACTAATTTTCTTTCCAAAAAGATGAGGAGGATTGTTACAAATCACTCCATTTTCCAGAAGACCTGCTCTGCCAGACAGTGTGTCTTGGAAGACAAGCAGCGAGCAGGAACAGTTGATAGGATTGTTGCTGATATCGAGTCTTACGAGGAGTCGAAGGGAGTTGAATATGTTAATAGGTGGTTCTACAATGTTATTACTGGCAAGGTTGAGGTAGTGCAAACCATTAGGGAGGACGTTGTACTCGAGAGTGTGTATAAAGTTGCCATCTAATATGAGGCTACTTAACCTAGGTGTACTGCTAAATGTGTACAGTGGAATGTTTGCAAGGCTGCAGTGTCCCATGTCAAGTTCTTCTAATGTATTGGATACAATGACTTCCAATGGCGAAATACTTAGGAAGTTTCCTCGTAAACTCAAATATATTAAATCTCGAAGCGGTTTGAAAACAACACCGTTTAGATGTTTAATCTTATTAAAAGAAAGATTGATTCGGCTGACATGAGGCAGTCCTAGGAACACATCATTTGGTAAATGGGATATTGACGAATTCTGAAGATTCAGGTACTTTACTCCGCGGAAATTTCCAAAAATTCGAGCTTCCAATTTGGTTTGAGTGCCTCTCAACTGATTTTTGAAATTGAGAACGTCAATCGTTGGAGACAATCCAGCGGCGATGAGGCCGGATTTTGAGCAGTTGGCCACTTTGTAGCCGTCATTGTCAGTGAAACAACGGCAGTCCTGAGGGCAGCAGGAAACCAATGACCCGAGAAGCCACCAAGCCAGTAAAGTCACCCGCCACATCCTGAAGCAGAACAAAATGAGGAACAATAAGAAGTGGAATGTTGCAAATAGAATTTCAGAGACACTTATGAAGTTCATGGACATTTTTTGAGGTTAAAAAGTAAACAAAAATGAATAAACTCATCATTATTTGTTTTCAACTGTTGCGCTTAAGCTTACTTTTGAAAAAAACGAGACAATTGAGAAAAATGTTTTTGCAGTCAAATTATTGTTTATTACTATGGCAAACTCATCTCAATTGTTGTGTTTTTCGTAAAATAAAGTAAAGTCAAGGGCCACCCAACACTTTCCGAAGCGAAATCTTGAAAGCACACCTTTACTTAGTATCCTCTACCATTTTGATTGTTTTTATAATATTTTAGCGTGGAGCGAGCTCTCCTCAAGTTGTGACCTTTCTTTTGGAAACATATAGGTATTGGTCATCCTCACAGAAGATAAACCAAATAGCCCCCAACATACACAACAACAATTGACAGTCTTCTGCGTTCGTATAATGAGTAGGTACTACGCCTATATTGCACTATCTACTGGGTTCATCATTTGAGAATATGCAGCAGTTGCTATTAGTGCCTCCTGATTACCCGCAAAGGAGCAAGGTAGTCGGCGAACTCCAATATAGGATTGCTTAGTCATCAAATGTGTGAGTATAGCCGTGAGTGCACGTGTGATAGAAAGAGACTCACGGTATGTGCATAGGCGCATCCACTTGGCAAACACCAACATCGGTTATCTCAGCAAAATTTCCATTATCACTTACTTTTAGTTTGTTATCGTTAATATCAATATCTGGGGACCTTCTCAATGTCCTAAGCCACGAGCTTGAGGTAGAAGTTGATTCAGTTAATTCAAAAATACGTTTTTAGGCTCTCCTGAAAGCATGAGAAAAACTATGCAAATTCTTCTACAATGGTTGATTATTTTTGGAGTAAGGGAAAACGGTGAGTGTGGAGTGTCCTGGACTTATTCTAATCGATTCTAACCCGAAAATCTGGAGAAAAAAACTTTCGAAATAGGTAGGTTTGGACCAATACGCACCTCCGGTGTGCACTAATCAATACGGTACCCATCTCAATGGATGCAGCGTCGATAATATAGTGTAAAATGATACCCCACATGCCTGGTTCCCAGAAACTTCCGAAAATCCAGTTTCAATAAACAAATTTTCATTCTACACACCCCAAGTTTTGGTCCGATTGGACTGAAAAGTTTCGAGGACCAACAAGGGTCAGAAAGAAGCCCCTGATCATAATAAATTTCAGTTTTTTAGAAACTTTTCTACCATAACGTGTCAAAAACTGCGGGTGTTCAATGGGCATTTTGGGCTTTACCGGCGGAAATCCATTTTGTGACAGCAACACGAAACCGATAAATCAACAAGTATTTTGCAATCGTGTTGCTACCTCGAGTTTCTACCATACGCCATCTACACCGTTTTCGATAGTTGAATATTTTCTAAAATTTTGAAATTATGGTAACGGCTTATTTCCGGCTTGTGAGGCATCATATTTCACTATGTTTTGAACGTTGAATCGCAAAATAGATTGAAATGGGTTGGGGACACTCCACACTCACTGTTTTCCCCACATTCTTGCTTGAGGAATAATAAACCATTATGGAAGCGCTTTGGTTCATGAAACGTAAGCTGTACAATTTTGGGGAGAGGTTGAACTCTTGCATGATTTACATTATTATTATTTCCTAAATAATAAACCAAAATGAGGTGGTGGGCGTTGCTACTAACGTGCAGCTATACACTATTGACTATTGACTATTTCCCCACTTATTGATAACACATGAACATTTTCGATAAATAAATTCTTGTGGTATAAAATATTTGTAGATGTAGAGAGACGAGCCTGTTGATAAAGGGTGCGAGTCACGGAGACGAATGACTCGGACCTATGACCAGAAATAAGAACGGCAAAAGACTCCGATATGGCCGAGGGCCAGTGGCTGTGATAAGCAGGAAAAACGAAATGAACGCCCTAAATCTGACGGATCCGCCTTCAGGTCAAGACATGCACTTCAATGAGGGAAACTCTGCTGGGGAGCAAACAGGGCAAATGGGGTCTCAAGGACGAGCCCCAAACTGACGTAGGTACGTGCTGAGAAAGAACAATTTTCAGCCAATCAGCGACCTTGTCATGTTGAGGCTGTTGTCAGGGAGAAGATTCAAACAGATAGCGGATACCCGGGAAGGGGGCGCAACGGGCTGTTAATGCGCCGGCGGTCATTTTCCACAAATCGCAACGAGCTGGGCAAATTGTCGATTTAAATTGCCATGTTCCTCTCAAACCAATAGGTAGGGAACGTCTGATGCAAATCGTTGCTCTACTCAATGATGAATGTACTGGGAGGCAATAAATATTTCATTCATGGCGAAGGGGAAAAGAAGAGTAAAGACAAGTAATGGATCACATGCTTTTCTGATTAAAGTAGCTCGTTATTTTAGACGAAGCCCATCTTGATGGGCCAGAATTACTCCACCTCAATACAAAGCAATTGAAAGAGGAGAACAAAAATAATATTTATTTTCAACATTAGTGGGCCGTTAATTGACCAATTAGGAGAAAATGAATCTCTTAGCACTGGTAATTCAGAATTGCTTCAACATTTTGAAACTTCAACAACTGGCATCAAGGACACTTTGCCACGAGACAAGGCAAGTTAGTAAGTACAAAGACGCAGTGCCTGCAAAAACAGATCAGGCTTCAAAAAATCCGAACATAGGATGACTAAAGGATACCCAAGGGCACAGACATTTTGGCTGAGACATATTCGTTAGTTGCGGTGGACAACCAGCGGGATCGCTGCAAACCCAGGGGGAGGTTTTTAGAGTTGAGTGAACCCTCTGTTTGAGTGTATTCTGTCGACAAGGCTTTATAATCAAAATTGGCCCCTCCACTGTCTTCAATTCAAGAGTGATGGAGGTAGGAGAGTTCACCATTTGTGAAACAGTTGTTTGGAACTGACAATTGCTGAATCAGAATAATGGAGGCAAATTTTTCGCATATTTGGTGCAGATAGTTAGCTTTTTCTGAAGTGAAAACGTCATAGTCTCAATTAAGACTCGTCAAATGAGCTTGGATGCTTGTGCTAATGTAGGTGCACAGTCTAGCAGAACCAACCCATGCAAAACTTGATGAATTGTATCGTCAGGGTGCGCTTCTGCCATGTGAGGATAAGCCCACGGCACAAACTTAACCTTTGCATTTTGTTCACATTACTCCTTTTGACTTTTTTCTTGATTAATCTTGTACAATGGACGACGCAAATGACGATTTCTGCACATGAGTGATAGGTAACTTACACTGGACAACGATCCAAGTAGGTACTCTGGTCTCAGCCTAGGTGTGTTCAATCAAAAACTTGAGAGATCGATTATCATTGAAGATTACCGACTGATTATCAATGAAGTGTTATGGCTTTGTACCTCTTCCAAACTGTGTAGAACTTTTGCAAAGCGTGCGGAGTCGTTCGGAGTGCACCAGTTCAGAACACTCACCGCTCTATGTTTGTAGAGCTAGATCATCAAAAGCAGCAAGTAAGGAACTGTGTTCTGGTGCACCAGATTCCGAAACTCGAAACACCCGCGCTAGTGTGCTCTACTGGGCTCGGAACTGTACGACGATCATAGAGAAGAGACTCCCCGAACCCAGTTCGGAATATCAGGCGGCCATTTTCCTGAACTGAAGGAGTTTCATGCAGTTCGGATAAATGCTCTTCGAACGAACCAACAGTACAATATCTGATGTTTACAGTTTTGCGATACTTAGGACCTTCAATTTTGCAGACGATCACTTTGAAATGCGAATCATGCGTCTTCTTGTGAAACGTTGTATAGCGCCTCATACAATGTCAGTTTAACTGAGGTTGACCATCAGGCTGCCAATGGGGATCCTCACACACTCATCAGTTAATCTGAAGATCATGGACTGCAGCATGGAATAAGAAAGCCTTTCTTATGGACTGCAGTTAGATGTGTGGGGGTTGGGAAGGAGAAGATGATTGGGCAAAAGATCCGCGACAGGCATGAACATGTTGGGCGATGATATCACTTACCTAACAGATACAGTGCGCAACCTTCAGGCAATCATTTGCAGCTTCGTAACGTGAACTGATATTGAACAAGAAATACGTATAATAATATGAACAATCGCCTACTTATTGATTAGTTTAATGGTTTATTCACCTACTCATATTAATTACTAAGTTCAAGTTTAAAAATAAACAAGTCAAAACCCTCATTTGCAAAAATCGATACTTTTGAGGCAAATTATTTTTTGAGAATTGATTCCCTGAAATCAATTCCGATTTTTTTTAAACCGATGCTTCTTTACCGATTGTCCATTTCTACGGAACTGGCTGAAGAAGAAGGGACTTCGAGCTTGAAGGAGAAAAGAGTTCTTTCAGGATCAAGAAGAAAACGACGGAACCTGTTATCTTACCCTCGGAAGCCGCAGACGAATTTCAACTACAAGCAGCCCCAGTGTGCTTCGAAAACTCAACTACTCCTTGGTCAACACGCCTGATGTGTTACTGTAATGACTCCCGCAACTCTCCGTATTCTCAAGAAATCAGGCTAGGCGTAAATTACCACCAGATTACCCTCTAGTCTAGCCCATAAGTCTACAACCGTACGATATTACAACGATGGAAAAAGGCTCGGGAGATGATGGATGGATCAATCCCTGTCATCGGCCCACAATAATAACTCGGATATTTGTTTTCGAAGCTGATAAAAGCTAAGTCCTTCTTATCTGACTCTGGAAAGAGCATATGGCGCGTTAAAAGGTTTGAACTATGGCGGACGAGAGATGTTAACACACTTGTGCTGAGCCGCTTGGTACGATATATTTTTCGAATCTTCCGTAGATGGTTATTGCTCCTGAACCCGCCATGAACAAGGCGTTTACTCACAATTACATATACTTAAAAATATGTTGCATGTATTTAAATAACAATTCTTTAACAATCGTATTTAATTCCTTCGGCTGTGCATTCTGCAATCCCTATAGCAGTACCTCGCGATACGACGGGTTCACGATACGGTGTTTTCAAGATACAAAGTGGAATATCGCAAATATTTTTGCTCGCGAAACAATACGTTTTTCGCGATACGATCCTAATATCTCTTGCCACAAGTTGGCACGCTACGGGCAAACCCCAGAAAAGATGCGTACAGCTCGTGCAATGGACAAGCGAATGACATTTGTATGAGTCATTTTTGAAACATTTTGAGGAGTCGTCAGAAACAGGCTTCTTTAGATAGATATTTTTTGGAAGAGAAGTGCCCCAGAAAGTGAAGAAGCGAGTGTTTCCAGTAAGAAAACTAGAGAAGAAAGTGAAGACGATGATGTATCACGTCAAATTTAAGTTTAAATTAAATTACATAAGATTACATTGTTCATTATACGATTTTTTCACGACACGACCCCGATCCAGGACCGGATTAAGATCGTATCGCGAGGTACCAGTACTAGGTAGACATTTCTGGGCGCAGATAAGTTATGCAGCAGCTGATAAAGTAAAGAGTTACGGACAGTATCCTTCAAAAAAAATGTCACTCCCTAGAAAACGTCTTATTAGAGCACCAAACTGCAATAATAATTTGAGTTTCATGGCTACAATTTACGTACTTGTCTATATGTATTGCGGTAGTGCGCTCAAGCTTATTAATGCAGTAATGAGTGACGCAGAATTGATGGTTTTTAATCAATATTAGAGTGGCAAATAATTGCAAAAAAAATTATTATATAAAATAGTTACCTAATGAGTTTCTTTTAGGTTTTAGAAAATGTCATATTTTACTTCCAGGAAACATTTCAAAGTTGAAATCACTTCTAACAGTTCTACACTGATATTTGCTAAGCAAGTTTCTCAATAAGAGGCAGGGGCTTAGGTTCAGGTGTACCATAGGTAGTGGTTAAAAACCAATTTCATCAATTCTCCGTTGTAGGTTCAAATCAGAGATTGAAGACTTCTTTCTTGAAATCAATACCGCAAACTGATTAATAGAGGTTAATGATTAATATTGATTGAATCAGAAAATTGGGGTACTTTGCTTTAGTTGTGGCAACATAAGTCATGGGCTGAGCCTATGTGTCAGTGTGACTCCATGTCTTCACATTGATGGTATGGTGTGAGAGGATGTAGTGTCTACTGTCTAGTAATAGCCCACTCAGCGAGTCACGCCACAATTTGTGTGGTTATGTGGTTCAATGCTAGTAGAGAGAATTATTTTTTGGAAGGTTGTGTCAGAAGGATTTGTGTTCGTTTTTATTTCTCTCCATTGTTTTCATGATATTGATTGTGTCAACTTGTTTTGTTCGCCATTTTTTTGCTGTTTTCTGCTTGAAAAATGGATAGCGGTTGCATCAATTGATCAAGAAATGTGAGATCATTAAGTTGGGGTTCAACTTCATAGCTTCCTGACCTGTTGGCAGTTGTAAAGGAACGTAATTGTAAGTCTGCAAGCCATTTTTTAAACAAAAACCATTCAAGGATTCAATGTTTATCCGTATTAATTCCATTATTGGTAATTGGAATTATTGGTATAACTATTTTTACTATTTTCATTGTGGTAACCTCCATTCCTGAGCAGTCCTTTCTAATGCTGGTCATACCAGTGCTCAAAGGACGGTTGCATGGTCGATTTGAGGCACAAATTCATCACCACGGTTGGTTTTAAAATTCAGGAGTGTACTAATACGAATCGAAACTACAGTACTTGTTTCCACTTGTTCGTTGAACAACCATACAAGGACGGCATAACAAATTGACTGTATACCTAGTATTCATCAAACCGTGAACAGCAAACGGGCGGTCTTTCATAACTGTTTTCACACACGTCAGTCTCTCGATAACGAAAAGGACCCCTAATGAGACCGACGGTATCTCCGAAACATGTAGGTCAAACCGTTATTTAAAATTTTTAGATGAGCTCATCATAAACAGAGCTTTCTGTTCGTCCAATCGTAATGGGGGCGATAATGAATAAATGGTATTTGTCGTGTTTCTTCCCAATCGTATCACGTGACATGAACATAGTAAGTAGTTACTTAAGTAGTGGTTGAGAAACTAAGCGCATTTGTGTAAGCTGACACCAGCCGCGGGCGGAAATACACGTGTACTGAGTACAAACATTTTGCGAAATCTCAGAAATAATCATTCTGGCCGACACGTCAAATGTTTCATATACAAACCGAAGAGTTTCTAACAAAGATGCAAATTCATACGCGTTGGTTTTCCACTGATCAGGAGCATGGAGACTCATTCCAATCGATTCAGCGTCCGAAAATTAGTCGAAAACAATATATCCCACACACCTAAGTCATAGAAAATGTTGAACAAGGGGAAAATGGGGTAACACTGGGTGTGGCGGGCATCAGACCCATTCCGATCAATTCAGGGTCCAAAATTTAGTGGAAAATGATACCCCACACGCCTAGGTAGCAGAAATCTCGAAAACACATATTCAAAATGGGTAGGTAGATACCCATTTTGACCCATAACCTCTTCTGGTGGGTGCCAATCGTTCCGGGACCCGTCTGATTGGATTCAGTGTCCAAAATTTAGTGGAAAAATAATACCCCACACGCCTAGATTGCCAAAATTCCCGAAATCAATTTTTCGAAATTCACGTTTTGACCCCTACTCCACCCAAATTTGGTCCGATCGGGGTAAAAAGTTTGGAGGACCAAGGGAAATGGACCCTTGACCATAATTTCAGGTTATTAGATAATTTTCTACTACCAATGTCATTTGACATTTGACTTTTGGTTGGTTATTCCTTGAATAATCAACCTATGTTTTTGATCTAGACACCTTGAAACGCCCAGAAAACTTTTTTGGGCCAAATCGGAGAGATTGACATTTTGCATGAAAACAGGTTGATTATCAAGGAATAACCAACCAAAATCTGATTTTTTTTAGTGGCATGGTATAGGCGAAAATGGGTATTTTGACGATTTTCAAGATTTTAGGCGTACGAGGTATTATTTTTCATGACATCTCCGACAATGTATGAATGGGGTGTACCCATGGGTTTGAAATGGGTCAGTTTTTTAATTTTCAATGACGTTGTTCACAAAGGGGAAAAATGTGTAATTTCACTTTCAGGCGATATCCGATAATTGGGCCAGGAAGATTACTTTCTTGGTAGAAACGCTAGAGTAAGGAGTGCGAAAATAAGAGTTGTAACCAGCTAAGAGCCCATTGAATTGTTCATTAGTGTCGATATTACTTGTTCGTTGGTACCGTTATCACTAGATTGGAGGAATTACGAATCGATTTGTCTTCAACATCGAACCCTTAGGTAGTTTTCCGTTCACCAATGTTCACCAGAGGCGAAAGGACTTCCCGAAAGGGGGTCAGACAACCTTGACACTCGAAACGTTACCATATTTTCAGGCGCAAGAACCGACGTAGCCGACCAGGCCGCGGGGCCCAAGAAAGACTCGTCCTAGGCTATTTATAGACGTCATTGAACTTAAACTCGTTCGCGGTAACAGTAGGAGAGGCAATTCGCTTGTTTGGCTCTCTATGTGGGTCAATCCGGAATCCCGGCGGTGCCTCTGACTAGTCAATGAACTCCCCCTTGCGACAAATAATAGTCTCATCCTTTACGTAATAAAACTTACTACACCCGACCAAGCGCAATTCGTCGTCCAATCACTCCCGAAGAGTTGAGACATCCAAGCTACTTACACCTTTTGTCTCAATCGTCAAGGAGAAGGTGGCCTCGAATATTAGTGGCTAATCTTGTTTCGTGATAAGAACCAGGAGCACAGGAGGAAAGTTTACAGAGGGATTCCGTCTGAAGACCTACGATTAGGAGTTCAAGGCTGTAAAAAGGCGCTCCACCAAAAATGGGGCTCCTTAAAAGCGAACCTTCCTTGAACGGTAAGATGACTCGTACTGAGAGGGACTGCGAGCTCCCTAACTGGCGAGGTATGTGACGAGGCTATAACCGAATAAGACAAGGAGGCAATTTAATTTTCAAAAAGGACAACAAGAAGCAATAATTGACAACAGACCGCACGCAATTAATAAAAAGCACCAGATGCTGTGGAAAATGAACGGATTGATACCTACAGTATTATTAAATGGCGAATTTTCCAAAGTTGAATTGAGAATTTTCCAATTATTCTTCTTCATTTTATTAACTTGTTAAAAAACGCTGCAAATTCCTACATACGGGTTGGTTATCCTTTGAACCAGGCGCATGGTGACTAATTTAAACCTCGGACCAGGCGCATGGAGATTCATTTCTTCAACATGGGCAAAATGGGGAAAACAGTGGGTGTGGCGGGTCCCGGACCCATTCCAATCGATTCAGGGTATAACATTTTGTTGGAAAATGATACCCCACACGCCTAGGTACCAGAAATCTCGAAAACACATATTCAAAATGGGTAATAGATACCCATCAATCGGGTCCCATCAATCGTTCTGGGACCCTTTTCATTGGATTCAGCATCCAGAATTTAGTAGAAAATGATACCCCACACACCTAGATTGCTAAAAATTTCGAAAATCCATTTTTCGAAATACACATTTTGACCCCTACCCCACCCAAATTTGGTCCGATCGGGTTGAAAAGTGTCGAGGACCAACTATAGCCATGAACGGACCCCTGACCAAAGTTTTCAGATTTGTAGAAAAATGTCTACTACCAAAGTCGGCGCGGACGACATTTGCTAATATTGATCTGGACACCTTGAAACGTCCAGAAAAAATTTGGGGCGAATCGGAGAGATTGACTTTTTGCATGAAAACAAGTTGATTATTCAAGGAATAACCAACCAAAACCGTATTCTCTCATTTGTTTCAGTAATTTTATATCCAATACAGTCTAGAATTGCCTTAAAAACGTGTCAATTTAATTCGAAAAACTCCCTTTTCCTTTTTAGTGTGAAAAATTGTTACTTAGGTTGGAAAATTATCGAATTAGTTTGAAAAATGCTCATTTTAATTCGGAAACTTGTCAAACTGGTTTGTAAATATCTCAAATTGGTTTGGAAAAATCTCAAATTGTTTTGGAAAATTCTTATTTTGACTTGGGAAATTCTCAAGTCGACTTGGAAAATCTATATTTCAGCACATTCTAGAAAGCCCTACAAGAACCCACATTAAACAGCGTGGGGAACGGGATGGCCTTCCATCACTACAAAACATTCGTCTTTATGATACGTCGTTTAAGAGATAATCGCAAGAGATGATGAAACACAAAATCAACCGATCTCAAAAATGATAAACGAGATATGCGTTCATTACCATGAAACATCCTCTCTACGATGCGTCATTCAAGGTTTTTAACCACAATGGGATTGATGGGAACAGTTCTATACGAGTATTGGACAATATGGTGCGGTGTTTCCGTAAAATCTCGCATCAGTTTGGGAATCACGGAAAAACGGCCAACTTGCGAGCACGTTGACAACTTCACATCAGGATGACAACGAAAACGAAATGGAAGTAGGAAGCTAGGGAATCGGGAGTGGTCAGGCATCATCGGGTTTGTTCGATTCCGCTTTGCAATACATCGAGAGCAAAACATCGATTTAGGCATCGATGTTGACATTGGACGCTCAATAACAACGCGAGGAAATCATCGATCTAAAAACACGATACATCGATAAAACACCGGTGTTTGAAGATTTTCACATGAATTTCAAAATAGTTTTTGGTTTAATCTCCTAGCTAAGTTATTGGTGTAGTCTTGTTTCGTTGTTTGGTGGTCTCATGGTTGAAATTGATGAAGTTCCCTTGGTTAGATCCTGATTAATGTACCGGGTTCGATCCTACGCTACAGGACGCAGCCGCTTTATGCTAAATTTTCCTTTTATACAAGAATTTTTCTTTATTTCCATTGACAGGAGCAGATTTCGGTCGTTGGTCCTTGTCAGTGTGCACTAGTCTATGGCCCATCACAATCGGTTAGGCCGTCTACGTTACTTACACAGCGCCTTACTTCATGCTTACTTTTGCTGCTTTTCACTCGTAGTATGTATAACACTGAATTCAAAGTGAAACCCCAACCACAAACTAAAACATCAATTCCACTCCAAAACACTGATGTTCAAAAACAGGTATACTTGATCATTCTCCGTTATGTTCTATGAATGGCTCCGATGAATAATAAATCATTTCCAATCAAGTCACCAAAAAGCGGGTAGTCCCACTTCCCTGCAGCTTCTATCCTTCACTGCATCGTTCTTGAAATTGAAATTCTTTTCTGAAGTATCCAGTGTCTTCAGGGGTAAGAAGGAGACCTAGCTCAGTCACGGTGTTGTATTCCACCGACACGTCTGCTTAGTTATAAGGTTTATATTCTCACAACTTGGCATCAGGTAATTGGGACACCTAAATGAGTCAATAGGATGCTATGCTATGTCGATGCTCATGCAGTCTAGCGGTGGCAGGACTGATTTTGGTGAAACTGGAACCTTTTTAAACACTTGGCGCACGGAAACCTAGTGCATATAACCTTCATTTCGAAGTGATAGATGATTATGAGTGGATTTTCCTCCCAACAAGAAGGTGGATAAATACCGCGAAGAGGAAAGACGTCCTGAGAAACGCTTGCTGTGAGATGGCGTGTCCAGTTTGTTTACATGGACATTGGCTTCCTACTTATACAAAACTGGGGCTACACACGTGCTCCATATGACCTACAGCTAACGCCAGTGTTTCGTAGGCATTTAAATGCGAATACAAGGCGCATGCGGTGCTTAGGCTCAGTCCAAGTAAAAACGCAAGCGATGGCTACTCGTCGATCCGCGAAGTGTGAATTTAACCTATATTCCTACAAAATAACCGCCAACGGAAGAATTCAGGGCTATTAGTACACTAGAGGCTAATACAGCGCATCATGAGCACAACTAAGTGGACCTAACAAAACAAGTTTGCCACCAAATGAATTGGTGCCACGTAGAAGAATGAACAAAATGGTGAATGAGTAAACTGAGTTTTTCCTGATTCTATTAAGAGAACAGAAGAAACACCTCCAAAGTGAAATAGGCCTTGATTGCGAGAAGTTTAAGATGGACTTACATATATTATGTTTTTTCGGCAAGGTAGTTGACCGCCTAGCGTCAAAATGAGGTCATTGTGTTTTTCGGCTCAAATAGACGAATTCAATGTGCAAACCAAACTCTACCGCTGCGACTACCCTCCTATCCTTCGGTATATAAAAAATCAATTGTGGACCACTCACCACGATCTATTGGTATCCAATTCACGAAACAATACTTTCCAGATCACCCACATACGACTGCAGCTGGACAGTTCAGCGATAACTCGGCCATTCCCCCTCCACTGTATCTGGGACTCCAGTCAAACGCTATCTATTTAGATTGCAAACCCATGTAAAATCGTTTCTCAGAAATTCGTTCCTTATTAATACGATTAGAGCAGATGGAGGGGAAATGACAAGAGTTCAAAGATCCGTGAAACCTGTGCCGTCCTCCAGCGGAGCCAGCTGCCCTTATCAGAGGCGTTTTGGCTAATCCAGTTGTGAAGGAAGATAACCCTAGAGGAATGTTTTAGTATTTTGCGGGAAGAGAGGATAAAATAACTAACAGATAGCATTAAAAGTGGCGAAGTGGAAGAATTGACAGTAATTGATAAATGCGAATCGTTTACAGGAGCCAAGGATTCGCCAAGCTCTTCAATGTTTTTTGGACAAGTCACCAAGTACATGTATGTTAGGTACAGTTCAGCACAAATAATGATCACGATTAGTTGTTTTCCACATTTAATGAACTGTGTAACACCTGTTACGAATGAAATAACTTTTTTATTTGTCCTATAGATAATAGACGGATCTGCGACAATGAAATCCTGGAGACCAGACCACATATAAAAGTGACTTACGAATGAGAGATTTGGATGTAGGCGACTCTAATGAATGGTTGCTTCCGGGTCGGACCAGGATGACCTTGGACTTTGGTCATTCTTGCAGAATGGCGTCTATCATGTGCAGTACTTCTCAGTTTCCAGCTCTAGTTAGTCCTCAAAACTTTTCAGCCCAATCGGACCAAATTTGGGGGGGTAGGGGTCAAAATGTGTACTTCGAAAATGGGGTTTTGAGATTTTTGGCAATCTAGCGTGTGGGGTATCATTTTTGACTAAATTTTGGACGCTGAATCCATTGAGAAGGGTTCCGAACCGGTTGCCGCTCACCGGTAGTGAGTATGGGTCAAAATGGGTATCTATATACCTATTTCGAATGTGTGTATTCGAAATTTCTGGTACGTAGGCGTGTGACGTATCATTTTCCACCAAAATGTGGTCCCTGAATCAATTGGAATAGGTCCGGGACACGCCGCACACACTTTCCCCCCCATTTTAGATATTTTTCGACGATTTAGGCGTGTGGGGGACGCTGAATCGATTAGACTGAGTCTCCGTGCTCCTGGTTCGAGGAATAACCAACCCCTATGAAACAATTTGCAGCGTTTTGGTTGGTTATTCCTTGAATAATCAACCTATGTTTTCATAATAATGGTCAAACCTCTCCGATTCGGGTCAAAATTTTTTTCTGGACGTTTCATGATGTCCTGATCAAAAAAAGTCAATGCCCCGTCCGCCGTCCGCCGTACGCCGTCCGCCGTACGCCGTCCGCCGTCCATAGTCCACGCCGTTTTTGGTAGTAGAAATTTTTCTAAAAATCTGAAATTTGGGTCAGGGGTCTGTTCCCAGCCGAGATGGGTCCTCGAAACTTTTCAGCCCGATCGGACCAAATTTGGAGGGGGTAGGGGTTTTTTTTGAAAAATGGATTTTCGAGATTTTGGGTGATTTAGGCGAGTGGGGTGTCATTTTCCACTAATTTTGGACGCTGAATCCAATAAAATGGGTCCCAGAACATATGGCACCCACTTGAAGAAGTAATGGGGTCAAATTGGGTATGTATCCACCCATTTTGTATGTGTCAGGATTTCTGGTGCCTGGGCGTGTGGGGTATCAAATTCCACTAAATTTTGGACCCTGAATCGATTGGAATGGGTCTGGGACCCGCCACACCCACGGTTTCCCCATTCGAGGAATAAACAACCCGTGTGTAAGAATTTGCAGATTTTTTGGATTAAGACGTCATGAAACTGTCGAATTTTCGGGCCAAATGGAGAAGTTTATATCTGGCGTGATTACATATGTTGATTATTCAAGAAATAACCTACCAAAATATGGCGTAGATCGGCTCAACTCATAGAAATGGCATCGATATCATTGGATTCGTATGAAAAATTCTTTTAGCTCTCCCGCTAAATTACTCAAGTTGACCGACCACAACAATTTTCCCTTTAAACGAAGTTTTAAAACACTTTTGACGTCTCACATATCGGTCGATTTTTCGATGAAGGAAAAGGTGGGTTACATTCCAAGGTAGGTAGCCTCCGTGGGTGTGGTGACCCTTTGTCAGTCGAGACACCCTCCTCACGTCCAACCTTGGCAAAAATACCTCGATATGGAACACACCCGTATTGTACTTTTCTATTTAATTTCAGTTATTCCCTGCGTTAATACATTTATTCAGGTTTAAATAAACTATTTCCACCGTCAAATAAACATCAATCATTTCACCTAAAGATATACCTAGGAAACCGGGCAGCAAAAAAATGGAGAGAATCCGATCATTTGTTTTCTTTCGCTCTTCTTGTGGCCGTGAAAGTGGTGACGACGACGAACTCATGATAGTCATGATGATACATTAATCATTGAAACCATCAAAATACTATTCAAAAATCATTATCAGCTTAGCGAAGGCCGGGTCTGGCATCAGCATTTTCACGATAAAAATTAACTTTGTCAATACTCTCCCGAGTGATGCCTGGACCAGCGTTTTTAAATTTTCGAAATTATTTTTTCTTGTTTCATTCTTGTCGATTTTACAATCGAGTTGTTGGCACGAATAAAACCCGTTCAAGCTGGGAGAGAGTTTCACCCTACTGCTGTAAAATGCACTCAGTTTTATGAAGGCTTTACGAGTCCCGAATGTTTCTCCTCGCTCTTTTCGGCCATATACGGAATGGAAAGGCTTGGCTATACAGGTAAGGCTTTGTAGGGACGCAAGGTGACATACGCAAGAACGATAATATGCCTCAAGAAGGGAAACGAATTAATTTACGCACATATTTAAAGGTGTTGCGGAATCCGAGGCGCCCTGAAGATACGGAAACCTCTTCTAAGACTCTCATTCTCCACCTCATCCCTATGGTAAATCTCTTGAAGTTCCCCGAGTCTGAACTGTTTTCCTAATACGTACAGGTCATACAAGGAGCGCTCCATACACGTTAGCGGTTTACTTGGTTATGTATTTTACGTATATGCGACTGAATAGAGAAAAAAAATATTTCCTCTCATGTAGCGCTCACCATGAAAGAACAAAAACAAATTAATTTATCATAATTTAGTAGGTTCCTACCTGCAAACATGGAAACGGAGGTGAAATGCTAAAGGTGGGTGCTGAATTGGGCCTGAAACAAAACACAACTACGTCAACATTATCTACTCACGTTAATGATGTTATGTTAACAATAGAAGATGACTAGTTCCATCTATTCAAGAAGAAGAATGTACGAGTAACATGTGAAGTGGCCCCAGCTCCAGGAGGAAACCTTACCTTTTATATAGTACAAAATAGAACGAAGTATTCTTAGTTGTTGGGGAACAAAACTTGTTTCTGTCCCAATTTTGTCCTGTGTTGACAGTGTGATTTTTTCTAGTAAAATTTCCGTCGTAGGGCTGAGAGTTCATTTTTGAACCTAGAGTAATCCCTAGCATAAGCAAAACGCCTACGCATTGGTACTAAAAGAGGAGATATTGACATGCATTTTTCCTCAGGGGGAGCCTAATTACGAATCCGTACCCAAGTTGACTAGATGCCAACGTCATAATTCTTTACCAAGTGACAAGCCTAACTGTTGTCTCAAGAGAGCCAAACCGACTCCGGTCTTCTAACAGTCAAATTCACTATAGAACCTATGATAATCATCAACTCATTTCTAACGCTGAATTGATGCCGTCGGCCGTTTTTCGAAATTCCTTTGCTATCGTACTTCGTTAATCAATGAAAATCACGACAATACAAACTTTCTCCCATCGGAAGTGGCAGTTTGCGGAGGAATGCGATCGCAATATGCTAGGTACCTGCAAGTAATTCATAGAAGGACACGGGGCAAAGTGATTATCATTGCAGATCCAAGTCGTTTGACATATCTGATGGTATTGTTTTTGGGCGATTAGGCCTTTTCCGCTCATTCCTATTTTTGTCAGCCGCTTATCGAGCGGTCAATGTGGTTAATATCATTATCACCAATCAACTTGCCATCACTTGGGCAGCTCTTCTCGTAAGCATACTTAAACTTTCGCTAGAAAAACCTATCTTCATCGTCATATCCAGAATACTCGCTGCTGCTTGACTATTAGCTATAGTAACGAAATCATTTCGCAAATTCGTTTCCTTTCATAGGGCATTGGTGGCCATGATAGGACGGGAAAGATGGCTTGTTATACTTATCAATGCTCAAGCACAACGGTAAAGATGCTTGCAGAAAATAGTGATAATTCATTACAGTTCAAGTAATCACGTTTCTCCGAATGGACACTGTAGACACTCCTCAGTGAAACCCGCACGCTTGGTGGGGGAGCAGATGGTCCAAAAAGGTAAGGGACGTTAAGAAGGAGTTGGAAGAATGCAGCTAAAGAGCGAGCTTAGCGGGAAGGGTTCTAGATTCGGCCAGTAAAGTCCAAAGAACGTCAATAGGGGTCGAAGCGCACCAGAAACTGGCCATGCCACAGGAAACTTCTGCCTTCAGCTCAAAAAACTCGTGGAGCAGCCATCTCGAGAAAGCTCCCAACTGTGTGGAGGACCCACAGGGAACATAGTTGAATGCTTATGGCTCAATCGAAGCAAGCAGGGAATGAAATAGTTTGTTCAAGTGATATCGTAATATTGATTGAGAGCACGTAGATCACACTCACTGCCCAAGACATGGGCCACCCACGTACACAGAATTATTTGAAAGGAATTTCTGGTGAATTGCAGAAATAACTCAACCCTAATTTGACCATTCTTGTTTATTCGAGGTCTCCTTTTTTTTTACATATTGAAACCGAAGGTTCTTCGATGTGGAGTAAGGCACAACCTCCAAGGCCCCTTTCTACTTCCGTTGTTCGACGAAAATAGCTCCACATAGAATATGGTGCACACTTTCCACCAGGTGGGCTGGGGGCGAACGTTACCAAAATAGGAACCCGGTCATGGAGAGCATCTATCCTGATAGTGAAAGTACGAAAAATGTACCCCTCAATGTGTGTATATAAATGGAAAAAATGGCGCTGTAGCTTCATTAGGCTGTATTGTGATCTAGTTTGAAGGTGTAATTCCAAATTAAAACCTCAAAACACAGGAAAAAGTGAAAAGCCAAATTATATCAAAGAAGAACCATCTTGCGACAACAATCACACATATACCTTCGTAGTATTTACCTTAAAACCTTGCCTATTAAACAAGGATTTGTAACACTGAAAATAAAAATGTTATGAAATAAGAACTGGCAACAAGAAGCCGGCTTATTGGTGCTCGTTTGGCAGTATTTCATGTTTTTGTCAACCGACTGTAAAACCTCTGGCTACAAACATGTTATAGGAGAACTAAGAAGTACCGGGTGTACAGGGTGTTAGCAGTCTTCAAGGGGTCGATTTTAAATTTCATTTGCAACAAAAAGTGTCTCGAGGACTTTTCTTTTTAGAGGCTTCGATTCCGAGTTATTCACGATTTGAGACTCTTTTCGTGTTATCAACCTAACGTCACTGAAACCCCTCCCCTAATTTTCAAGATAATCTCTAATCTGAGTGCACCGTTGGAAAGAGCGTCAAATTTCCCTTCTGATGGGCCCCTCGGCGTCGCCTATAATTGAGTTTTAGTATTTAATAATTCGGCCTCAAGTTAGGAAATGAATAAAAATTAAAAAAAAAAAACCTTGTCAACTTTCAGCAGGGTAAAGGAAACTTTTTTCCCAGAAAAATTCCCGCGTTAATGAGGGGAAAAACTCTCCCAGAATACCAGCATTCCAACAGTGATTCAAATTTATTTTTGTGTCATAATTTAAGGGTAAAAATGGCGTATTGAGCGGAAAAAAGAGAAAATTTTAGCAAAATCGTGGTTTTTTCATAGAAGTACTGAATTCCGCGAACTTGAAAGGTAAGTGTCGGCTATTGAACAATGTGTATGCTGAATAAGCTGAATTGAATAGAAATTCAAATTTGAGATTGAAGATTTAATGGCAAAATACACCGTTTCTCAAATTTCAGTTCATTTCATTTCTTACCTCCCCCTAGGGCCTGTTAGCCCCTATTGAGCTGTTAGCAGATTACTGAGGTCGCTTTACTCAGCAATGTTCAAAGAATACGACCCGTAAGGTGGGCATACCTCCCACACACCTTGAAAAATGTACATAACAGTGAACGAAGGGGGAAAACGAGCCCCAAGGGGCCATAAGGGAGAGGCTATCCATCGAGGGTGGGACTACATGAACTCATTCCATCAATGCCTAAAATAATCATGATCAGACTACCATCAAGGGTAGCTGATCGCTAAATTATAAATCGGTATCTCCAAAAAGTGGACACTTAGAAACGAGAGGTGGGCATTGCAATATTGAAGACTCTGCTGCAAAATTGACAATTTTAGGGGCTTGAGACTTCAATGAGTAATTGAAATTATATAACAGGGACGAGTTGTCATCTGTGCATTTTTTTCTTTCATCAAATAGAAATTGGTTATTTCTTCTTTCCCACATGTGAAATGTTGTTTCAAGTTTGAAATTTTGTTTGTTTGGTCATGTAAAGATGTTAGGTTGTAGAGGTGCTCATTTTGTTTGAGAGGAGCTTATCAGAGCCAAGCTACTGAGACATGAAAGTGAAGAGCCACTTGAAGAAATAAATTGAAAAGGCAAAGAGGAGGATGTAGTTTTGGAATGAGGATGACGCTGATTTGTTGATGATGCGTAAGTCTGATTTGTATACGTTGTCCGTTTGTTATTTTGAAGTTTAGGTTTTATGTACAACGTTCAAACACTATCTAGATAATGTGCGCAAATCAGACTCTTATCTCTACTCAGATATGTATGATTTTACAGTGATATGTAGGTAAGATGCATTGAAGTTTGAAATACTTATTATGTTCGTTACTATTATTAAGGTATGTTTCATTCATATTAATAATTCCTCATTTCAAATTCAAATAATATAATAAACTACGAATACATTGTGGGTTTCAGACTTTTACTTTCCTTTCAATTTGACTTTTGAAATGTGAAATGAATTTTATTTATGAAATACTTGGAAATGATACAGTCTAATTACTGTAGGTACCCAAAAAATGGCAAGGGGTCTGGGCGTACCCCTCATGGTCGACGGTTTTTGGGCGATCCACGTGGCTTACGGAGAGTTAAAATGAATACAATTTAGCCAAAATA
>CM034003.1:20994928-21236478 GCA_019603395.1 Cyrtorhinus lividipennis | reverse complement strand
TGAAATTATTATACAACTAAGGTTTCTCTTGACTGAAAAATTCGTTTTGTCTCCCGAAATGTTCAACGTATTTCTATCCCTACAGTTCCTCTGCCTTCTGGACCTTTGAAAATTTGCACATATACCTCATTTGGATTCTAATAGACTGTTTAAATCATTGTCGATAAGAATACGGGTTGTACGATGGCGTTGTGGCTCCGAGTCCTTACTTTCCAAAGGCTTGGGGTGTGGTTATTACTTGGATTGGTAACCCCTTGTAATAGCCAATTTTCTGCCCTACCTTCTTCAGCTTCTGTGGACCCTATTGAATAAATTAAAAAAATTACGAGAAAATGTCCTATTCTGAGCCTTACGGGTTTAATTATTGCTATAAAGATTAGGTATTTTTGGGTTATTGTGGCTTTGTACAGGATAGTACAAGATTTCAATTTGTTATACAACATGTAGATGCTAGAAGAAGAGTAAAACCTTTGTGATGGATATCCCAGTACATTCACATTAGGGGACATGTTCTCATTCTCAACACCATGCCTTTAGCTTTAGCTAGGCATAAGCTGATTATAATTAATCGTTTAGTCGTCAATTCAGTCATTTTGAACCACATAAATGATTGTTTCTAATAATGTTACGCTCCTATACTATTAAATTTGAAAGTGTTCTGTACTTATTGGTATTACTTAGTATTTCATCATAATGTTGCCTCACTTAAATCTACATAACACATTTATTTTATATTACATCCCAAGTACGTTTTTCCCTCCACTAAATATTTATTAAATATTCGATTGATCGAATTCTCTTGCTATTCACAAGAGATAGGTTAGTCCATTGTTTCTTTCTTGTTGTTAGGTATTGAAGAAGGCCTCATAATAGCCTCATCCAATCGAATCGACGGCTTTTGTAAAATGTATAATACTCTTATTACCTTTTTTTATTCATGAAGCCAATTTGCTATTTTTATCACCTCATTTAAGATGGGTATTTTGAGTGTATTGTTAACAGGCGAAGATCCAATTTTTGTTTATTCACTTAGGTATTTATTATTTTGCGATTATAGAACGTGGAAGGTAATCGAATAGGACGACTCCTGCCATCAGCACAAGCTTCACTATGTTGCACTATTCAATTTTCGTTCCATTAATATTAATTTCCAACTGACGAAATTAAATCAAATCTTGAGCTTTTGGCGGTAATAGTAGTTATTCATCGCCCCACTAATGCTATGAAACTGATGTGTATCTAGCTGTCAACCGGTGTTGATCTTCTAAAAGCCGGAGGCTTGAATTCCAACGGCGTTGGAGGTATAATCGTCTCCTCGTTGAGCTGATGAATTATTCATGAGGATATATTTTCAACCTGCCTGACTAATTTGCCCTTCCTGCTGGTCTTACCAAGTTGACTGTATTACTAACGTTAAAACGCGATATTGTTTCCTCTCGCTTTTGGTTGACTATACAGAATGAGTCGGGAGAAAATCACATCAATTTTTGCTTATTGAATCGCACGTGATAATGATGAAAGAGTACAATGCGCAGATACTGTTGAAAACTGTGATTCGATAGCTGAGTATCTTCTTCAATTTAATATACGATCCCAGAAAAGTCATCTAATTCTTCTCTGAACTGAACGATCTGTACGACAGAAAAATGACCCGAGAGGATGACGGGTACCTTTCAAAAATTGAAATTGACGGCCGACCTCCGCTTAAACGAACGGCACAGGATACGCAACTCATCAGCGTAAATCATCGAATTACTACGGATTACGCAGAAGGCAACGCGACCTTAAGTCAATTCCACTGCGTCAATTCTTAGCAACTTCTCAGTGCGGCCAATTTATGACCAGCAATCGACCGTTTCCTCGACTAATTGCTGGTCCTCAACAATTTTCCGCAATCGCATTTTTCACCAGGTTTGTCACAGTCTGCAGAATTGGAAGTATTTCCAATTCCATTTTAATTTTTTGGAAAATATTTCAAATTAGAAATTCCCGATTCATTCCACAAAAGATAGTATGGACGCTGCAAATTCCTTCATAGCCGTTGGTTATTCCTCGGATCAGTAGCTCGAAGACTCATTCGAACCGATTCAGCGTCCAAAATTTAGTGGAAAATGATACCACACACGCCTAGGTACCAGAAATCTCGAAAACACATCGAAATGGGTAGATAGATACTCAATTTGACTCATAACCTCTTCCAGTGGGCGCCAATCGTTCTGGACGTCGACTTTTGCATGGAAATAACAACATACATAGGTTGATTATTCAAAGAATAACAAAATAGTGCAGAGGTCGTGAAGCAATGTTGAAAATGTAAATGTGTTGAAGAGCCATTACCCACTAAATATTTACAGATAATCTGATAGCTAAGGGGGTCTAATGCGGTCAAAAGTGTCCCTTCGTGAATTGAATGAGCGTGGCTATGTGGGCTAACAGCCTAATGGCTCTTATCCTTGTACTTGTTACGTCCTTGATGGCAGGATAGACGTAAACGCCTTGCAGTGATTGAGAGTGCAGTTTTGACCTTGTGTCTTCTTTTCACACAAAACTTTTTGCCTATAACACATGAAAACAGAAAGCAATTTTTCCTTTCAAAACAGCTTATGACTGCGGCATGTCTTGAAGGAAGCAATCAAGTTCGTCGTATAAAAATACAACGGAAACTATATTGACTCGTTGTAGGTTAAAGGTTTTTATTGAAATTGGGAATAATGAAGCATTCACTATTCATTGTTTCCCTTCCCATCTCCTTTTCTTTCTCCTATTCATTCTTCATTGATAAGTAAAATCCAGAGGTCTCTAGCCACAATTCTGATGGCATCTTGCCGTCTATCTCATACACTCAGGATTTCTATTTCCTGTTCAATTTGCGGCTATTAGCCATCCAATCCTCCCTCATTGGAATAGTATTCTATTCGTATTCGTATCGTATCCTACGGTTCCCTAGTTATAAGAAAATCTCGAACTAGTCGATACTCTTGTCTACCGTTTACAACGCCGTTAGCCGACAGGTTCCCACGAGCAATGAACTTATTCAATTTAGAACCTTCTTTTAGTGTTAGCAGAGAGTGTTCATCATGCATAATTCGTCATTGTACCCTGCAAGCGAACTATTCTTAGGAGTAGTAACCCCCAAAACTCGAATAATTTTCCCAGAAAAAATGCGTAATTCGACTGGATTGAGCTATGGTATAAGTCACAGGCAGATTTTGCTAGGTCAAAATCGCCTTTCTAGAGTGAGAGAAACAGCTTTTCTTTTACTACCCTCGAATGTAGTTCTCTTAGGTTACCTGAGCGCAGACATAGTGAGTAGGTAGTAGGTACCAGCTTTCTTGTTCCCTTCAGGATTATAACCAGTTCTGCAAGCGCGGGAGGTAGCGACACACTTATCGTGGAACTCCCTGATCTGAAGACATTGCAGCTCGATGTCTGCAGGAAAATTGAAATGAGAGTATGTAGATAAACAGGCCCATCTGTGTTCCAAACGATTTACGAGAAATTAAACTGTGAACATTTTTGGACGAACTAGAAGTTCTGTTTATTTTAGACTGGCATTCGCGACTCAAGTTCAGACGTGTTAATTGTAGTTCGATTTTGGGGTCAATCGGAGAGGTCGACCTCTGAAAACATAGGTTGATTATTCAAGGAACAATAATCCGAAATGTCCCTACGACGTCCACGCCGTTTTGGATTATAGTGAAATTTAAGTTAGGGAATTCATTCCCGCTCTAGTGGTCCCCGATCGGCCCAAATTTGAGAATGGTCTGGGTAAAAATGTATTTTATAGCTCGATTTTCGGGATTTTTTGGACCTGGCGTGGGGTGTATCATTTTCCATTAAATTTTGGACGCTGAATCGATTGAAATGGGCCTCGGACCGAAAGCTACTCACTGGACGAGGGTATGGATAAAATAAGTACTTTGAAAGAGGGTTTTAGAGATTTTTGGGGATTAGGTAGATAATTAAGCAACAGGCCGCAGATGTGGGCCCTTTGAAGCCGACACTCTGCTGATACCATGGCTTCAGCCCCCACGTGAGAGGGGGTCCCCTGAGGAGATGTCGGGGAGCAAAGGGAGTTGAAAGGTCCAGATGGTTGGACCGGTTTCCCGTCCTTACCTTTAATCCTGTGCTTGAATCGCCTCCTTCCCTCGGGTTCGCCGACCGTTCGCGGAAACTCCCGACCTCGTCAAGTCAGATTGAAGAAACCCGTAGAGATCCCCTCATCTCCGACCATAGAGGACTCTTCGAACCCAGACCCAAAGTAACGCGACCTTGATGATTTCTGCAAGCAAGGTATTTTGGAGAATATTTGGGCCCGGAATGGGTACGATAGCAGCAGCGTTGCGCAGTGAAGGCGCGGTGATGACTGATTTGCGACGTGAAGGTTCGATCCAAGCACCAATATTTACTAAAATACGTGCTGTAACACCCGGTCAGCCTTCGAAATCTTCACTTGAACTGCAAGTCATGTGAAGTAACTCGAGAACACAAGTTTCAAGCTCGCACCTCCTCTTTAACGGAATAAAATTTGGAATCTTAAGGAGAAAGGCTCTATAGAGTAAAAGAGCCTGGATGAAATATCACTTCTAAGTTACCGTAAGATAGGCACCTACTTGGGAATATTTTGCGGCAAAGCATGCGCTGTTGAAGGGAAATTTGAAACGAAGAACCCGAGAGAAAATTTGGATTTCTCAACGAAGGCAGATTGAACTGAAGAACGAGAATTAAATTGGTAATGTTCGCTTCTCTACACCCAGTCTCGAGTAATAATGTACCATTTTCTCGTCAAATTGGAGGTAAGGATGAGGAGAATCAACAGGTCCCTTTAAAAGAAGGAGCGCAGCGTAATATTAATTCCCAACACTATGGCATATTATGGGGATAGGATTGAGAAAGCCCAAAACCACTGTGACAATTCGATTGTCCCAATGAGTCTATACAGGCGCCAAGCAAATGTTGGGTAAAGGTTCTTGCCCTTATGGAGCGATCAGAAGGTCGACATTGGGCATTAGCCACCATTTTATCAGTCAACTATGGACCATATGGTTGGAATTACTGATTCTTCGCCGGTCGACATAGCCCTTTCACATAGAGGAGAAAAGAAGCGAATTTTTCGTTTTCAATCATCCGTTCATCCGTCCACCCAATTTATTGAGGTTGTCTCAAGGCTTACAAAGTTGATTTTTGAGTTTCTCAAAACATCGCCAAGGATATTTAACGAGTGTGCCGCCGCGAGTCAAGTTTCCTTAGTTGGGCTCCCCAGCCCATTGTCTCAGGGGAGAAGGAACTCGAAATACGCAAACATTTTTTCCCGTCCACTTTTACTTATTATATTGCGCAAATGGTGTCGCTGGATGGAACGGTTGTTACGTTATTCTGAGTCTATATCGAGCTACTTTCATCACGATCTTTCATCAAATGGACTGGGAATACACCAAAATGAGGAAATTTATTGAATTGAATGAAGGCATTGCCTTTTACAGATGAAAAGATGAGGTAAGTGGTTTGGGATCTGTCTCAATTGTGTCGCAGACGTGGTCAGCCATCCATCAATAGGTGGATCGAAACTCGATGTGATAACTTTGCTCGTGGCTCCTCATTGCTTCACCGACTTGAGTGGAAACGGGTTCAGCCTATATTCAGCGTGAAAATCTTCTCGTATTGCTGTCCAGCAGCCAGTAATTCAAGTGGTAACCACGCCCAATGCTCTTAAATATCAGAGATTGACGGGATCTGGTTGATACCATCGTACGTCCCGTAAGGTTCATCAGAAACATTAAAGTGGCAACTACCTATAGTAACGTCGTTAAAAATTGTAAATTGAAGTTAATTTTAATTAATAAAATGTTTGTAATTTGACGATTTTGGCAGTTTATTTTAAGAATTGAGTTGAGCAATTGTAATCTTGATTTACGTCTTTCTTCTTGTCCATTAGCCAGAGTACAATGAGATTGCCCAATTACGGTAACGAAGATGTCACTACGATTCCATAGTGAGCAATTCGTTGCCATCGAAGTAAATCGTTCGCATCCGCTCCTCCCTTTCCTGATGCTTTCCTAAACACGCCGCGCGCATGCGAGTGATTACAATGTCCAGCTCTACCCTGGACAACAACTGCTTACTAATAACTAATAATACAATGAGGGGATAGGGCTTAGATTGTTCGGAAACCACAACATTCATTGGCTTCAGCGTGCGGCGGGAAAACGTTGACATGAGGCCCTTTGTTCTGTTGGCACACCCGTGGGCCCTTCCTGAAGTAGTCGCCGCTAAAGGCGTACATGAGCAATAAAGGATAGTTATTTTACGTGTGTAATATCCCAATTATGCCAGGGAGTATTACCTCTTGTCTTGCTCACATCACTCTCACATACATGAGTGAAGATATGATCATAAATGAACACTCAGCATCCAATACAAGTGTTTCTTCATCGCTTTTGCCAAATTTTGCCAAGGTTACCACAGGTTTCTTTGCTTCCTCTTAGACTACAGTTGATTGAGAAAATGTTTTCAATTTTTTTTTTTGTAACTTTTATGATAATTTGTGCGTGATTTTGTAGATTTGCTGTATGGATGTATGAATCCCATTCACGAACAAAAATCAAGCTAAATGATAACAATGTGCAATCTAGCTGCTAGGGTATCAATAAAGTAGGTGCCCCCCCATTGAAGATAGAACCCCCACAGTGATATGGTGATAAGGATTAAATTGTGAAGTAGAAGGTGGTTTTAAGGCAGCACGGCTCTTACTCTCCTGAATTATAATTCCTTGGTGGGTATTAGAATCTCTGAATTCTGATCTTGTTATGCGAAAGAGCCCAGTCACCCTGGGTTGAACTCAAGGAGCCCGAAATCATGGGATTTATTCTGTTTTGGGAGAACAGAAGCTTCCGTCTCTGACTTCTTTAGGATTCCTTCTTCACTCAAATGATGAGTCTTTTAAAGTCAGTACCTGCCCTGTGAGTTACGTTTGTGGCCTGACATACTTCCCTTCATGCCTGCATCCTTCCTCCTGTACGCTCCCGCATGCTGAAGAATAGCATCTTCGCCTTGAAGAGTTGATTTCGAGCTTTGACACGGCCGCGAGGAGACTCATCTGGTGTATACATACCATTCACATACTCACACGTGTGTACGCATGAATTTTATGAAACGTAGACAATGAACCGATTAGTAGGTTCGTATCATTCAAGTACAGCCAAGCGTGTCTCCGGCTTTCAACAACGAGCGATCTCCTGCCTCCTAACTTACCGCGACGGGGTATCATTTTTCGATCGCAGTATTACTAATGATTGGAGGATCATTATATTCTGGGCGGGTACGAGATCAGCTCAATGAACTCTTTATTATCATGTAAAAATATCGGGCCCGGTGTGAGTTGGTTCACTAGGAGGTTCAAATTGTCTCCCTACGTTTACGACTGAATCAACGGACCAACGAAGGAAAGGATTATCCAGCGCGTAATAGTGGCTATTAGATGAACTATTAAGCTGACTGAACTTTTCGCAGAATCTTTTAAATATTGGGCTCCTAAAGGCGTCAAGTTTTCCGCATTGATCAAATGCTCTAAAAGCAAGGAATACCGTGAGCTACTTGCGTGCATCCCAAATAAGGCCGCAGAGTATTCCGCTATGGTTTATTATTCTAAATATAATTTTTTCGAGTGGGAAAGTGCAATCATTTTGGAGTCCTAAACAGGAAGTACCGACCTACATAGAAAAAGTTGACAAACATTTTTTTTTCCATTTCCTGGTGGCATCACGCTCTCTACAATGTAGTCTTCCAAAATGAATACATATTGCTATGATAAATAATAACAATAAGAGAATTGGGAGAAATTTTCGTTGTTTTGTTCATATTGTCATATTCGCTCTCGCTTAGGTATCCCCTTGAATGATATGAATAATGCCTCCATCTGATGATTGTGATTTGATTATTGAAGCTCTCAAGGATAGTTAAGTTGCACTTGTTGAATGTCGGCACCATACCGCACCGCGCAACAATTGTGCGAATTGCATAGTTTTAGCGTTATTAGCTCGTTAATAGGCAAAAAGGAAAAAGCAGACGCCGTTATTCAATTATTCATGATGGTCAAATAATAGCCCAGAAAATTTATTTGCGGCAAATCGGAGAGGTAGACTTTCTGCATGATGATGATTATTCAAGGAATAACCAACCAAAAAGACCATTTATAGATTCAAGTATTTAAATCTTAAATTCAAGGAATAACCAACCAAAAAGACCATTTATAGATTCAAGTATTTAAATCTACCATTAAGAATCCAATCGAGAATAATTTCAGCATCTTTGTAGGTAAGGAGAAAAATAGAAATGTTTCATTTGCTGAACGCACTAAACATGTTTCATTTTCTCTTTCTCGAAAAGGTAACGAAGCCTCTGTATTTCCCCAGTGGTCAATGTTGAGAAACTCACTCCTTACTCTGCCCTGAGAGGCATTTCCGTTTCATAACTCGTCGTCGTCAAACTTTCGTTTCTGAAAGGGCTATTTTTGGTGGGAAATCGATTTTCTAGCACTACTGAGTTACCGCTGATTTGACTTTTCACCCAAGGATAAGGAAAGGCTTTTAAACTGGCTTCTTTATCCCTTGGCTGAAAAATGATGACATGATGAAAATATAACTATCCAGTTATAACTCTTTGTTCGTAGGTCGTCAGAAATATCCTAGACCTCATTTTCTACCAACCCTTCCCTTATCCGGAGCACCCTAGAGTTGAATAACTAAGATGTCGTCATAACATTAAGTTACATGCCGGCACATGGGCAATGAGTTTTTATTCTTCTTTCATTCGTATCGATCATAAAAGAGTTTTTCAGGGTGTGCAAATTCCAAATCCAAAATGAGCGTCCGCCGTCCGGGAGAAAAAGGCCATTTAAAATACTCCGAAAATCAGAAACTTTGCACTTGCAACTTTTCACATCATACCTAGTTGAGCCTAATTTATTCTCTAACGATCACTGAAAACTGAGGGAGGGAGTGGGTGACAATGCGGTGTTAAGCTTTTTGTTGAAGGTAATAGACGTGTCGGGTACTATTTTCTGCAATACTTTGAACGCAGAATCAATTAAAATGGGTCTTGGACTGATTGCCGCCAACGAAGGTATGATATGGGTTAATCGGGTTATGCGGGTCTGGGTCACAGACAATTTATTGAATGCCAGCTGAATCACCGTGGTTTGCTGCTTTTCCTTTGTAATACCTAATGGTCCAAAACATTCAGTGTACATATTATTCAAGACGTCGATTTTTATATCTCCAAAAAATCAATCCCCACGAATCTTCCACCACATCATTCTCTTGTACTTATTTACTTAAATATTTTTATTATAACTATTTTTAATTTACAGAAGATTGAATTTCCGTTTTCCCAAAACCCAAACTAATTAATTAAAATCATTCATTTCTGTATCATTGTAAGAGTGGGCCAAAATAATATTTACAGTTTTTTAGGTTCACAATGTCAGTATGTGTACTATGATGTATTACTACAAACGACCATTACATTTTTGTTGTGATTATCGAGGTGTCAGGATCTGCACATGAATTGTGATGAACCAAGCTCCACTAACCTAACGCAATGATTGTAGACATATAGTAGAACAAAATGGATACGATCTCATTGAACAGAACAATTGACTGATATCAACAATCATGGTGCAAGTCGAAAAGCAGACGGGTAGAGCGAAACAGTTGAATATATTATGTTGAGAGTAACCCACAACCCTAATGATACCGGTCACTTATCCAATTTGTTGTCACTTGATAAGCGACCTTGTCGCCCATTGCGGGGTCAGAACCTGGCCTGTGGACCGCCTAAAGCCAGACAGTTCCGCAAAACGTCCAGTGTTAAACCGGATATATAGTAAGCAAGGCAGGACCATGTAAACATGTAGATTCAGGGGTGTTGGTAGGAAGGGCTACATGCCCATTACCTCCCCTGATGGACAATGGGAGCGTATAAGAGCAAAAAGTTGTCATTCATGATAACATCGTCTTCTCAAAATATTCCTTATCTAGTGCTCGCAGACAATGCACGAAAATAAGAAAATGGTTGACATACCTCCGAATAGCTACTCTACCGGGTCGAATCATGAGAAGGTAAGATTTATCGTCCAGGTAGTGCCTTGCCGGGAGTTAGAGAGTTGATAAAGGACAAAATTGGCGTAACCCTCAGCCAGCGTTACCGGATGGGATAATGATGAGGTGAAAGACACCCATTGAAGTCTAGCACTAAAGCTACACACCCATCGACCTCGGCCCCTAACTCCGAGAGCTCAGTAAGCTTTCAGTTTCACATTTGCAAACCCAATAACCGAATGGACAGGAATCGCCAGGTACGCCGGAAGAGGCATCACGCCATCTCGTGACGGTAAACTTATCGCCTGGAGCTTCACAGACGAATCGCCAATGAAGTTTCAACTGGCACATGAACGAAATGAAAATGCCGAGTCGACCAATTTGTAATGCTGGAGAGCACATGGTTCATACGTAGTGACTCAGCACGCATTACAAAAGGAGGAACAGCTCAATTCTAAAACGAGATGAGACGGTGAATTCTAAATTCAAGCTAGACTGTCAGGCACGAGCAGCATGACCATCTTTTTTCAAAAAGATGAGGAACCGTTGCACCAGGGTAACAGGTTACGAACGCAAAAGGTGATGTTACATAAGTCATGGTTGAATAACAATCTACAAGAGACAAAAAGTCAACCAAAACAATCCAAGTCGGTATTCCACCGAATCACGGCTCAATCCAAAAGCAATTTCGACATCGGGAGTCCGATTGTGAATCTCGCGGGGCTAAAGCGTGCTACGCGTAACGGCAGGTACCTCCTAAATATCAAGTCGCATTTTAAGGGCCACCTTTTGCTGAAATCTATCGAAATAAACAATCAAGAGTATGTAGAGAGCAGAAGCACCTAATTGCTCGAGTCGCCCCTTGTTTCTGGCGCTCAATCGCGATTTACTTATATCCGCGACTTTTTGGCATTACTTCCCTCTGCGGTTGCTCAATTTTGTTTTTAAAGGATCACCCAAAGGCATGCAGTGATAATCGATAGTTTCAACAATTCATTAGTTTTCAATTTTCAATTTTTTCATCGAAACCAGCATCACCGAATTATAATTAATAATAAAAAAATGTATTATGTACAATTGAAAGATTGTACTTCAAGAAGTGTACAAACTTTTCAGGGATTATCTTTGAATACGCATACGTAAAACTAGATTGTGCCAATTTACTTGTCCCTGGTAGTTAACCAAAAAATAACCTCAAGTCTAGAATTCTTAACAAACGAAAAACGAATAATGGTTAGTACTTTGATGCAACTCTAAGTAGCGGCAGAACACTGATCTCAGGTGTAGCATTTCCATGTCAAATGGAGTTTTTCTATCAACTAGGAGGTTTTACACATCAATTTGGAGGATGACAGAACTACACGATTTACGTAATTCTAGGAAAGTAGTAGGCGTTAACATACACCATAATGAACGGAAATGAATAAACAATTTTTCAACGTAAGTCTCTCCTTGCAGCAGCGGCTGTCAGGTCTATAGAAATTTTAGAATGAGGCGAATCAACAGGCGACTTCAAGAGAATTCCATTTGGAATGGACGGACGGAATGTCTTCGTCATGTTGTGTTACACGGAGTGGGTATTTTCAGAATCTACTCGGGCTAGTGTTGCGGCGTTTAAAACACTAATGTGAAACGAACAATTTCCATCAACCTCAAATTTGACGTGAAAACGCTATAATCAAAAGCAATTTTGTACTTGAGTTGAACAGTTGCACTTCCAATAATCCGTATACTCAACCATTGCACATATTTTAGTTGAATTGACCGCCAATTTCCATATTGATTGCAAAATTAAACGCCTATTTCGATGGACGGAAGAATATTCGCAACTCTTATGGAAAGAGTTCGTTAATCAGTTCCCATTAAATTTTGGGCCCTCAAGTAAAGTTGAGCTGGGACCTATTTCTGCAAACGGAGGGGGGCCTGGGTAGTTATATTTTTGGTAGTTAGTCAACAGATTTTTGGGGACTTGGTAAAATGGCGTAACATATCCAATACATCATCATGGATTGAAATGGGAATCGGAACCATTATCACAGAGGTAGGAATTGACGAAACCGTGCATTTTACAACTATATTCTTGATATTTTTGGAGACCCTGGCTAGAAGGTTATGTTTTTCCTCTACATATTGAACTTTAAATCGATTCAGCTGGGTTCTGACCCGATTTCAGCATACGAGCTGTGGATATTCCAACCAAAGGGCACTTAAAAATGCTGCTAACTATTCCACAATGGTTTATTATTCCTTAGAGTGGGGAAAACAGATAGTGGAGCGTTCCGGACTCATTCCAATAAGTAGGTAAGAACCCATTTCAACCTACCCACCTCCGGTGAACACCAATCAGCCCGAGACTCATCTTAATAGATTCACCGTCCACAATTTAGTGTATAATGATACCCCACATGCTTAGTTCCCAAAAAGTCTTAAAAATCAAGTTTTGAAAAACACATTTCCACCAATATCCGCCAATCGGGCTGTAAAGTCAATAATTTAAATTTCGTAGAAAATGTTCTATAACCAAAAATACGATGGACAACATATTTTTAGTTTTTTAAATCAATTTGGTTTCAAGTAGCTGTCACGTAAGAACAACTTGAGGTAGTAACACGATTGCAAAATGCTCATGGAGCCTTCAGTTTTACGTTGCTGTCACTAAATCTCCCTCTGGTACTGAACGCCGCAAATCAGGTTTAAATATATTTCGGTTTTTATGTAGACATCATCATAAAATGCTTAATGTCAAGTTTTGGGGCCGAATCGGAGAGGTTGACCCCCGACATGAAAAGATGAGTATTCAAGGAATAATACACCAAAAGACACCTATTTTTGTTTGGTTATTCTTTGAATAATCATCTTATCAAAATCATATGTTGGGAATCATAGACCACAAAACCGAAATATCTGTCCACCGTTTTTTTATGGTAGAAAATTGTCTAAAAATTTTAAATTTTGGTCAGGGACCTCTTTTTGGCTTTAGTTAGTCCTAGAAATGTTCCAGCTCGATCGGACCAAAATTTAGGAAGAGTAGAGGAGGTGTTTTCGTTTTTAGTGATCGCGACAGAGCAAAATGACAGGATGTGCCGAAACTTCCATCAGCACCTTATAAATATGTATAAGCTTTTAAATTACTTCAATTGTGTGCGTTGTTATGTATGCTTCCGATTGTTGTAAAGGAATATCCGTTTGTTACAATTTTAGAACGAAACAATAGACTTTGCCGCAGTAATAACATCAGAAGGGTGCAGTTTCTCAATGAAAGAGTCGGCATGCGGTCGAGTGTCACGATTGATAAGTCCAAAATTGCAAAGCGTGATGAAGGGTTGTAAACAAAAAGGAGCTCGTGCGACAACTGCCCTTTTCTTTCAAAAACCGGCAGGGAAATGAAAATCACGTCATTAACTCGACACCTGTGCAATCTCATCTTGGAACTGGTCTAAAAATAGTGTTTTATTTTATTTTATTTTAATAAGGCCTAATGGCGGTTGCAAAATTTTGCCGACTCACCCAAAGCGAACGATCGTCGAACTCTGGAATATTCGCGACGTCAGTGGATGGATAAGCGATCGCGCGTCGGGCAGGAAGGAACAAGCGAGCGACCTAAGCAGGAAGTCACAGGTCGAAGTGCCGGTAAGGACTGGTGCTGGGGAGGCGCCGCACCTTCCCCTTCCCTGCGGCTCCGTCGACAGCTCTCGGGCAAAACCGCGGATCGTCCGCGTCAGGGAACTTCCGAAGCCCGAAATGGCCGTAATTATTAATCATAAACACGATTACGATTTAAACCATTCTGTGAATACAAGGGAATCGTAAATAAATCCTCGGACCAGGCGCATGGGGACTCACTCCAATCGATTCAGCGTCCAAAATGTAGTGAAAAATAATACCCCACACGCCTAGATCGTCAAATATCTCGAAAATCCATTTTTGGAAAAAAAACATTTTGAGTTCGAGAACCAACTAGAGCCGAAAACGGGTCCCTGACCAAAATTTCAGATTTTTAGTAAATTGTCTACTACCGAAATCGGCATGAACATTTGCGTATTTTGATCTAGACACCTTGAAACGCACAGAAAAAGAATTTGGGCCGAATCGGAGAGATATAGTTTTTGCATGAAAACAGGTTGATTATTCAAGGAATAACCAACCAAAATGTGATAATAAGCGCAATTTTATTCAACGCTATTATAACTACATAACATAAATACTACACAAATATACTACATAAATTACCTGGGGTTCAGTGTGCTGGCCATGAACGAGACAGTATCCCTTTTGGACTCCAGAGAAAGGTGGATCGACGTGGTGAGATTCGCATACCATGCCTGGAGGTATCGCACTGCCTTGGTGGCAGAGATCAATTGGTGACTGCAAGAGTGTAAATTGTTAAACGATAAGGATGATTATGGGGGATAGATGTGTAGGGATGGTTAGAGTTTAAAAGTGGTATTTGGAGAGAGGTATACCTAAACCTTTAATTGTCTTGTGGTGGAAATCCCAGTCAACCCGGCAGACGGACGACACGCCCACAGCCTACCATGTTTAATTTTAATGTAGATTAAATTTGATTATGATAGAAATCAATGTAATTGATGAATTCGCTATATAAACATGTTTTCTTCTTCTTCTTCTTCTACTACATAAATAAAAACGCTGCAAATTCTATCTCAGTGGTAGGTGATTCCTCGGACCAGGATCATGAAGACTCATTCCAATCGAATCAGCGTTCAAAATGATACCTCTCAAGCCTAGGTAGCTAGAAATCTCGAAAACACACATTCGAAATGGGCAGATAAATAGACCTATTTTGACCCATAACCTCTTCCGGTGGGCGCCAATCGTTCAGGGACACGTTTCGTTGGATTCAGCGTCCAACATTTAGTCGAAAATGGAACCGCACACGCCTAGATCGCTGAAAATCAATTTTTCGAAATACACACTTTGAAATTTTAATGAATGAATCTTGTGACGTCCAGAATATCTCGTCGCATTTAAGATTAAAAAATAAAACGGGGGAAAACAGTGAGTGTAGTGTCATGGGTTCATTTCAATCGAATCAGCGTAAAATTTAATGGAAAATGATACCCCGCACGCTTAGGTTCGTATAAAATGTCAAAATACCACTTTCCAAATGAGTCTGTAGGTACCAATTTTGACTAATCCCACGTACCAATCGGTCCGGCACCCAATCTCAATGGATTCAGCGTCCAAATTTCACTGGAAAAAGGATACCCCACGTGTCTAGTTGCCAGAAGATTCTAAAAGTCGAGTTTCAAGAAAAACATTTTCATCCATACCCTACCCAAATTCGGTCCGATACACCGATCGGCCGAACAGTTTAAAAGATCAAATAGAGCCGGAAAGAGGTCCCTGACCAAAGTTTTCAAAGAATTCTAGAAAATTGTCCACTACTAAGATGGTGGGCGGACATTATGAGACGTATACTGTCAAGTTTTGGGGTCAATCGGAGAGGTTGACCCTCCATGACCTAGGGTATGATTACAAGGATGATTACTTATAAGGAATAACCAACCGAAACAACCAGTACCAGCACTATGAATTTAATTATCCAAGGTAGGTACAAACTTTATTTATTCTGTACTATTGAGCTCGTAATAATGTGACATTCTGAGGTACAAAGACTTGAAGAGGGTAAATAACAACTTTGGACACGTACCTGAACATTTAGATCAATGTTATATTATCGGAATCGGGAACATGTTGAACAGTTCATCAACAACTTCACATAGGAAACAAGGCCCTAGAGCATATTAACGGCCTCTTTAGACTACACAGAATATTTTGGTTCCTGCCCTGGTAACGATATCAGACTCGGACAGTCCGAGTAACGCCCTAGGTCTGAATAAAATTCTCTTCGAATTCTATTTTCCGGATTCGCCAGTCGTCTTACTACACAGTTACGCATCGCGGAGAATAATAATAATATCAGTTGATATCAGCTCCACACTTCTTCCTGATATCGGTTTTCGACGTTCATTCGTTCAATCCATTTGTCTGCTTCGGTCTCCGACATTCTTCCAGCTTCTACCGCGGCGTTTCGAACTGCTGTTCGTACAGCCTCCGGCACATCTTTAGAACTGCCCGCTAAGAAAAAGTAACCTCCATTCGCTATGAGGGCATTCGCCAGGCGTTCTTTTTCCTCTGCTAATGTGTGCTGCACATATCTGGAAAACGGAGAAGAGAATGAGCTATAAGATTCCCTTCATTAATTTTCTTAGAATAAAACCTGAGTTTAAAATGTAAACATCGTACATTTTATGAGGTTGGTCTCTGGAAAATGCAGTGTACACTGAGAGGTTTTTTACTGATTCCCAGTCTTTTTCGAAGAAAAAATCAGCAGCTTTGTTACGACAACCGAAAAATAGCATCAGAGGCCGCTGATTCGCATGTGACAGATACTCTGTCATAATGAAGCTTCGAAAAGGAGCAACTCCAGTGCCTGGGCCCACCATTACAACTGGGGGATTTGTAGCCTGAAAAATAAAGTTATAATTATTATGATAAATGATTTTTAAATACATAAATAATAAGGATATTATACTGAGATGAGGCTGATAAAAAATTCAAAATGCTCTTGATTGCAGACTTTTGATCTAGACATTTTGAAACGCCAAGAAACTATTTTTGGGGCAAGTCGGAGAACTTGGCTTTTTGGATGAACACAGGTTGATTATTCAAGGAAATGGGGAAACAGTGAGTGTTGAGTGTCACGGAACCATTCGAATCTATTCAGTGGAGAATGGTGTCCCGTTTATGGCTCTAGTTGATCCTCGAAACTTTTTAGCACTATCAGATCAATATCGGGGGAGGTAGGGTATTTCGGCGGTCTAGGGGTATCATTTTCCACTGAATTTTGAACGCTAAATAGATTGAAATGAGTCCGGGACACTCTACAACCCACTTTCTTTCCCATTTTCCCATGCTCCTGGTCCGAGGATTTCTAATTTCGCTCCTGAAACTGCGTAGCAGCGAAAACTCGTTTTTACTATGAAAACTATTGAAATTCCCAGACAAAATTATCTAAATTCTTGATCAGCTCCTAAGGATTACCCTTCTCGAATTGTACATACGTTCGTATTGAACAGCGGGAATTTCAGCAAACCCTTCTTGATAGATAGCGAGAACTGGGCACCGTGCTTGAGGTTTTTGAGCCAATTGGAACACAAGCCAAGACGTGGAGCTTTAAGCCTCGTTCTATACTGCACCACTGCGACCAGCAACAAGAGTTCCTTTTCCTGTAATATTTAAGACGAATTCAAGGATAATGTCGTGCTCAGTGCAAACGGATCACTTCAATACTTAAAAAAAACTGTTGTCTCAGGTGAGTCAGAAAAAAATAGAAGGGTAATGTTGAAATTGCACGATAAAACTAAAACTAATAGTGTAATTGCCTTACTAGCGGAGAAGAGGCGATTGAGAAAGCTCGAGGTCTTATAGGTTTCAACAAATCAAACATGTGCTCTAATTTGAGGCGAGATCGACTATGAGGGAAGTCAGCAAGCACTTCAAGAACCGTTCTGCGAGGTCTGTTACAATAGTCGTAAAGATCTTGAGTCCCTTGGGGCGAAGAAAGTTCGATTAGTTTTTCTTTTTCTAGTTCATCCTCAGAAACAGACGCCATAACTTCGAAGACTGACCTGGAGGGGATTATCTGTGGGCATAAGGGTGGAAACTGGTTGATTATCAAGGAAATTAAGCGACTAAAAAAACTAAGATTTGTTTGTTAAGACGTCTCTTATTAAGCTTATTCATGTGGTCAAACTTCCAAATTATGCAGCAAATTATGTAAGCAGCCGTCCACTACAGTGTAAAGCACGGGTAAAAGAGCCTTCAATGAGACGTGTTTTCGACAAAACATCATGATTAGTATACTGGGTGTCTCACGAGAAGGGGGCACCCCCCCCCCCCCCCAAATCGTCTATATGGGCGTAAACAATCAAAATTTATTACTCTTCAAATATTTTTGCAAGGATTTCAAATATCATATTTGCTCAACCCGTGCAACTGCACAACCAGGCGCAAATGGCAATAACTTTCTTATTTTCGATGGGAACTCCAACTCCCATCTAAAATTATGCGTAGTATTATGATTGTAGTAAAGAAATTATACTTCACCGAGGCTTACATTTAGATCCCAGTAATTCCGAACGCAGTCTTCTAGGGTAAACGCTTTTTCAGCCAGTTGTGAAGGAACTGAAACGCCTTTGTGGATTGTCTCCAGTTTGATTTTAGTCGAACGATGAAACCCTTGGTCTTGGAAAAGGTCGAAAAATGTATCAACAGCTCCTTCAGGATTGCTTGGGGTCACATATGCAACGTCGCCAGGTGCGTAGGTAAATCGCCGGACCTCTATGGCGCTCTTCATTCGGATCAATCTTACGTCCTAAAAAGTACAATTTATAAGTTATTCTAAACCCAAGTTCACACGAAATTCGCGAAGTATTCCTTAGTATAATCAATTTTTCTTGGCACTTGAATTTGACAGCGAAGTACTAGGTACCTGAATAATAAGGTAAGTTAAATTCGTTTCAATTTTCATCGTCCGCCTAAAAATTAGAAAAAAAAAACCAATCACTTACAGACTTATGCAGACGAAGAAAGCCAGCAAAAACACGTTTTTCGGCACTCAAACCTGATTTTTGCTTCCAAATCTCGAAAGAAATATTGATTTGAGCAATGGAAAAAAAGAAGGTGATTTTAAAGTTTTGACAAAACCTTTTTTCAGACTGCTTTTTCATTACTCTATTGCATCTGAAAACTTGTATTAGGCACTGAAAAGGTAGGAAATTTAACGCTCTTTCCAATGGTATCCTCAGATTTGAGTTTATCTGAAAATTGAAAGAGTTTTGTTCATTTTAGTTGCATAAGATCGAAATCGCGATCAAGTCGGAAACGAAGCCTCTAAAAAAAAGTAGCTAAGGGGCACGTTTGGTCAGAAATGATTTGTAAAACACGTGGGAGTCGGGTCGGGCTTAACTCGTGGGTCACCCTGTATATTATAATGAAGTAATAATGACGAACCTGAAAATGTTCTTTAGGAGTAACACGTTGATTGGAATCAACTACCACAGAATAAGCAGTATCACCTTCGTGGACACCAGCTGATATCGGTTCGATATTCGCGGTGGTCGGAAGAATAGTCAATCCCCATCTGAGAAAACCAAAAATCCACTCGAGTCCACCAATGACAAGGAGAATGATATTTTCCTAGATCAGTTAATGATTACTCACCTGACTTTGAAGGTGTCATCAGGATTGTCATTCGGCACTGAAATGTTCGGGTACACCTGAAATAAAAATATTGTGTGAACGCTGACGTCAAACTGACAGTTGAGTTTTAAAGGTTTAGATACTCAAAGCCCATATGGTCCAGTAGCTGCTCCATTGAGGAGTGCAATTCCTTTTCCATAATATGGAGAGTAAATAGTTCTCTTGAGTCCCACGTTCCCGGTGAATTATACTTGGGTATATCGGAAAGTGGTCACTACTGGCAGTAGGCCCTTTAGAGTCGCGAGTGCAACAAATAGGCCCATTAGGTGGGTTGATCAGTAAATTATCCGAAGAACATGGCGAGCAGAATCGAACACAACAATCTGAGGTTCCTTTTTAAGGGACTCCTGCCTCAGATGCCTGAATTTGAGCTAAATACTAACCAAGGAAAGACAATCAGCAAACTCCCGTACATTTCAAACCTGAAAACTAACCTTAAAACCGTAATTGATACAAAGTAACTTAAACAAAATTCATGTCGAAACCATTCATAGTAAAAAACGCGGACGGCGATCCTAAGGAATACGCAACTTTGACACTTAAGAGAAACGTTCCAAACTAAAAATCTGCAAATTCTTACACACGGGTTGGTTATTCTCGAATGGGGGAAACATGGGTGTGGCGGGTCCCAGACCCATTCCAATCGATTCAGGGTCCAAAATTTAGTGGAAAATGATACCCCACACGCCTAGGTAGCAGAAATCCCAAAAACACATAATCAAATTGGGTAATAATACCCAATTGACCCATAACTTCTTCCAGTGGGTGCCAATTGTTCTGGGACCCATTTTTATTGGATTCAGCGTCCAAAATTTAATGGAAAATGACACCCACTCGCCTAAATCACCCAAAATCTCGAAAATCCATTTTTCAAAAAACCCCTACCCCCTCCAAATTTGGTCCGATCGGGCTGAAAAGTTTCGAGGACCCATCTCGGCTGGGAACAGACCCCTGACCCAAATTTCAGATTTTAGAACATTTTCTACTACCAAAAACGGCGTGGACAATGGACGGCGGACGGACATTGACCTTTTTTGATCAGGACATCATGAAACGTCCAGAAAAAAATTTTGAGCCGAATCGGAGAGGTTGACCATTATCATGAAAACATAGGTTGATTATTCAAGGAATAACCAACCAAAACTGAAATTTTGAATTTCAAGTTTTCCTTTTCCATACTTAACACACAATTGTTATTTATTTTTTTATTTTTTTAAATAGCATTTATTTATTATCATTTGTTTCATACATACATCTTAACATAAATGCAATGCCTACTCCCCTCTTTAAGATTCCCTTGTGCTGAGGGGAGGAGTCTTATTTGTTGTTTCTCCTTGATAAATAATTATCACTGTACATCACTTCTACCTACTGTTTTTCACCTTATGATCTATAACCTTACTGTACATTACTGCTACCTACTGTTTTACCTCAAGACCTATAACCTACATTCCACTTCTATTGGCATACAAATTTTTAGTTTATTCTTCAATTTCCCTAATTTTCCTTGGAAGCTCATTGAAGAGTTTGCTTCCTCTATAATACAAACTTTGCTGACCACTTGCTGTCGAACAAAACGGTATTTTCAATAATCTTCCCTCTCCCGCCCTTGTTGCACCCACTTCATGGATCATCAAGTTACCCCTCATTTTTTCCAATACTACGTCAATGTCTGTCATATTGTCTCTTGCGGGCTCAACTTCTGGCGCGTTTGTCCCATAATTGGGGAGAGCGAAGCAAACTACTAATAGCACGGGGGGACAAAAGACATGAATTGGTTTTGAAAGCAGTAGCAGGAATTCTGTTTGTTCACAGCTCCAGAAAGATGGATGTGGGCCTCGTCGCTAAGTTTCCAAAATCGCATCCATCGCCTTCTTGGTGATGTAATTTTCAAAATTTGATGTAAAATACGGCATTACCTACTGATTTAAATAAACTATGGTAAATTTTTCCAAGTCGAGTAGTTTTCTTTCTATTTCTTTTCACAACTGGTTCACATCTTTTGCCCCACACTGTATTATACGTACTAAGCATTCCCAATTGTCCTCCTCTGAAGTCAAAAATGTCAGCGAATGAAGTGATAAATAGATAATCACCTTGTTCCTGATATGCTCCCACAATTCAACGGACCATGGGTCAACCACAGCTGATGGTCCAAGGTCGTGTTGGTCGTCAGCCAATCCAACAGTGCATAATGACGTCGCTCCCAAGCCATCTGTCAACCTGCGATGAAGTTTTTTCGCAATGATGTTAAACTTGGCGTAGGAAGAATCGCCCAAACCAAGTACTGCAACGCTAGAATAAGAGAACAAACGCTGAGGACTATAGATGAACCTAGACTGTTTGCAGCAACCTCTAAAACCCCTCTCAATCGATGAAAAATGATACTTCACGCGAGTAGGTTCTTATATATCTCGAAAATCCATCTTCTGAATAGTACGGCGGACGGATATTTCGAAATTGGTTTATTATTCCCTGAATAATCAACCCGTGCCTTCATGCCAGAGGTTGATATCTCCGATTTGACCAAAATTTGACAGTTGGCGATCCATGATGAGGTCAAGAGGACCTAGGAGTGTAGAGTGTCATTTTCCACAATTTTGGACGCTGAATCGATTGGAATGAGTCCCAGACACTTACTGTAGTCCCTGTACTCTTGCTCTAAGAAATTATTAACTATTGCGGACGAATTTGAAGCGCTTTTGAACCTGGATATATTAATTGTGATTATCAGAAATTTTTCGACTGTCAAAACGGCGTGGCTGGACATCTTCAAAACGCCAGATAGAAATTGTTAGAAATAGTCTTTTATTCCCACAAAAACACACAAACAATTCAAAATCGATTTTGGCTGTTGGGCCATCATCAGTAACAGTATGAGAAAATACCTAGTTTATACAGAGAAGTGAAAGGAGCCTACATTTCTATTCGCCCTAAGAGTGAAGTGGGAAAGTAAAATGCTGAAATAAGGAAGAAATTTAAGCTGCAGCGTAAAAATGAACCCGTCAAAGATGTAAAACTCACAGGCGTCATTTCAAATCTTACTTGTACGTGAAAGTGTATTTGATGGGTTAATTTTTGCGCTAGCTCGGTTTCTTCATTATGGAGCTTTTCACATAGAAATGCTGTATGCTCCTTTCACTTTTCTATGAAAACTAGGTGTTCTGTCTTGTACCTTCTCTAGTATTGTTACTGGTGTTGGCCTTACAGCCGAAATCGGTTTAACATTGGGCTATTTCTGACCATTTCTATCTGCAATGGGTTTCCATAATTTCTTCACAAGTGACTTGGATTGTGCAAAACGACACATTTTTGGGCAATTCGGGCAGATCAAGCTTAGACATCAAAACATGCTGTTATTACTCGGAGAATAGTAAACCAAAAGGGAAAATGATTAAGTGCACGAAACTCGGAATTACCATGTGTTTCTCAGGGAATCAGACGGGAGACTACGCCTGAGAAGGAAGGACCAAGACTTGGTCATGTTTGATGGAGGATCACCTTGTCCGGTGGTTGCCACGACGAACACCACCAACCGCTCGTACAGCAGTTGTGTGATTGGAAAGTCGTCCATAGCCGACACCCTGGCGATGAGACCGTTTCTGGAAGGACAATACTCATGATGTGAGTCTGCTGCGATTAAAACTTACAGAATAGATGGACGAAATTCCAACTGTTGGCATCCTCTCTTAAGACAAATCTGGATGTTGGGTTCATGAGAGGATTTCGTCAACAGTGCCTGCCTGTAGGTACTCACTTGGTGGCCTGCCTCCATAGTCTCTCAGCAGTATCTTGCGCGGTACCAGTTTCACTTCCATACAGAATGAGAAGGTTATTCTCAGGATAACTTTCCATGCTAGGAAATTAAAAAATCCATGAGTTCAAGAACTGATAATATATCTAATAGTAGATAGTATGTAGTAGTAGTAGACATTTCACTTGTGTTGATCTGATTTGTATACATCATAATTACATGAAAATAACTTTACTATATATTACGATTGGATCCCTTCTACAATGAACCACCTTTTTATCTTGTAGTATAAAGAACCGAATTCACGGCTCAGTTTGAGTTGTGTTGAAAACTCACAACAACCAATGCCAACTAACCTGAAAATATTTCGGCGGTGTTTCCTGATGTGAGTTGGTTTACAATTCTTGGGAAAAAGAACTGTTCTAATGACTCATTTTATAAGTACGGGCAGAATAACATGTATCAATGTTTTAAAATTGAATCAATGAGTTAAGGAATGAACCGGCAATATATTGTAGGAACGACTGGCGTTACACTGCTTTCATTTTATCATTATAATCAGGAGTACGATAACAACATGATAAGCAAAGAACGGGGGTCGTTATTCGACTCAGATGCACTCCGCGATACTATCGAAACATCGATGTTTTGCTCAGATGTTCGATGTTTCACAATCTTGAACCTTCCGATACATTATGAGAACTTGATGTATATCGGTGTTGTTTTTGTGTGTTGTAGGGAAGTCAAACCGAACAACTAAAATTGATTTTGGAATTGGTAACTCAATTAGCGGTCTGAAATCAATCGTATCAACGTCTAAAAATGAATTCTAATCGATCTTCCATACTTTTATCGATTTTTAGACTTTAAAAGAATGTTAAAAAATTAATTAAACGAAAATCTTTGCTTCAATCTAGTTTTTGGGTTGTTTTGGGCTCTGGTCTGTTCTACTTTCGATGACAGTAAAAGTTTTCTTTTATGCCAACCAAGCGATTCTCACCGCTCCATTTATCAAAATTAGGAAAAAGTCTGGTGTTATAGGTATACGCTTGCATCACTCAGAATTTTAATTATAATGGTGGAGGATTAATACAAATACACTTACTTTCTTGCTTTTTTTCTGCTTCACCCACATAATTATTTGTTTTTAACTGAGAACTGAGGGGTTTCTTTAACTCCTCCCCTCTCATTTACACAAGTACTGTAAAATTTCAATGTTATATCGATGTTTTTGGTTCGATGTATATTCCACATCGATGGATTGATGTCAACATCGATGTTTTGCTGGCAATCTATCATCCCTAAAGTGACCGGTGTCCGCCGCGTCCCATTTCAAACCATTCAAATATTTTGGCGAGTTATGGTGCAGACATGGATTAATTTTCACCCTAGGACAGGGGAAAATGTCTGATAATGATCAATGACCTTCGGACCTTCTAATGAAGGTCTGAACGAGGTGTAGAAGATTGTCAGTGGTTTTATTATGACTTTAAAGGGTGAAATCATTGAGATGGTGCCTACCTAATTTGGTTGGTTATTCCTTGAATACTCAACCTATGTTTTTTCAATTTTGACTCATTGCGTAAGGTTATGTTGATTTCTCAGTTTCAATAGATTTTTTAGTTTATGCATTTTTGATATATTTTTTTCAATTTGAGTAACATCGGCTTTGTAAACAAAAATTGGATAAATTGTTCATTAGTGCCGTCTTTCTGAATTACTTACCAGTTGAAGGTGCACTTTGTGCGGGCGCGTATCATCACAATTAATTCTTAATTCTATTTCCGAACGTAGTTATGATTATCTTACCACTAATAGTACCGACTAACCGGTCATTTTAGCTATAGCAGTTCCGGTTTCCCTGTTGACAGAATAGCTTACGTCTGATTCCTCCTCAAATGGCAGAGAGAGATTGTTTTTCGAACGAACTATTGAGAAAGAATGAAGAGCCAGCCTTCAGTTTATGTTTTCTTCTTTCTATATTTATATCGTCCTTGAATAGATGCTGTGTATCATGTCGTCGAGAGTTTTCTCGTCTTCTTTCAACTTGCTTACACAGCCAACCTCCAATCCAATTATCTCTCTACAAAGTCATTAAGTCAGTCCATGCTGTTGTGTTGTGTTTTTAAAAATAGTTGTATAACCAGAGAGACTTGGGATGTCCTTGTTAATGACATTTTTAAAAGGATGTGGATTCAAAAAGATACACAAATCAAATAATACCGGTTTGTTTTGGACAACAAGTGGTATAAGGTGTTCTACAGAATTAACCGTAATAATAACAAATGTATTGATATTTTAGTTTAGGGTAGTAACAACTTTAGTATGTATCACAGCTTAGGTAGTTCCAACATCGTAAGTGCCAAAATTACATTTGCCTATTACATACATTAATTATGTTTATATTCCAGACGATAGAGACCTTTGCTTGACTCTTCCTTCACTCTGGCAGGGGTTGCTCTCAACTGGAACTCTTAGCTCATTCATCGCTGCTCTGCTTCTTCGCACAGAACTTACAATCCTTCGATGGTCGCTCATAGGAAGAACTATGCCATCTACGAGTACGACAAATAGCATCGCGGTTGCATAAGGAAGCCGTCCACGTGATAAGCCATGTAGTACGTGAGAAGCCTTTTACAGAGCACACCGAGCTACATTTAGTTGACATCACGTAGTGTAAGAGGAAAGAAGACAGAGTTTAAGGGTGTCTAAATACAAATTTAGTTGTGCGTGGCGTTGCCTCAAAAAGGTGGATCAAAGCTTATTCTCAAGCGGTTAGAAACCTACAGTACACTGCATAGGCGTATAATAGCGGCCGAGTATCTCGTTGAGATTACCTACACTACAATAGTACATTCAATTTGCCCATATCGGATAAAAACGGTAATATTTGGAACGGATTTCCGGTGGTTGATTTCAGAAGTCACAATGTCTCCAAAGAAAACCCGACAAGTGGCTCGCGTCCACAGAGATCGTTTCTTCATCTACAAAGTATCTCTCACAGTGGATCCAATACTGTAAGTAATTACCTACCAAGTGTCAATATAAATTTTTTAAAAAGTTGAGTGCCAATTGACCACTTAAAGAAAAGGGAAAACGGTCTGAGCGCGTCATCGCAGTGTGAAAGTGGTGCAGTGGTCGCCTGCATTTGTTAAGTTTTGATATTGATTTTGATTGGTTGTTGCCGTAGCTAACTGCCGGTACACCAGTGATGTCTCCAAATGCAGCTGATAAATTCAATTCTAGTAGGACACTTGTGAACAGGAGGTATAGGATTGGGCATAATACACTTTCCGAATTACACCAGCGTTGCTGAGGATGGCTGCCTTTCTTTGTCTAAATGCAGTTCTTGGGAAGTCCTTGTAAATGATGTAAACGTGCACACCTGGGATAACACCACTGAGTTTTACAGTGCAGCAGGTGACTCAATGTGGCATTTGAACCTCACTTGAGAGGCAATTAGCAGGACACCTTTGCAATCCTAGTTTTCCTCAAAAACGTGATGACAGATATTGCGACCTCGCTGATTTCTTCTGGTCGATCCGCTCCATACTCTTCTGAATGGTCACCATAGCCATCGTCCTTGTGCAGAGAGGGATGTGAGGCGAACATCCCACCTTCATAGCAAGAGCCTGCTGTCAGCTGCTGGTTTAGTTCTTATTTTGAACCACATAAATTAGTGTTCTCAATAATGCTCAGACTCCTCTCAAGTATTATAACTGTTGTATCCAAAAATGTACGAAAACCTGATCAGTACCTACCTTTTCAGTTGACAGTAACTCAATCATGAAGAGAAAAAAATGGATCTTGAGTCGCAAATTTTTCAAGTGATAGCGCGGTGCCAATTTGGCCGGATAGGCTTCAAGGGCATCACGGCTCGACTTGTTTACCTCGTCAAGTTGTTTACTATGTCCGGCACAGATGGAACCTTCTTTTCTACGTCACATAACTGTTTTGTTTTGCCGAACGAGTCTTGCCTTTTGCGTGAGACCCGGTGCCAATCGGCGTCAGCGATTGTGATTGGTCCAAAACAGAGGCGCGAGCTTTGAGAGTGATCCCATTGGTCCCATCCAAGGCCTTCCTCTTGCTCATTCGGTTCCTGTTAATCTCCCGCCACCAACTCCGTTTCAGTTTAGAATCGAAATCGAGACAGTGCGCTAGAAAAACAAGAGTGCTTACTCATTTTTTTGGCATTAATTTTCTGAGGTGGAAAAGTCTCAGCGCTGGAAGGCTTTTATGAGGCGCTGATAGTTTCTGCCACACAGTTTTATATAGAGACTATTTTTATCTACTGAAAAAAGTGTCAACAAATGCGGATATAATAAGGCAGCTGAGGTAAGAACTTTATGAGTAATGATATAATTTCTCCAATATTTTTAATATAAGATAGAATAAGGTTTCATCGTTTACTCAAAGAGTAAATCAAATCATTGCCAGATGTCAATTTACTAACTTCGATTTTAGTCTCATGGTGTATCAACTTTCAGAATAAGTGAGGAACATTAATAATTATGAATATTATTCTCACGGTTTTGACTCATGCTTCTTCTGAAAAATTAGAGAGGGAGTAGCGCCTTACTATGGTGACTTGAAGTACGCAGCAAAATCCTCCGCAATAGTTTATTATTCCTTGGAGCAAGAGTAGCTCCAGGACTCATTTTAATCGTTTCTGCGTCCAAAATTTAGTGAAAATATACCTCACATGCCTACAATTTTTCGAAAAATGTATCATCTTAATTCAAATAAAAAACCAAAGTGCCCGTCCGTGCCATTTTTAGTAGTAGAAAATTGTCCAAAAATTTCATTTTGGTCAGAGACCTCTCTAGACAGTCTTCAAACCTTTTCAGCCCGATCGGACCAAATTTAGGGTGGGTACGGGTGAACATGAGTTTTTTGAAACTCGATTTTTGGGACTTTTCGGAAAACTAGGCATGCGGGACATCATTTTTAACAAAATTTCGGACGCTAAATGTGTGAAAAATATTCATTTTGAAACGAAATTTTCAGGATTTTTGGGAACTTTGTGGGGTGTAGTTTTCCACTAATTGTTGGACTCCAAATCGATTGGAATGTGACCTAAACACTCACTGTTTCCCCCATACTCTTGCTCCGATGCATAATAAATCATTGTGGAAGAATTTGTAGCGGTTTGATCTAGACATCATGAAACGCAAACTGCCAAATTTTGGGGAAAATCGGAGATATTGATATTTTACATGAAAACATGGACTGATTATTCAAGGAATAATAAACCAGGGTCGTCTGACTCGCGAATCTTGATCTCAAGAATGGCGAACACTCGCTGAACCCCAACATTTGCTTTTTACTCGTTAATAACTAGTAGAGATTACTCAGCATTTTTTTGGTAACTGAACATTGAGATTCAACGTACCTAGAAATTGTTTTACGCAGCTCAATATCCCAAAGCACGAATAGTTGGCACCACCACGTTGGTTTGGTTGCCAACTTCGAGATTTCGTCTCGCCTGTAATTCATGCTATAAATTAGCCTCTACTCAGTATTTGTTACAACTCGCTATCAACGACGAGGCCACGGAATTTTCGAACTGTAATTAGTGCGAGTTCTGGTCGAAAGGTGCAGATTTGCTACCAGACAACCTTGGTGTTGTCTTGTTGAGGACACCACAGAGTTACACAGCTCTTCATAATGCAGTCAGTAATGTGACACATTGCCACGTGGATCGTAGGACTTCAGACCCAAGCCATTTTTGGAGAGTATAGGCAGCTACATTGTCAATAAATCGTTAATGTTTGAGTGGGTTCAGCCTTGAGCTGGAAATAATGAAGTTTGGCAATGTATTATGATCTAAAAAACTGTGTACAGGGTGTCAAGTTTCGACCCTTGATTGGTGATAGACTTTTTTGTGAAGGATGATAGCACTTGACCTCAGTTCTTTTGAAATTCTTTTAAGAGGTGAATCACGGTCGGCCAAATCGATCTTTTTGCTGGTTGCTTTCTGCGGCCTGCAACTTTCCGCCCTCTTCTAACACATCACAATGGCTTTGATCGTCACTTTTACACTAATACGAACTGCCACATTATTTAATAGATGCTCGAACGAATATCGAAGCATGGGAGGAAACCCCGTCAAAATATTTCATGTGTTGGCAAACCGCGAGACGCAAGTTTTCGGTCAATGGCCTCGCGTCTCATAGTGTTGTATTGACCCACTTTCTGATTTTGCGAGCCTCGTAGCCCGATCTTGTCTCCCCCTCTTCACAATTCCTTCGTACGTTAAGGTGGGTAGGTAAAAAAAAATCCCCTAGTTGAACGCTTTTTAATAACTTGTGTCGAACAAGGCTGCGCAAGCAGTTACCAATTCCACCAATCCTACCGCTCACGGAAATCGGAAAAGTACCCCTGAAATTGTTTCCCCGAACTACCTTCCTTGTGAAATATTTCCACGCCTAATTCGCCACCTCGAGAGCTTTTTATTATTATTATTGTTTTTAATAACTTTTTACTCCTTTGTGTACTTAGTCTTCAAACGGACGATCGAGAAGTAAGAGATACAATGAAACCAGATGAGATTAGCTATATCTATAGCAGTAGGTAATCTCCTAGTACCAAAGGCAGTGTGGACGAATGAAGACCTTGAAAATCCATTTGTCTGCACGAGCTCCACTGCTCTCTGTCTCACATGAGAGTGAGAGAGGGGCAGCATGAGCTAGCAAATTGACGTAGTACCACACTCTATCTGTTGTCACGGTAGCGCAATATTTAAATGGTATTACCTTGGAGTTGAACGAATGACTCAAGTAAAGCATTTGAACAGAACAGCTGACTTCCACCAAGGTCAGTTAAATACCAACTTCTTGCAAAATAATGTGATACGGAGGACGCGGCCTGAAATCCTAATAGGAGTGTGATGTCAACACTTAATTGATCATCCATTAAACCACCTTTGAAATAACTGCCTATATTTTCAAAAATGTATTTAAAAAACTTGGTGTGTCTGAAGTGTGTTGGCATCGAACGACCCTCCACGCGTACAGTTACTTCATATTCGTTTTTTAGCGACAGTTGCCAATTTTCATCCACCTCTCCGAGTACGAAAGGGTACTGAACGAGTAATATTGGAACGGGGAAGACGGTTTAGTTTGGCACAATATTACACAGGGCAAAGCCTTCTAAAGAAAAGGTCTATACATAATACGAGAGAGCGTTTGAACTGGACCGTACTGGTACGGTTTAAAATAGATGCTGGTCTTTTTTACTAATGTTCCAACTTGAGAAAGTCAGTCTAACCGGAGAGCAAAGCCTCGAGATAGTATTGAAGAATTCAATACCCATTTCAGCTTAAAGAGAAATACTTCAGTATCATTTTTAAGTTCCTAGGTATCTGGTAACGTTGTAGAATTCTTGTTGTAGACAAGAATCGCATGCACGATTAGGTCAACAGAAGAGTTCCACAGTGCCACCATCTTATACACGAAAAGTCCGCGAACTAAATGTATATAAAATATGTAAAACTATGGTTTACTCGTAAAAGAATCCAATAATTCTAGCCATTATGATTGAAAAACGCTAAACTGACCTCGGAGAAAGTTTGCATCAGGAACAAAGTGGTCAAATTAGTCAGAGGCAGTGGTGCTTGAGCTAATCAAAATGAGTTTTGCTAACCTACAAACAGGATAGAACCCAACTAGTTTATAAATTTCCTTATCACTGGAATCCTCGACTTAGTAAAGGATTGTTTCTTGATTAGTTCTAAATAGAGTTGAATCTTTTTAGGTTTAAACAGGACAATTGAGAGCATCTTGCAGAAAACTGGTGTTTTTGAGCAGATTTCGCCAAAGTAGAGATATTTGAAAATTCAGTAGGTACTCCATGAATTTGAAAGGCCCAAATTGATAATCACATCAGTATTTTCTGAAGAAAATAACCTGAACTTGTCCGGTCGACTGAATAAGAAGCAATTCATGCACCCACTATTGAGAGGAAAAGCAGCAGAAAAGTTGCAAATTCAAAATTTTTCAAAAACCTACCACATGAGCGGTTTGAGAAATATGCAGGGAAAAGTGCAAGGAACACCCTACACACTGAACCATTCATTGTGAAGAAATTTCACACTGACACTCAGGCATAAGCACTATTGATCACTATAGTATTGATTCAGAGTATCATAAATCTCTAATTAAACCAAATATGAAGAATCAATGAAGCTGGTTTTCAACTGAATCAGTCAGATCGCGCCCAAATTCACTTACTTTTCGGATTTTTTTCTTTTTTTTTTGTCAGAGGTACCACCGCTACCTGCAGTACCCTAAAATCTACGCTCCTGACAACAAGGTATAGGCTAATTACCAAAATTTTAATCAAAATCCTACCACATCACATCATGTCTGGGTCTATTGTGAGACAAAGGCTTTTTAACACGGCCCTTGAAGTATCTAAGAAAAATACATTTACCTATGGGTTGTTGAAATTGGTTACAGCTTTGGTAATACGACGCCCATCCCCTTATTTACTTTTGTATTCATCCCATAGAGTTTAGATGCTTTAATTCGAGGTTCTAAGATTATTTTTATGTTTCAAAGTACTATGTACTTATTACTTCTCTGTTGACATCATGATACGTATATACATCATCTTAACAAAAATACTTCGAGAAATAGAAAACGTGGTGATAGAAATGGTCTTCATGATTCTTATTTCTCCACGCATGCCACAAAACTAACCTAAAAAGGAGCAGCAAGCAGCACGTGCTTCATCTCGTAATGTTATTTTTGACAAGATTCATTGTTTTCAAGTTTGATAACTAACCTCACGGTTTTATTTAGCGTGAAACGCGCTTTTGTAAAAATGTAAGGTCATTTGCTTATTTGCGGGAGGACGCCGCCACTGCGGCCTCGTTCCGGTCAAAGTCAAAAGAGGATATTCCAACTTCCCAAGTTTCTGATACTCCCGATCACGAAGAAATAAACTCGAAGTTTTATAAGTTTGAGAAAAGGTATAAATAAATAAACGGAATGTTTAACCAACAGAAAAAAGGAAACGCTTTTTAACTCCTCTTTTTTATCTGTATGAACAACCTAGCCTTCCTAAACGTATATCTTCCTTTGTTTACTCCTTCATTAACCATATGAATAATTCCACTCACTCCCTCCCTCATACGCATCGGATGTTCTGTGTCGTGTTGGGGGGATACCTACGCGTTGAACAATTCTTAGGTATGAACAACAACTCATTATCACTCGATTGGAGCAGTTTATCTTGCCTCTGTGAAAAAAAGTTATCGTCACGTCAAGGTCGTTAGCCAATGAACAGTTTAATCGCTAAATCAATTCAGTCGCGGCGTATGATTTGACAACGGTTTTTTATATGAGAGTTCGTTAATCCGTGTGCTTATAATTTTGAGTGATGACAATGGAAAACGAATATTTAACTGCCAATGACTTAGAAATGGGCCTGAATGGAGGCTCGGGTAAAGTGAAACGGCTCAGAAAACGGGATTACATTATCAAAGCTGTTGACCAACTTCGAGGAAGTAAGTGTATTTTTCATACATACGTCAAGGACGATGGTAAAAAGGCACTTATGTAAGAAGAGATTCGGATAGGTGAAATACGGATAGATTTCAAATGAACCTGACTATAGTACCTATTCTTTATATGTATTTGGGCGATCGGTCAAAATTATGCCGTTCACATTGATCTGAAAATGTTGACTCCATTTCGTTTCACTAATGAAAGAGACATTCAGGAAAATTCAAGTCCTACCGATTCATCTCACTTGATTTTGACGTTCCCCCCACCCATATCCAACGACATAAAACCAATCATCAAATGTTGGCATATTTGCAGCTCATTGAGTAAAATATTATGGCTCTTTTTCCAAGTATTGTTCGTCAAACTCCGCATTCTCCTCCATTTGCCTGCAATTCGTTCCTTCTAGTAAATAAAAGTCTCATCAACTTTTATTTTTATTGAGGATATACCCACTTGTCCCAAGGTTGTTTTAATACGAGGGCAAGTACGCGCAACTTGATTTTCAAATAATATCCTCTAGAATTATCCAATCCCTTAAATTGTAGTTCCTATGAATTCCGGTTAGTATCTTTCTTCCGTAAAATGATTTTTAATTACAAATAAATGTGTAATTTTGATGAGTAAGGAAAAAATTCAGATTCAACCTGCAATAGGATTCAGCGCCCGAGTTTTACCACAATCATGTTGGTATAGCATAAAAACTATTAATTTAACCATTCCCAGTTTTAGTGCGTTAGCACCTTTCCGCTCTTCCCAGAAAGAGAGTAACCCACTTCTCCCCTTGGCTGAAAAATGCGCTCTAGCGGCCATTTATCAAGTTAGAATCTTTGAATTCATCCCGCTACTATTCAAGTGGAGTACCAAAGTCCAACAACAATTATTGTACATCTGCCTTTTTCCAATGATTCACCCTCAGAAAATCGGGTGATCCAGGCGCCTGGGGTATTAATTACGACTAAATTTTGAACGTCAAATCCAATGAAATGGGTCCGGGACCCACCACACCCACTTTTCCCCCAATTTCCCATGTTCAAGAAATGAGTCTCCATGCTTTTAAAAGCATTCCGCTCTTCACAACTTTAGCCTTGAGAAAAATGCCAAATAAAATTATCAAGCCAGTAGCATCTCTTTTCACTGAAACACGAAATTCCCTTCGCTCCCCAAAATAATAATTATTTTTCTCGTTTTGAAAGTTGCTACCTTAAGCCCCATTTACACTGCCCGAGCATTTGCCGCGAGCAAGGGTCACGAGCGAGCATTCGTTCGAAGCTCGCGCAGTGTAAACAGTCATCTCGAGATGAGCAAGGTTCGTGCCGAAGGCTCGTTCGTGCTCGAGGCTGATCCACCTGATGTCGGTATTCCGGCGAATCATCAAAGGGATGCTCGTTCGACGCTCCCTCAGTGTGAACACACCGGACCTTCGGTTCGCCAAATCTAGTTCTCGCCCAGACGTTCAAGAGAGTTTTTGGAGACGGTTTTGGAGATGTTGCCCTCTATTTTGTGCAGTATGAAGGTGAAGTCTTCATGTGACATGCGAGTGAAATTGTTGAAGAGCTCACTGTCATCCTCCTTCAAGTCCTTCAGCAATGAGGAATAATTTCTTTTTCGCAAAAACGAAGACTCCCACATGCGGCGTCTTTTTCTTTTGCGCTTTTCCTTTTCTAGGCAATCTAGAATAACAATTGATGCAGCGGTTACCGCAACTCTCGACAACGCGGGTGCCATCTCTTCACATTCACAGTGAATGCTCACGAGCAACTGATCGTCAGAAAAGCTCGGGCAGTGTAAACGGTGGGTCCTTTTGCGTTCGTGCTCGTTGAAAACCGGCGAGCAACGATCACGAATGCTCGATGCTCGAGGACGTTCGGGCAGTGTAATGTAACACAATGCAGCAGTACGCACTGCGTTAGGTGTCGTATATTTCACCTTTGAATGCTCTCACCCCGAATGAGTTTTATTGAATTTGAGTTATCAATTATCAAACAACGGGAAATGTTTTTGTCATTACATTTCAGTATTACGCAATTATTTCAACAGCGTTATTCATTAGGGAGCTCGTGTGTCTGCCCAGAGTTTAATTTTACCGCTGATTCTTCTGATACTTCATGGAGGTTGATCCCATAGAGCACCTTGTGGAAATGGCTGGTTTGTGAACAAAGAAAACTGAAATCGTAACGAAACCTACTGATTAGTGAAACCAATAAGCAATAAATAACTGCATCAGCTGTGATTATTCGAAAAAAGCGCGAACAGTTCGGATAACTTTCCACGGTGCGTTGCTGTCAATTGTAACCGGTTCTGATAACCGTTCGGCAGTTGAGGATTTCGGCCGCCAGGCGCACTCAGGTCGAGCTAGTACCGATTAGGAAGGAGACTTTCCTCCATTCCCTTACCCAGTGTATCAGTTCCCCGCTTGCCCGTGAGTCGGAACTCGAAACTCGCTCGGGAAATCGAACTTTAGGGGTGTTAACCCCTCCACACACAACTTGGGATATCGCGAGACAAGATTCAAATTGCAATTTTATCGATTTTTCCCACTCATCGCGGTATAGGCGTTTTCCTTGCCCGGCTTCGTGTAGTTTCTGTACCTCGTTTGTTATAAGGTTCGTCGAGAACGTCCTCGTCACAGTATTGCGACAAATGCTCTGCGCTACATAACTTCGGTAAGAATACTCGTTGCACAATATCTCTTTTTCTATATTCAACCACCCACCTGCTCCACAAGGGTTCCCTTGGTTAGGTCACTCGCTTGGTTCTTAGCTATTTTTTGGAAATGTTTTGGTCACAGAACTAGATAGTTGGTTATCGATAAACTATTCCCTTTATTAGGGACGTTGTTAGGTCCTTATTTACTTAAATTAGTAAGTACTTACTGTCTTGTTGATTTCGTCGCACCATGTCCATCAGCCCCTAGTGCAGTGATTCATAAGTTATCAAATGAGTCATGGGAATTATCGTGGGTTTCGTGACTGGTAATGGAATATATGATAACTTAGTGAACCACTATGTCTACTCGCAAGGGCCCGACAAAAGAATGACCAAGTAATTCGTATCATAATACAAAACTCGATCTCCCGTATTTGGAAGAAAATTTCTCCTAATGAGGGAGCCGCAGGGAAGATGTTGACGTAATCTCACCAAGTACTTGATCTGTCATAGAAAACAATCCATCAATGGCTAAATACCTTCCCCGGCTCACCTAAATCGATTCTGCTGTGGAATTTTAAAACCTTTCAATATCTCAGTACCGTTCAAATTATGAAGATGTGGCGTGGCGATTTTTGCAGTTGATACTAAGGTGATAAGTCAAAAGGTTGGAACCTTCTACCTAGGCCAGCTGAACTGTTTATATCAAATCTTCAGTCTTCTCAGTGAGCTTTTCAAAATTTAAACTTGAAGAAGATTTTTATGTGTATGAAAAATCGTTGCTTAGAATACCTCCCCCCCCCCATCCCAAAAATCATATGTACCTACCAAGGTCATCTTTCTTCGGATGGCGTCCGGATGCAACAAGGGCAGACCCTTCTAATTCAATCCACAGCAAAACTACTCAGAATTATGCTGTATGCTGGTTGAAAATTTGTTATGACAATATGTAAGTACTTTTGACATTCATTCGGATTCATCAGGGTCGATACGTACTGAGCTACGTTATTCCAAGAGATTAAAACAATCTATTTTAGTTTTTATACCCAATTTTATGGAAGCCAGACTTATGTGCCACTTCTATCAGCAATGGGCTTGAAGACCGTGTAGGAGCGTCCCATAATTTTACTCGAGGTCTAGTCTTGAGGAGTTTTTACGTCAAAAAAAGTCTTCAATAATGAATAAATAAATTCATAAAGTGAGGCCTTGCAGACGTGTATAATTTTAGTTCCAAAATCAATGATTCACGGATTATCGATCAAGCGATTTTACGAGGTGAACTCGTGAAACTAGACCCTGACGTCACTCAAGAGTAAGGAACTTTAACTACAACTCAGTTTGTATGAAAAATTGGTCTTAGCTCTTAAGTGAGAGGAACCAAAACCTTTTCTACGGTATAATTTCTTCCTCCACACTTACACGACTTGACTGGTTTCTATTTTATTAGCGGTTTGTGAGGAGCGGTCTAATTCTTCATAGGATGGCAGCAATCATGTGCGAAGGCGACTCAAAGAAAGATGTTCTGATTAGCCTGATAAGGACCTGTGTTTTAACTCCTCTTGAACTGTTGTATTAATTAGAAAAAAATACTATACTTGTCTCTAAATCCCATACAGAGGGTGAAAATATTCACATCACTGGCGACTTCTTTCCATGCTAGTCCACTAGAAAGTGTGAGGAACATGGGTGTTTTATCGATATTAGTGATAATTTTTCAACTAGTTTCCATCCTAATTAGAAAATGAGGAAATGAAATGAATACATCGGTGTTAGATCGCCTACTGGTCTTTCTCTTCCCGTTCTGGGTTGCCTGTGGTTAGGGATAACCATCGACTTTGATACTATCGAAACATCGATATTCGCTACAATGATCGATGTTTTACCATCGATCCCCACACCTACCGATATTATTGGAACAACGATCAAGAAGCCGATGTCGATGTATTGGTGTTGTTGTTGTGTATTGTGTATCGTTTGGACAATTTATTCTCTTTGGCTGGTTGTGTCCATGTTTGTTTTGGTCTATTCCCTGTCAGTATAATTTATCTTCTTCCTAAATAATTTATCAATCCAATATTTTTCACCGTTCCATTTCTTTAAATTTTTACATAGAATTAGAGTCATCAGTTGAAAAAAAAATTATTTATGTTCTACACAAGGTTTTAATAACTCAATTTAATTCAGGTTTTAATTAATTCAATTCAACACGTTCGCTGCGGAATTGTTGAGCTCGTATAAGCAGTTGTGCGGGAGTCATCTGAAATAGGAACGCGCCAGGCGAGTGCGCCGCACACAGATCGGAACAGAGCTCACGCGCTGAGCGCGTGACCCGCAGCGAACGTGTTAATGGTGTACGATTAATGAAGAAACACTTTCTTTCTTACTAAGTTTATTCTTTGCTGCTTGGGTTATTATTTTTGTTTTTAGTTGAGATTTGGTCTCTTTGACTCCTCCTCGCTTATGTACACAGTTTACAAGTTATTTAAAATGTCAATGTTTTATCAATATTTATTCCTATTGATGACAAGATCGATGTTGCATCCCTATTTTCCTCTAGAAAGTATGGCAATATACAATAGTTGGCTAGCCTGTTGATAACCATTATTGGTCATAGGGCGTGGAGATCACAGACAACCCACCGCTTTTTGAGGTTACTTTTGGTTGGTTATTCCTTGAATAATCAACCTATGTAATCATAACAAAGGTCAACCTCTCCAATTGGACAAATAATCTCCCGAAATTGGACATTATACGAATCAAGATGTCCAGATCAAAAACCCTGCAAATTCTTACACACGGGTTGGTTATTCCTCGGACCAGGCGCATGGAGACACATTTCTTCAACATGGGGGAAACAGTGGGTGTGGCGGGTCCCGGACGCATTCCAATCGATTCAGGGTCCAAAATTTAGTGGAAAATGATACCCCACACGCCTAGGTACCAGAAATCTCGAAAACACACATTCGAAATGGGTAGATAGGTACCCATTTTGACCCATAACCTCTTCCAGTGGGCGCCAATCGTTTGGGGACCCGTCCCATTGGATTCAGCGTCCAAAATATAGTGGAAAATGATACCCCACACGCCTAGGTACCAGAAATCCCGAAATCACAATGCTCAAAATGGGTAGGTGGATACCCATTTTGACCCAAAACTTCTTCCAGTGGGTGCCAATCGTTCTGGGACCCATTTCATTGGATTCAGCGTCAAAAATTTAGTGGAAAATAATACCCCACTCGCCTAGATCGCCCAAAATCTCGAAGATCCATTTAAAAAAAAACGCTGCAAATTCTTACACAGGGGTTGGTTATTCCTCGGACCAGGCGCATGGAGACTCATTTCTTCAACATGGGGGAAATGGGGAAACAGTGGGTGCGGCGGGTCCCAGACCTATTCCAATCGATTCAGGATCCAGAATTTAGTAGAAAATGATACCCCGCAGGCCCAGGTACCGGAAATCTCGAAAACGCATATTCAAAATGGGTAATATATACCCAATTTGACCCATAACTTCTTCCAGAGGGTGCCAATCGTTCCGGGACCCACTTCATTGAAATTAGCGTCCAAGATTTAGCGGAAAATGATACCCCACACGCCTAGGTTCCAGAAATCTCAAAAACACATATTCAAAATGGGTAATATATACCCAATTTGACCCATAACTTCTTCCAGAGGGTGCCGATCGTTTTGGGACCCATTTCATTTGATTCAGCGTCCAAAATTTAGTGGAAAATGATACCCCACTCGCCTAAATCGCCCAAAATCTCGAAAATCCATTTTTCAAAAAACACATTTTGACCCCTACCCCGCCCAAATTTGGTCCGATCGGGCTGAAAAGCATGGAGGACCGTCCTAGGCCGGGAACAGACCCCTGACCCAAATTTCAGATTTTTAGAAAATTTTCTACTACCAAAAACGGCGTGGACGGCGGACGGCGGACGGCGTACGGCGTACGGCGTACGGCGGACGGACATTGACCTTTTTTGATCAGGACATCATGAAACGTCCAGAAAAAAATTTTGAGCCGAATCGGAGAGGTTGACCATTTGCATGAAAACATAGGTTGATTATTCAAGGAATAACCAACCAAAAACACATTTTGACCCCTACCCCGCCCAAATTTGGTCCGATCGGGCTGAAAAGTTTTGAGGACCGTCCTAGGCCAGGAACAGACCCCTGACCTGTGTGGGGATATCATTTTCCACTAAATGTTAGACGCTGAATTGATTGGAATGAGTCTGAAATGAAACGCTCCACACTAAATGTTTTCCCCAGGCGTTCTCCAAGGAGTAATCAACCATCGTGGAAGAATTTGCAGCGTTTTTCTTCTTTGAGGTAGTCAGTTTTCTTCACAACTGCTGATGCCAGCCAACAGAAACCCAAACTTTCTTAGACCCGTTGCAAAAAATATCTTAATCTTAAAGGATGATTTCTCGTTTTTGGTAATAGGTAGGACATTAAGATCTTAGGTATTTTTCTTCTTTCTGCTATTTACGCTGGCCTTCTCACCCAAACGATTAGTTCGTAGTCCGCAATTTCATGCCATTTCACCCCCATTCATGCCCCATTCTCTCCCCACTAGACGGAGTTTTCGTAAAAATAATATCTTTTCATGGTTCACCTCATCTGGCCCTGATTGCTTCCAAAACCAGCTGTCCAGCAAATACTTATAACCCCGTCTTAGTTTTCCTAAAGATTAGTCTGAAATAAGATGCGGCTCTTTACTACTTATTTCGTTTTATACATTCAATTTGTTTACTTTTGGTTGACAATAGTTTTCTAAAATCCCCCTCGCCGTTTTTGATGTGATTCATTTGCGTTTTCCTTAATTAATTCCAAATGCTAATCGCTGTTTCAGGCCTGAAGATGAACTACATTGGAAAGGTGCTGAACAATTGCAAGTACATTTACAATGAGATCAACGCCGCCACGTTGACTGGAGCTATTGACGTTATTGTGGTAGAACAACCTGATGGATCTTACACGTGTTCTCCTTTTCACGTCCGTTTTGGAAAATTGGGCGTTCTGCGGAGCAAAGAAAAAATTGTGAGTATTCACGTAATTACATCATGCTAATCTAGATATTTTCCCTCTGTCCGTACGAATAATTAGTTTTTAGGGCGGATTTTCTCCCTTCAAGATTTTGGTTTGGCCTTAGAAAGATCTGAAGTTTTACGCTCTTTCTAACATCCACATTTGAGAATCATCAAAAAATGAAGAAGAAAAAAGAAAAAAATGAAGAACGGTCGTTTTTGGGAAATAAGATTGGAAACAAAATTCTTGAATCGTGAATAACTCTGAAACGGATTCTCTTGAAGTCTGACGAGCACTTCTAGTTTGTAATTATCTGTAGAAGTGACATTTAGCGGTTTGACAACCACAACCAGGAATAACCTCTATATTATCACTCCAGGAAGGAACTGGCCAACAAAGAGATATTTCGGGGTGTGTAAAATGACTCGAGGAGTGCCCATCAGATGCGCATTGTGCCAGTTGTAAGGTTTCATGTGCAATGGAATACGACACCCCCAAATCTGTAGCGTCTAGCAAAGCAAGTGGCCATGCTATTGTTCACATCGCATGCCTAGCGCATTGCTAATATGCTAATAACATTGAAGTGAGAAGCCTGGCCCATATTATTATGACCTCTAGAGTTTCCCAAATTTCTAGAAACTGCCAAAAGGTTCTATTTCTAACCTCCTTATAAAAGAGTGGTCGATCGGGACTGCAATGGATAATAAATCAAGAAATCGGGCACAAGACGTTCATTTTCTTCCTTTATTCTTCAATGAAAGGCGCCTGGCATTCGAGTGGTGGATCGATTGAAAAGTCTTCCCTCTATGCGAGATAATACGGGGTTCAAAGCACTTCAAAGATCGATTGGGGGTGGCATTGTTGAAGTAGTCTTATTTGCCTTCGCTCAAGACCATTAAAATGTGGATCATTTGAGGGCATAACAAGTACTCAGCTGGTTTCTTTAGTGAAACCTTTAGAACATCCTATTTGTTCAGATTTTAAGGTCATTATTCTATGATAACTTGGTATTCAGTTCCCTCCAATTTTTACGGCGCATTTGAATCATTTATAATTAGCCTCCAAAGAGAACGTCTCCTAATTGATGCGGATTTAGATGTTGAATTGATTTCTGTCTCTAAATGTGCACTCTCTCTATGAACGAGAAGTATGTGAAAATATAATGAGTACTTGTGAACTCAGGCTTGGTGCTGGTCAATAGAAAGTCAAATTATATCCGTGGGATCTGATTTCTCAATCTGTACAGCTCCAAAACTCATCAATCTTACTTCATTCAACATCTTTCCCAGTAGATTCTTGAGGTTTTCACTTTAGCGAATGAGTTCTGGGAATAGTAAAATATCGAAAATATATTCAACCTATAGACAAGAGCTGATTTTTCGCACAGAATCAGCGAGTTCGGTGCAAACTGGTCGTGTGTCAAGTTTTTCGAGGACGGAGGGGAAACGACCGTGGAACGATTCAAATCCTGGCGTATGTCCAATCTTCAGAACAAATGGAATTCGTCTGAATGGGCAGTTTTCTCTGCGAAATAAAAGTAACCATTGCAAAACAGGAACATGAAATTATAGTGTAGGTGAGCTCACGGGAGGTGCACGCACAAGCCGTTCGCGAGTTTCCTGGGAAATCCCTGTCAGTACCGACGATCTACGCTTTGGGCATTGTGCTGTTGAACTTTTCCAACGGTTTACATTTTTCTGTGTTGTTATGAAAGTATTCAAGATTCAACTCGAACGGAAAAATCAAGGTTAATACTTGAAATCTTGTTCTGAAAAATTATGGTAACGTAAAATTATTCACCTCAGAAGTCGAGCTTTGTGAAAAAGCAGATGATTTTGCCGTATTCTCTTCCTATTATACGACTTACCAGGGCAATGAGAGAGGGCGAGAGTTTGATAGAGATTCTGACTGTAGCCCATTCACAGGTTATCAACCTCCATGGTGTGGCCTTTTGTTGTCTGTAGTGTGTTCTGTTGAACATCACAGCGCGTGGCAGTGCAAGTTGCAACATTCAATTTCAGGATTCTGTGGAGTTGTGGGTCAACCTAGTTCGTTCGTGGTCTTTGAAATGGAATGTATTTGGATTAAGGGCAAATTAGGTGTTACAACTCCCACGGAAAATTTAGTGAAAAATTATACACCACATGCCTAGTTCTAAAAAAATCGAGTTAAAAAAAAAAACACATTTTCATCCATATCCTCCCCAAATTTTAACCGTTCAAGCTAAGAAGTTTTGTGGAGCAACTAGAGCGGGAAAAGGTCCCTGACTGAAATTTCAGATTTTTAGAAAATTCTCTACTGTACCAGAAATGGCTGGTTGGGTGTACTTTTCAGACCAATCAGCCAATATTTGGGTAAAAAATGTGTATTTTGAAACTGGATTTTCGGAATTTTTTGGCGATCTAGGTTCGTGGGGTATTGTTTTCCTCAAAATTTTGTCCGCTGAATCGATTAGATTGATGTTGATTTCTTGCAGAAAAACATAAGTTGATTATTCAAAGAATAACCAACCAAATTAATTGTTTCCAAATTATGGATCAAAATTGGACGTACCATGATCGTCTGGTTACTGAAGAATCGTAATCTCTTGCTACAAAAGTGAGCATTTTGCAAAAAAAAAAAAAAAAAAAAAAACCTACCTACTATTCCATGCTTGCGGTAATATTACTATCGACGTACGCTTCCCCGTCGTGTTGTCGGGTTACGACGATTAACTAATCCGTTTTGATGCGTTCTGTCTGGGGATTTCGTCGGGAATCTCTTGGAGCCGGTGGTATCGATTGTCTTGCGCACTTTGCCAGGCGTCACTCGTTTCACAACTCTTATTTGGTATTCTTCACTTCTACGGGCAACCCCAGAAACCACTTCCGTTGAGCACTTTCTCTTCTAGGACTAAATGAGTGTCGACTCGTGCATCAAAATTGAAAGACAACTTCAACTGGTTTAAAAAATCCAAAAGTTTAGTCAATGATGGGGAACATTTTGATAACTCGCTACCTGTTCAGTGTCATTTTCGTTAAGTTCCTATAATTATCTTACCGTCTATCATTCAATAATTCACGTCGTCATTACATTGCAGCCACTCATTTTTAAAGATTCTATCGCTTGTCCATGCAACTAAAGACCTTACTTCTGACCCTCACAATTGGTGCAGTCCAAAGTAACTTATTTTGTCCATTCCAGTCAGGACTGATTCACTGAAAGCTCAATGGATGGGTATGTTGTATGATGAAATGAAAAATGAGAACAATTAAAAACCACAATAAATTATGACTTTTATAAGTACAAAATTATTCTATGGAAGGGGTTAGCAGGGAAACATTGAACGACACCGGATGAAAAACCTCGATATTGATGTTGATTTCATACCATTTTTCTAATTATTCTAATTCTGATCAGCTATTCAATTGTCTCTGTTCAACTTCATTCACTTGATGCCGCTAATTGCTAGATCAATCTTGAGCGCTTTCCTTTTTTTGGTGTGTCATTATTCATTTGGCTTTCACTGTGTTCGTACCCATGTCTAATGGTCGTCTTTCTTGGCAAGTGGAGGGGCGTATTTCAGGAAATTAGATGGGAAATCTGCCAGAAATAAGTCCTGTAAAGGGACACTCCAAACTTTGGGACGCGTCGGACACTCTTGCCTTCATAAACAGGCTTATCGAGATGCTTTGAGCCACACATGGGTTGTGACTGGCAAAAAATGTTTAAGGAAGACTCGGGTGGCCTAGGTGAATGATGTTTTTGACTCTGGTAGGCTTTTAAGCATCGTTATCGACTGTAAATGCTGCATTTTACGTGCAAGTACTGACACGCCTGTAAGATCGCGTGACCCGCGACATCGGCAACGCACTGCCATTATGGCGTTGCCATGGAACTACTCACTTGATGATTGGCGTATGATGATACAATACAACGCTTGTATTTTCAGTTAAACGCTTTATACATTTACTATCTAGGCAGGTTACATGGTTACAAAACTGTATTAAAACGTGAATAGTGCAAAATGGATACGAGACAGTAGTGTCTGTACAACTAGGTAAAACCCCGTATTGTTTAATATTAATGGTATTATATATTTACTGAGGAAATAGGCTAAGTCATGTGTACAGGCTAGATAGCTGTCCAAGTCCTCCTGGTGGAGAATCCAGGAAAGGATCAGTTTCTTTCTTTAATAAACCGGTCGAGTGAATGGCATAGGGAATCTCAAGCTAGCGGATTAGTTCCAGGGCAACATGTAGCTGGTACTGACGAGTCGTGGTCTAGGATTTCTATAACTATTCGGTTGCTAATCGGGTCTTGTAGTAGGTATGGAACTTTGAAGCTTCCAAACGTATTGGGATGTTCACGGTAAAAAAAGCTGCAAATTATTCCTACAATTGAAGCAAAAGCAAAGGGAAAACCGTGAGTGTGGAGTGTCCTGGACTCATTTTAATCAATCTAGCGTCCAACATTTAGTGGAAAATGATACCCCACACGCCTAGGTGCCCAAAACTCTCGAAAACCCCCTTTTTGAAAACGTTAGTGAGGTATGATATTTGATGATGATGATCCCCATTTTGCCCCATAACCACCTCCGGCGGGCACCAATCGGCCCGGGACTCATTCCAATTCATTCAGCGTCCAAAATTTAGTGGGGAATGATGCCTCACATGCCTAATTCCCAAGAAGCCCGGAAAATCAAGTTTCGACAATTTTCACCCCGAACGCTCCCCAAATTTGGTCCGATCGGGCTAAAAAATTTGAAAGCAGGATTTTTAGACAATTTTGTTGAAAATAAGTGGGGGCTATTTAGTGAATACATAATTTTCAAAATTGGTTTTTGTGAGTTTACGTTTCATTCTATGTATTGGCTGATGATCTGAAAATAAGATTCATTGTGAAACGTGATCTTGAATGAGGGCACGAAAGAATAATTCAATTAATCAAATTCATGTTTCTCAATAGAGTAACGAAATGTATGTATGGTTAATAGTTTCAATTCGCTTTTTGTCGACAGGTTGACATAGAAATCAACGGCGAGCCCGTTGATATTCACATGAAATTGGGAGAGTCCGGAGAAGCGTTTTTCGTCGAAGAAGTTGAATGTGGAGAAGGAGACGAAGATCGGATTCCGCCTCATCTCGCTTGCTCACCTATTCCTCCTGATCGTTATGCTGAATGGCCCAGGTAATTTAATCATTTCTAATTAGTTTCCTATCTTGCTAGGATTACTACCGCAATGCCGTCTGCATAACGTATCAGAAAGGTGCTTTCTGGCATCTCATGTTGAAAAATTCCATCAGGCCATGGCTGCCGAGCTCATTCTCTCGATTTTGTTGTGTTTATCGTTTGTGTGTTTTTGAGCTTTTCGTTTACAAGTTTCCTCATTTTAAACCCCCCAAACCTACATTTTTAACTATGAGTATCATTACAACCCCTTGCTGATCTTGAGATGACTGATCCGAAACCAGCTTTCGCGAGAGGCAAGCCTGTGAAGAGTCAAGCTCGAGAATTCGTTCGCAACGTCTACCAGTATTTTATGAGGAAGAATAATGCGCAGAGGATAATGCGAGGAGGTTGCTGAAGCAACGGGCGTCTCGTCGAGAACAGTTGGAACCATCGTGAAGGAAGCTGGAGGAGTAATGAGTTCGTCAGATAGTTCACAAATGTAATTGCTGCTGATGAATTCACTGATGCTGCCATCCGCCACAATGTACGGAAAGAATGCCCTTCTTTGAAAGCACTGCGCATCGCTCGCAAATGACAGAGTTCTCTAATGTGGTAGAACCTTCACCAAAATGCTCGCCTACGGTACTGAGTGGAAGAAATGTCAGTCCAGTCGAAAAGTTCTGCATTTGAATGAAATTGAAAAGCTTGGTGAATGGTGATGGCTTGAGTGAATTACCTACAAACGATTGCTTCATATCGCTTTGAGGGAAAAACATCGTTTACCTGGTCAAAACCTATGTGCTATCCTTTGACGGCCGACTTATCATCGTCCACGGTTGGTGAAAAGGGTTCGTACCATATGCATTGCTGATCTTCAAGGCTTCATCTAAATCTAGAGACTATGATTCTTCAATGAATTTTGACAATTTTTCGAAGTGGCTAACTTGGCAGTTACTCCCAAATTAACCAGCGGATTCGGTTGTTGTGATGAACAGTGCAAAATACCGCTGTGTTCAGATCAACAAAAGACCAACAGTTCAACCCTGAAGGCAGATATAATTTTGTGGCCATGGAACAATCGTATGCAGTTCGACGAAAGTAGATCAAAGCTGAGCTCTCAGTTCTGGTGGGAAATTCGTCCGTCGAACAGACTTACATGGTCGACGAAATCATCCAAGAGTTTGGCCATCATCCTCTCCACCTCACCCGATACCATCCCGACTTGAACCCAATAGGACCGGTATGGGGTGATATCAAGGGTTCATTTGCAATGGAATGAATCAGTTGGCACTTCCCTGGCCAATGAAGAAATACATAAAAAAAACTGTTCTCCGAGTTCTCAACAGTTGAGTGCGTGAATACAGACGTGTGGTGAATATTGAGGTAGACCTACCTTGACGGGTCGACGACATCTCGAGCATTGGGAGATTTGTTTCAAATTAACCAATCGATACGTTATCAATAACATGATCATTCACCTCCTTATCAATTCTGATGATTTTATGGTGCGCAAAGGGCATTGTTTTCAAGAGGAGAATCTCAAGATCGCTATGACGAGCAATTTTTACGATCTCAATCAGAATAAATTTATTACTTTTTGAGCTGCTACGCCGGCATTTTAACCTCTAATCTCTATTCAAGGGGATAGAATTGTTGTTGAACGCCGTTTACACTTGACATAGGTGAAGTTGTTCATCTCCAAATTAAATGAAAATTTTCCGTTGGTTGTGACAAATTTTACTTGTAAATGTAAAATAATACATTTTTTTTGCCTTTCAGTTTCGATGGTGAGCCCAACGAAGATTCGCAAAACACCAGTCGAGCTACCGTTATCGCTGCCAGTACGCCGAAAACTTTTCGAGCAGAAACTCTGGGAACTTTCGAGCAGAGAGAAGAAGTTGTGCGTAAATTGAGCACTTCGAGCCGGCTTGGGGATTTTCGGCCGATTACAGGACAACCTTCGGAAACCTCATTGTCCAGTCAAGATTCAACTAGCGAATTCAATAAGGTATATTCCCTAGGTATATCTAGGTTATTAAGCAATTGTAGATCGATTCGAAACGAATATTTATATGATTATCACTGTTAGAATTAAATCATTTTTATAGTAGCGTTTGCCGCAAACAATGGCTCATTACTAAGAAGAAAATACAGGGTGCGGCAGCTTAACTTCCTCTTTTCAAATCTAAATGAAAGACACTGCACGAATCAGAAAATTTTCATTTTTTAATATAATGTAGGTACAAACATACAGTTGGTTTTGAAGACCAGATCAGTTAGGTGACGTCCCTCATTCTCTATACTCAGGGTGAACCAATTTCTGGCATTTGTCATAATTCTTTCCTGCATAGCAGGCAACTTGTTGGCAATTCTTCCTGGATCTTGTTCTTCAAATCTTGAAGGGTCCTTGGTTTTTCAAATTCCAATAAATCAATTGTTGATTAGGTGACTACTTCACCCAGTGTATAGAGAACGGAGGACGTCACCTGACTGATTTGATCTTCAAAACCAAGTTAAACAAAACTTTATTTTTGTACCTCTACTCTCGTAGAATTGCTCACGACTTAAGACTAGTTATTAGTTATAATCCTGTAAAATGTTTGCTCTTTTGAAGGCTTAATCTAAATTTAAAAAAAGTGGTGTTTGTCTTTCCCCTCTGTCGTTCCATTTTTCATGGAAGTAAAAGTGTTCAAATCATTACGGAGTTGGATGAAATAAATTTGATGCGTAAAATAAAGGAATTGAGAAAAATTGCACTTACATCATTCATTTTTTTGCGACAAAACTGCATCGAATTTGTTCTGGAAAATCACCTATTAGCTCATCCCTAATAATTGGGCAAATTATATTATGTTTATGAGAAATCGTTATAAAGGCATCGATTGTGCGATTACTTCAATAATCGATCCCTACTCCTAGTTTCTCATTGTTCTTATATTCTTGAGTGCTTGCATCTTATTATTGGCGTATCTCCATTACCTCTTATCATCCTCATTATCCGAAGCAAGATCTTATTTTTCTCCTTCCTTTAATCAATGAATGTCAATATTTCCTTTCAGGAGGATTCGCCTTCAGCTGACGAGCGAGGTACCAGCGGTAGCGTCACGTCCGCCAATGCGAACGGAAAACGTAAGCGAAGGAAGAAGTCGACCAAGAAGAAGAACAACAACAATCAGAAGAGAGGCAACAGCGTGAGCACGGCCAGCGTCGATGAGAAAAACCCGAACGATGCCATCTTTCAAATGGAAGACATTGGCGGGGACGACGAGACAGTTTGTCCCAAACCCTTAAAAGAAATGGTAATAATTTAATCCTGGATTATTTAAAGAAACAATCCTTAATACAACTTTCTCACCATTTATACAGTATTATTGTTTAATTTCTGATGTTCTTTCCCAGGACAAAAAGCCAACTGTCATCGATGTCCCGCAGACCGACCGTGACATCCATTTTTTCAGCGATACTGAAATCACGCCCGGGAGCAGGTAACTCATTTTCTGGCGTACTCGTTCAATTACGCTGAATACGCCTGCACACGCCTCAAGTATTTCTCCTTTGTTTCTTAACCTTTCGCTTGCCAATAATCCAGGGCGTCTCTTAACTGTGGGTTTTAAGGGATGGAGTTCTAACGAATTATATATATATTTTCCCCAAATTTATCTTCTTTGTAAACTATCCTTTTATAGTTGTTGCCTCTTCCTCGATGTGTCTCGCTTGTAAATCGGATGGGTTTCCCATTTTACTAAACATTGTATTAAAATTATTTCGATTCGCTCTAACTTCTCTGTCTCTACTACTTAGGTTTTGCAAAGAAGGGGACACAGATTTGGGACATGGTTTCGAACTGCTCAATGGGACGGAGATCATCAAAGCTTTGTAATTAACACTACTAATACTCGTACTAATACCATTGGATGAAATAATTTTTTAATTTTTTTTTGTGGTTTGTGGAATGTTTAGTCAGAAACGCATGATTGTTCAAAATTCCAAACTACTCTGAATTCGTCTTTTCCCTCGCATGAATTCAGATCTTTTGTATGAATGAAATTGACATGGTAATTCCATTGTTGAAGCTTACTTCGCTTATTACGCTGTCAGTATTTTGGATTAGTAGCCTGTTGGTTGTGCATTTCTAAAACGCCAAAATGGACACTGTTTTGATTGCATAAATTACTTTTGCCATCTCAAACGTAAAATAAAATGATTATCAATTCGTGGCAAAAAAATGAATAAATAAATAAAATAAAATAAATAAAAAGAAACACTTCGAAACCTTTTTAAAAAATTATCTCAAATTATTTTCATCAAAATAATATTGTATAACGTCAAGTTATTCTCCCTGAGCTGTACAATATGGTGACGTTGAAGGTTGACAGCCTTTACAAGGCCGATTTTTAAGAATCATTCGCGAAATAAAATGTCTCTAGGACTTTTCTTTTTAGAGGCTTCGTTTACCAGTGATTGACGGTTCAAGGTTTTATCGTGTTTTCGACGTCATTAAAACGGACAGAACTTCCTTAATTTACAGGTTAACCTCAAATCTGAGTCCCGTACTTATCCCCAGAGCCTCAGAAGATAGTCACAATTCAGTTTAGATTTTTGAAATAGTTCAATAATCAGTACTTACCTTTCAAGTTCGTGAGATTCGGTACTTTTACGAGAAAACTTAAATTTGGAAGACATTTCTACTAGACTTTTCTTTTTTTTTTCCACTTGAAACGTCATTTTCGTCCTAACATTATCACAAAAATAAAGTTGAATATACCGTTGAAAAGCTGGCATTCTGGAAAAGTGTTTCCACGAATGAACGCGGGCATTTTTCTGGGGAAAATGTCTTCTTTGCCCTGCTGAATGTTGACGAAATTTCTGGTTTTCATTTATTTCCCATCTTTGGACCGAAACAGTGAGTACCAGGTCTCAATTATTGGAGACGTTGAGGGGCCCATCAGAGGGAAAATTTGACGTTCTCTCCAACGATGTACTCAGATTTGAGGTTATCTTGTGAATTGAGGGAGATACTGCCGTCCTAGTGACGTCAAGTCAAAAATACGAAAAAAAAATCTTAAATCGTGAATAACTCGGAAATGAAGTTTCTGAAAACTAAAGTTCACAAGACACTTTTTTTTTTTTTTTGCAAATGAGTCGTCAAATCGACCTCTTGAAAGCTGTCAAATTTAAACGTTATCTTGTCGTGTACATCCTTATCTTGTCGGTGTCCCTTATTAATTTTAGATTCCTTCCAACATGGGATAAGTTCTAACTTGAATTATTTCTTAATCAAGCTCGATTAAGTATTTCGTTTGCCTGCGGTGGTACTTGATAATTGAAGCTTGTGTATGGTGTTGGCTGGCTTTTTTAAATCCTTCTTCAGCTCGACTTTGTTGTGGACTTCCTCTGAGTTGTATTTAGATGCATTTTTCGCTTTCAACCCGCAAAAAACGTTTTCTTCCTTGAAACGATTCATAAAATATTATGTATTTTTGTTTTCAATCTTTTTTTCATAATAATCTTTTAGTATTCAGGGAAAAAACAGACATGTGCTCTTTGATTCTAGTCCGAGAGATGGTCACGACTTCCCTCCAGTACAAAGTGATTCAGAAGTCGAGCTTACTTCAAAACAAGCTCAAACTAGTCCGAGCGCCAGTAGTGAAGACCAGCCTCAGTCGTGGAGATGGGGTGAACTTCCAACTTCCTCCACCGATGAAAACAAACAAGAATGTAAGTCTTGTTAAAGTCAGTCTTGATTTTCACGATGATTTTCGTTAATTTTTTCGTAACGTGGTTATTGGTTATGTGTGCAGCGCAAAAATGGATGATTCACAACATGTTGGGTTTCATGAAGAAGACGAAACACATTCGGCATAAATCAAACGACGGGTCTGAAGGGATTTACCTCGCGGATTTGAACTCTGACGATCCTGAAATGACGGCGTTGTACTTACCAAAAGCGTACAGACAATCTAACGCTTCCAATGGTAAATCGCACTATTCATTCGCTCTTACAACGTTACTATAGTTCATCGTTCGAGACACCGGATCGCACATGTATTATGCACAGGTTGATATGTACATACATTTGTTTCCCTTTATTTTAACAGGTTATGTTGCCGAAGATGGACGTGAGGAAGACGCCGAGTCAGGCAATGGCCCATCTTTGCCTCAAAGCCCACACAGCGTTGAAGGTGCCATTTGCGGCCCAAAGGCTCTGGATCAAGATTTTGGAAAGTGAGGAAATCATCAACCCTTCATACCCTCCATTTTTCACTTCCACTGCTAGAATTACACTTGTCAATCTTGAATTTTCTGTGTTTGACGACATAATTTTTTTAGGTGGTTCCGAGATGACATGGCGCTTTCACTCTGCGGCACTGAAGCTACCCCCGAGCAATTCGCCGACCACCTCGTCAGCCATAATGAGCTCGCTTTGGACCCCGTCGCAGTAATTTCCAATCCCAAACTTATCGTTCGCATTGACGGGAAACTCTACCCTTGGAAGGTCGCCGCTCCTATGCTTCTGTCTATGGCCATTTTCCACAAGCCTTTGCCCCAGGTGAGCGGGACGCGGCACGGCTGAATGTTTTTGGATCACGTGTGCACCATTTGTGATGTCCTAACCTTTGTCTTACTCATGAGGTGTGGTCAGTTTTCCTTTCTGTAAATTCTTCAGAACTAGATCTGCCGGCTGATGTTTCTTTTTTAAAGGGTGGCTTTTTTAAAACCTCCCTCCCTGGGGGATGCCATCATTACAAGTCCATAAAACTATTCCAGGAGTCGTAAACCTCAAAACCATTGTATCAATCAACTCAAAATTTAATGTACTTTTCAAAAAAATAAAATAAAAAAAAATAATTATTATTATTATTATGTAAAAATCAATAAATACAAGGAATTGGCAAATTAGTCTCAGACACCCAAGAGAGCCAAAGCGTGCTGCACCATTTCAGCTGACTTCACACATTTGTACATAGTGTTTGCACAACCATAAGCTGACCGTGGTCCAAGTTTACGACATTAAAAACTTTAAAAAGAATCTTTTAACGAACCTGAGATTTCTTCCGTAGCATTTTTTTAGCCAAGTAAGATCGTAATTACTTCACCCCTTCATCAGTACTGTCAATCGGCTGCTTCTTGTCAATATCTGTCTGCTTTCCCTTCCAAGCTTTGACTGTTGGCCTAAAATTGTGAAGCGTAACTATTTGACTGCGGCTCGTTCTCGTTTTAAGGGGCTTACGGTGAATTTAATTATGTTCCGTGCAGGACGCCTTGTCCAAGATGGGTGGTGCCATAGAACAACCCGAAGGGCCCAAAGAAGACCCGTCGAAACCGCAAAAGAAAACTTCAACCTCCTATTCGTGGTTTATGTGGTCGCGAGCAGCAGAACAGTCAGGTAGGTTTTTTCACCCCTGTTCGTCCCTGGCATTGCTATATGTGAGTGGTTAATTTCTTCAAAATATGTTTTGAAACGGTATTGCCCTTTTAACGCGATTTCATCATCTCACAGATGCCAAGCCGACAGAAATCGCTACACTTGCAGCGGCCATGAAAGAAGAATCAGTCGCTGAAACTGAGGCTGAGACCACGCCAGAAACAGTGGAATTGACCAAACCGAAGAGGCCTGACAGCATGGATCTCACTCCACCCACTCAAGATGTTCCTCTTGATCTCACCACGTCGTCTAGGTAAGATCAGCGTTTCCCTTGCCTCGATTTATCTGTCGTTGGAGGTTTCTTGAAGATGAGCAGTCCGGCGCCCTCTTACTTAGCAATAATATTACTACTGTTTCGTGAGATTTCCATGTAAGACTATTTGGAAATATCTTGAAACGCTGTAAGTTATTCCTCAAACCCCTTGAAGTAAAGGTGTGGGGAAATCAGTGAGTGTGGAGTGTCCCGCACTTATCTCAATCCATTCAGCGTCCACAATTTAGTGGAAAGTGATTCCCCACATGCCTAGGTACCCGAAAATCTTGAAAATCCACTGTTGAAATAGGTAGGTAGGTACCCATTTTGACCCATACCCACCTCCAGTGGGCATGGGGACTCATCTCAATGGATTCATCGTCCAAAATTTAGTGGAAGATGAATCTCCACATGCCTAGTTCCCAAAAAGTCCCGAAAATCGAGTTCCAAAAATATTTTTTTACCCATACCCTCCTCAAATTTGGTTCGATCGAGGACGCAAAGTCAACTAGAGCAGGAGAGAAGAGGTTCCAGACGTTCAGGTTTTAGATTTTTAACTAAGTTCCCTACTCCCGAAAACGGCTGACGGTGTTTGGTAGGCGGACATTACGCCGTCCGCCGTCCATTGTCCACCCGTTTTTGTAGTAAAAAATGTTCTAAAATCTGAAATTTGGGTCAGGGGTCTGTTCCCAGCCGAGATGGGTCCTCGAAACTTTTCAAGCCCGATCGGACCAAATTTGGAGGGGGTAGGGGGTCAAAATGTGTTTTTTTGAAAAAATGGATTTTCCGAGATTTTGGGTGATTTAGGCGAGTGGGGTGTCATTTTCCACTAAATTTTGGACGCTGAATCCAATAAAATGGGTCCCAGAACAATTGGCACCACTGGAAGAAGTAATGGGTCAAATTGGGTATTTATTACCCAATTTGATTATGTGTTTTCGGGATTTCTGCTACCTAGGCGAGTAGGGTGTCATTTTCCACTAAATTTTGGGCGCTGAATCCAATAAAATGGTCCCAGAACAATTGGCACCCACTGGAAGAAGTTATGGGTCAAATTGGGTATTTATTACCCAATTTGATTATGTGTTTTCGGGATTTCTGCTACCTAGGCGTGTGGGGTATCATTTTCCACTAAATTTGGACGCTGAAGAATGATGTGTGTCCCAGAACGATTGGCACCCACCGGAAGAAGTTATGGGTCAAAATGGGTATGTATCCACCCATTTTATATGTGTCAGGATTTCTGGTGCCTAGGCGTGTCGGGTATCATATTCCACTAAATTTTCGACCCTGAATCGATTGGAATGGGTCTGGGACCCGCCACACCCACTGTTTCCCCCATTCGAGGAATAACCAACCCGTGTGTAAGAATTTGCAGATTTTTTTTATCTATACATGAAACGTATGAGTCAAATTTTGGGGCAATTTGGAGAGGTTGACCCCTCCGTGATCTTGAATGAATGATTGCATAGGTTGATTATTCATGGAATAACCAATCAAAAGGGTTTCTAGTCTTGTATGGGAGTCATTATGATTTTGCGGAATGGAGCCCACTTATTAGCTGTACCTTATAAACCCATTGATCCTCCAATGACAATTTATTCAACATTACCTGTCAAAACAGCATGGGTAGCACTGACAAAAGGGAGAAAACAATATTCCACAAAATCAATAGCATTGACCCTTCTTATTTGTGGTGATCTTTGAAGTGTTCTTGGTTTTTCATACTGATGCTTGAGTTTAATTTATTTATGATCTTATTTAGAAAAACTACGGAATCGCAAGACAGCGTTGAAGATAAGAATAGTATCATTAACAACAGTGACAAGTACAGAAAAACCTTGAGGCTCACCTCAGAACAAATCGTAAGTTCTTTTTATGTGAATATCATTGCGTTTACCTTCTTTTTCATCACGTATGCATCTTGACGGACCTTATTTTCTAAAATTTCCTTGCAGGCTCGATTGAAATTGAATCCGGGTGCTAACGAGGTTGAGTTCAGCGTCACTACTGCTTACCAAGGCACGAGCAAATGCAAATGTTTCTTGTTCTGCTGGCGGTATGACGATAAGATTGTCGTGTCAGATATAGACGGCACGATCACCAAGTGAGTACTTTCTATTTTGCCAAAATATTCGATGAAGAAAACCCGATATTGTTGAGCAATTGTGGCTAGTTGCCTGTGGTCAAACTGGTAGGAAATTTATGGAAAAAATAAAAGAACCAAGAAAAATATTTCAGGGATGGCAAGGGTGATTCTGCTTTAGCAAGTCACCTATGCGAATCCAATAATGATATTAGTTTTGATCCAGAAAATAGACAGTATGTAGAATTCCCTCATTTCTGCTCAATGAAAGGTATGTTGGATATACTTGGACAATTCGAAATTCTTATCAGTGATAGGTCTGGTAAAAGTCTAAATGAGATGAATCCTCAACATATTTCACCATTATTGGATTCATCCCTGCAATAGCTTGGTGTCTCCCCCTTCACAATGTTACCCTCACCATTGTTTGAGCTCTCTTTCACTTTGTCTGACAGCAAATATACCTCCAGTTCATGTTAGTTACTGATGATGACGACCTAACTGTCAAAATCGATTTAGCCATTGTACTTTTTTTTCGGTAATAGACTTTTTCAGTATGTATCTCCTTTTTTTATTGAGCTCAAACTCATTGTAATGAACTTTATCATTTCAGATCCGACGTTTTGGGCCATATACTTCCCATAGTCGGCAAAGACTGGGCTCAGAGCGGAGTCGCTAAATTATTCACCAAGATTAAGGAAAACGGCTACAAACTATTATATCTCTCAGCAAGAGCAATTGGTTAGTTGCCAACTTCATTCCTATGTTACCTGTAGATCTTGCCTGATTTTTAGAGGATTTCCATAGGGTTTGGAGTCTGGTTTGGAACGGCGAGTGGGAGAAGTCGACTTCAAGTCGCCGTAAAGGGTCATTTAACGCACAAGGGTCCTGAGGGGGGGGGGGGGGGTCATTATAGGCGAATATAATGGAAGGTTACTCTCCGGTTGACAGTCCGTAAAGAAAGTCATGCCTATAAGGTTTCCAGAGGGCAAATAAGCATGGTCTTGATAAGGGTATATCCCAATTGAACTGTGATATTAGGAGAGTGCGTGCATAGCAGGTTTTCCAATGAAAATATGTGAACTAAATAGTACTTTTCTGTTGCCATTTGTCGCTAAATTATGAACAACGGTTATTCACACGCATTCCAACTATTTGTAGGCCAAAACGGCTACTGTGGGGAGATTGTCGAGGTGGTAAAGGCGTTTCTCGGGCAATTTTTCAGTAATTTCTAATGTATATTAGAAGTATCTAATGTATTTTTGTAAAACGTTGAATTGTCCGACTCATTCAACAATGTTTGAAACCTCTCTTCCACGTGTTCCAGGCCAATCAAGGGTGACTAGGGACTACTTGAAGAGCATCAAGCAGGAGGAAATGAGGTTGCCTGAAGGACCCATGCTTCTCAACCCTACAAGCCTCCTAAACGCGTTTCACACGTTAGTAACGCACTAAAACTGGAAGGAATTTTTTAAAATACAAAAATCGGTCGATTGTTGTTTTTTCAACGTTTTTATAAAATCATCGACTTTAGAACTAAACGTTCTTAAAAAAAAATAATAAATAAATAAATTGAATTTTAAGTCCGCTCTAATATCTTTCGTGGAGGCAGATCCCTATTGAGAAAATAAATCAAGGATCAATTTTATTATGTCATCCTAGATTCTTATACCTAAATTTTCAAAATCTTACCTTGTTACAGTGAAGTCATTGAAAAGAAACCGGAAGAGTTTAAAATATCTTGCCTCAAGGACATCCAGGCGCTTTTTCCATCCCACATCAAACCTTTCTACGCTGGATACGGCAACAAAATTAACGTGAGTAATTTTCTTTTGGTGGTTTTTCAAACTATCTCAGTCCTTTTTCAATCCGCGATTTTTTAAATGAATTTGTATTAGGAACCACGTTTAAAAAAGTTAATAACCCGTTTTAAATGTATTTGTTTCTACGGTCCAAAGTTTCCATCGGCCGCAATAGCAGTAAACTCACTAAAAGCTAGACAAACGTACTTGAAAATATCCGCTCGCTACCAAGAAACGTGCTGGAAAATCCCAGGAAAACTCATTTATCTAGATAAGATGAAGCATCTGTCCTTACGGGACAGTTTTGGTGTAGTGGGCAAGCGCTTTCGTAAAGGCATTCATTTCAAGCTAACGAAAGCGCTCGAATGCTGCGCCGAATATGTTAGGTAAAACGGATGCTTCCGCTAATGTATTTGCATGGCATAACTGAACTAATCCTATGAATGTAACATTATTTAACCAGCTATTTAATGGCACGGTCAACTCGGTGATCTCTGAAGAGAATTTCAAGTTGACAAGCGAAAAAACTCCGGAATTTTTCTTCAAGAACGGTATATAAAATCCAAATTACGCATGAAAATGCCGTCTATCGGTGTAACGCGGTTTTGGTTGATTATTCCTTGATTAATCAACTTATGTAATCATGTCCAAGGTTATGAATTGTCACGGATAACTTATCCGATTAGTTAAGAAATTGCCCAAAAATTTGACAGCATACGTTTCTTGTCTAGATCAAAAAAGGCATAATGTCCGTCCGTTGTACGCCTTTCACGCCGTTTTTGGAAGTAGAAAAGTTTCTAAAAACTTGGAACTTTGGCCAGGGACTCCTTTCTGGCTCTAGTTGGTCCTCGAAAATTCTTAGTCTGATCGGCCCAAAATCGGAGAGGGTATGGGTATACAAAAAAAAAGTGTTTTTTTAGTACCCTTAACCATCCCCAGTGGGCACCAATCGGTCCGAGACTCCTCTCAATGGATTCCGCGCCCACAACTTGAACGAAAATGATACCCCTGACGCATAGAAAATCTCGAAAATCCATTTTTCATGAAAAATATTTGTACCAATTCACTCCTCGAACGTTTTAGACACCATCCACGCCATTTTTGGTAGCAGAAAATCTGGATGGAAATCTGGTGGAAAATTCCCATGTAAAGTACATTTTTGCACACTTTCTTCTTAATTTTGAACCTTCTAGCAGTTAGAAGTTGAGGTCCGTAGAAGTTTGTTTTCTTATATGAATGTGCATTCAACGCTGAATCAGGAAAAACGTGGTTTTCAATCAAAAACACTTCATATCTCTCAATCGAATCGAAATAGAATTTTAAAATGTCCGGCGTTCAATCCAATTTCAGTCGTTTCACTCATATTTTTCTTCAACTTCATGTGAGAAAGATGAACTTGTATGTACCTGTATGATGCGCATATTCCTTATGAGTACCATCTCCTTTCTTAGGACGTGTGGGCGTATCAAGCTGTTGGGATCCCCATCTTTAGGATATTCACTATCAACCACCGAGGAGAACTCAAGCACGAGCTCACTCAGACGTTTCAGTCAACGTAAGTAAAATGTTCTTTCTTCTAATAATGTGTTTCTGTCCGTTAACAAGTTCAGGTGTCGCGGCTTTCAAAATCCCCCGTAATTTTGTCTACGATAGGAGCAAGTTTGTAAGGTTAGGGCTTCTATTCGGGAGTATAAATTGCATGAAGTCACTGGGGAAATGGATGAGAGACTTTTACATGTAGAGGGCTGCAATTGGACATTTTCCATCCTTTATAGAGCAAGTGCATAATGATTGCAAGGTTGTAGTCCTTGTTGGTATTTGTCCAATATAGTCCGAGATGTGATTTACCTTTGAGAGTTACCTTACAATGAGGGAAATTCCGCTATGAATGAATGAAATAGTCTATTTAACCTTGTGAACCTTCCTGGCACCTTCCCTGAATGTTCATATTTACATGGTCCTGCCTTCTCTTCTCTAGATATTTCAATATAAAACATAAAATAAGAATTAAATTAAAATAAGGAAAATATATATGTCTCTTCTGATCAACAGTTTTAAATCTCAATATTTCTCTAAAAACATAATATATTAAAAGGGAAATTTGTTGTTGAAATCAATATTCTCACACATCTGCTTGTTTTTCTCGTTTTTTGGCATTGCAGATAAATTTGAAGTTATTTTGAGTATAAAATGAAGCCCCGGGGCACGTTAATCAAGAAAAAACCTTCGGTGATTTACGTATTACATATACCATGAACTCATCAAAAATGTATTGAATGTCTAAGATAAATCCGTTCAACAAAATCAAATTGTTTGTCAAAATTTCTGTTTTAAACATCGAGAAAAAACTATTGATTTTACAGCTACTTCGGTCAGAGTATTATTGTTAACGATTTGTTCCCGCCTCTGAATACTTCTGACGAGGAAGATGATGAAAACATGTCTTATTACAACCGAAATCGGTCGGACACGATGTAATCGGGGGCTTCAGTCAATTTGGTAAGCCTGTTTTAGGCGGAAACGCCTTTCCGTATGCAGGCTGACCGATATTACTAACCATGTAGAATGTGACGCTGGCTTGTCAAATCATTTATGGTTCATCTTAACGATTATGATCATTTGGTTGCTTCATTTTAACAAAGAATGAATTCATCTTGGAGAGGGCTTTGTATGATTGGGTTCGTTTTGATCGACGCTTTGGACTAACATTGTGCTGAGTTTCTGATTGAAGATTATTTTCAGGTTTTTCACTCGGAATTACGTACATTAGTAAATTTGTCTTCGGTTTGGAGTGGTTTAAATTTGGTTATCAAGCGGTACTTGTAGCGAAGAGTCCCAAGTTCCGTGCCAGGGACTGGTGACGAGCCTGGAGGAAACTTGCCTCTTCCTATCCCAATAGACGCTCGATGTTTATTCTAAGTATTTGTTTTTATTGTTGTTCGATTGTGGCACTAGAGCTAGAACTAGAAAGAAGAACTAGAAACTAGAAACAACTGGTAGAATTGTCTAGATGTTGATCGCTGTGTCACGCCATACTAGCGCCTTGGGATTCCTACTTGAACTTTTCTCATTCCCCTTCCTCCTTCTCCTCCAACATTTCCTCATCGCCCTTCACAACCTTAGAGTTTAGAAATCATTTAGGTAGGTACGTACTGCCCTACGCGATCTACTTCACAAAATAAAAAATGAACTCAAATAAAAAATGCCTGTGATGCAGCATGGTGTAAGATGCGAATTTTCAAAGACATTTTTAGTATAGTTAAACATTATTTTTGGGAGACGGATTTTGGGCGGGTTCCCGGCTATTCAAAGACAAACAGCTACCATTTTCTTTGAAAATTCGCTAAAAATTGTACTTTCTTCCTGTGTACATTTTGAAAGTTTGTAACCGACGTACCGCAAGCATGGCGTGACACAGCAATAAATTTCAAGGTACTCTTTCTCCAGACATCCTGCAATTAGTTCCAGTACCAGGGAACTAGGTAACGGAGTATCTAATTTTATTTAGAGGAGTTAGGGACAATTTAGAGCTAAATCCGGATGAATTGTGGATTTCCATATTATTGTGGAAGTTATTGCTGTGGCAAGGTAATGTGGATACAAAACCCGAGTGAAAATTTCATTTTTGGAGCAACACATTGTCTTTTAATTAGAAAACAAGCGCCTCTTGGGAAGTAAAGGCAAAGTGAATTAGCGGTTGTGATCTGAAAATGATAAGTCATTTTGGCTTTTGGTCTGGAAGAAATAAATTGAATTATTTCTGTTGTAATTCATCCCAAACTGCTCTTCTTGAACTCTTAGCCACTCTTTTCCGCTCTTTATGCAAAACTTTTTTCAACTCTTTCTTTTTTTAAGTATGTATTCCTTCTTCACTTGACCATTTCCCTTCCTCTTTTCAGGTACACGAACATGTCTCAGCTCGTCGACCAAATGTTTCCCGCCAACAATCGCATGTCCTTCGAAGACTTTTCTCAGTTCGCCTACTGGAGAGAACCTCTGGCCGACATCACTTTCGAACTTCCTAGTCTTACATGAGTCAAGGACTGCACGCAACCGTCGAAATAAATTACCCCGCGCTAGAGTTTCACGTCGACGCCTCCTTGTTTTTTAAAATAATACTCGCACGCTTCTTAAGGTATATCGGCCCTGAAGGTTGGCTTTAAGAGGACCCTAGCCTGCTATTGATTAAATATTAATTGGAAAAAGTTAGCTTGATTTGAACATTAACTGGTCGGTTTTTCACACTCCTGCTGACCACGACGGCGGCTATCAAGGGATAAAAAGCCAACAGCTCATCTCGTCTTAGAGACGCTAACGAAGGCTATCAGTGACATCAACGCCCTTATTAGCTTAAGCACAGAGCACAAATAAGCATAGAGCACAAAAAAGTTTTCCCAAGATGAACTTATGTTAAGCGTTGATGATCAAAAGCCTGATTCCGGCGTGTGTTTGTATGTTTGAATCGAATGAGCGAAGATTTGTTGAGACCAAAGACGTAAAGGACAAAATCCAGCTGCATAAAGTTGCTTTTCTGCCTTTCTGTCTTGCTTCGCGACTGGAATCTTGAGTCGCTATAACAGTGAAGTCAAAGAAAAATGGAAGTGAAACAACCGTAACTGTTTGCAGCCCGGTAATACAAAATGGATTCACATAATCAATTCACATCAATAGGAGATGAATACATTCAAAATACTCATGAAATTATTTGGAGAATACTGTTTCTTTGCTGTTTTGTTGACCAATTCATACCGAGTTGGGGTACAGAAAGGATTAACGTTGTTACTTTTTCGAAATGTTACAGTTTATTAATAGTCGTGTACTGCATGAGGATTTGACTAGAGCGAAAGTTTTGAGGACTACAGTGCATTTTCAAGAAACTGGAGAAACCGTTATGTGTTAAGGATTCCACCTTTTTGAACATTTATTACGACTTCCGTTGGGCCATTAAGAGCCGACGTTAGTGGCGTTTGCATGAGTTATAGGGGCTCTTACAAGCTCAATTTGACTGAGGTTGTCTGGGGAGGGCCAGTTTTTCCTCCAGTTCTCTCAGTTTTTTTGAGTATGTTGCAGTTCAGTTGTGAACTTGAGGACAATAAATGTAGTACTTTGTGAAGTAATGGACCTAAAAACGAAAAAAAAACGGCTACGTGCTGTAAGCGTGCTGCAATCTTTACGCTTGTAGAAGAGGAGCTTAGGTGGGAAGAGAGTCAAGAGTCAAGGGTGGCTCACAACTGACCTAACTGTGCGATTAACTGAAGAAACTGCAAAAAGTAGAAACTTTTGCACAGGCCAACGACCAGAGTAAGCAACTGCGTGAACTGTGACGTTTCCTCAGTTCAGCTCAGACATGACGTCACAAGTGACTAAGTGTTGGTAACATGAGCGTGAATGGGCCACTTAAGCGACCTGTGAACCTTGTTGTGTTGAGCAACCTCAGAAAACTACCAGTTAAACTACTTTAATTAAAATACTGGGCAAAGTGGCGTGGTGGCGATGTTCTGGTTGTTGTACTAACTTAGTGCCGTTATGGACAAATGTCGCTCGCGGAGCAGCTAGCAGAATTACTGTACCCACACTGAACTGTGCATTTTCCTCAGTTGATTGCTCAGTAATTACGTCACAAGTGACAAACTGGGCAGGTTCACTAGGCTTGAAATGAAGGTTTGATGAAGGGGAACGTTGACCGATAAAAATATACAGGGATGTGGAAAACCGACAGGAAACATTTAAGAATTAATTCTAAACTGGCACAAAATGATGAGTGTAAGTACTTCATCATAGCGGCGAATTACATGTCATTGTATTTTTTACCCTTTTTACCAATGTTAAAGATCAATTAACAGGTTACCGCGTTAGGACGCTTCACAATTCAGAGGACGTCTTCGTACTACAATGCCAGTGGCTGCCAAGTTACTCCTTCCTGCTTCCTATCTGCATCCACTATCCATGACAGCAGGTGATAAGGCCCCCCTTTAAGGCCTAACCTTTATTAGTAAATTATATTCTCTCTGTATGACTCACCACACGCGCAGCACTAAAACTAATGTATCTAACTAATGTTTTTCCTTTAAACAACGAATAACAACAGTCAACAACATCAAGCTCTCTTTCTCTCTCTATCTAATACAGAACTGTTGATTTTGATTTCCTAGAATTTATCTACTCCCCTTTTTCTCCCTTCCCCTAATTGAAATTGGACGGCGAAACTTCAGCTCGTTTATGCTTTAATTATACCGTGTTATTAGGTATCTATTTACTATTATAGTTAGCGTCGGTGCAAGGTTTAGTGTAGATTGGCATTTGGTTTTTCCATAAGCCAACCCAGTAACGAAAACAAAAATTAATAAAATTGTGCTAGTCGGTAAAATTATAATTTAGAACAATAAGGTGCATCGATTTGTAGTAAAATTTATTGTGATTTTCTTATATTGAATTCAAATGCATCGTTTTTGAAGTTTGTGGGTTTCTATACGTTGTGATTTTCTATGGGATTTTCCTTATTGTGATCTCAATCTCGAAAAAGATCGCTGGAAAACAATATTATTTGTATCGTAATTAGAATTTTATTAAGTTAATTAGTCGTACCAATTTTGTTAATTAATACGTGCCTAATATTACGAGGGAAAGTTATGAGTTAGTGCGAGAGCGCTCTCTTTTTGGTTCTACGCATTCCAGTACTAGGCTGTTCCTGTCAACTTATTTATTCGAATTGTGATAAATCGTTACTTTCACCCTTGTCGTCGACAGTTCAATTTCAACTCTTGACTTCGTGTTTATAAGTCGTTCGGCTCGGGGTTTTTCTTATTTTTGTCGATCAAACTAAAAAACCAGCTTTGATTTGAAAGAGAATTTATTCACGCTGTGATTTCAATTGATTTTCCTCAGGCACGTTTTCTCGTTGAAATCACGACTTTGATCGCTGATTCTGTAGTTAGTTTTGAACATTATTAAATTTGAATGTGAAAGAAGGGCTGTTTTAGGATAATTATCATTGCATAGTCGCTAGAACATTGCTTATAGGCATCTCACCTCGACAAATAGAATTTAAAGAAATAATTTTTGTTTTTATGTTCTTTTGAAATTAAATAAATGTTTAGTTGCAGTGCTGACCGTTGGTTGTTCGTTCATTCAATTCCTATATTATACGAGGTTAATCAAAGGCGGGACTGACCATTAGAATGATCAGACTGGACGATTTCCTCCCCTGTTCGATTGCAATTCTATTGTCATAGCATGATGGAATTTTGGCATTTTTTTGGCACATCGATTCAAGGGGATAGTATTGCAATTTTTTTTTTAGTGTCTAAAAGTGTCTAATAATTGTTATCAAGCCGTCACCCAATGTAGCTATTAAGTGATATTATAGCACTTTCACTTCAAATTGGAGGCTATCCATATCAAATTCAGGGTTTGACACATCAATTTGAAGGGTGACAGAAATACGTATTTAATCATGATTTAATTCTGGGAAAGCAATAACAATAAATTAGCGAATGAACATAATGAACAGAAAAAATGAACAAATTCTTCAAAGCAAGTCTCTCTCTGCAGCAGTGGCTGTCGGGTTTATTCATAGTAATTGAATATTATGTTTCACTCGCTAATTTATTGTTATTGCCTTCCCTGAATTAAATCGTGTATTTCTGTCATCCTCCAAATTGACGTGTAAAACCGCGCGTTTGATATAAAAATCTCCAATTTGGCATGGTTTTTCGAGACTTTGGGGACATAGGAATGCGTGGTATCATTTTTAATTAAATTACGGACGCTGAATCCATTGGGCTTGGTTTTGGAACGATCACTTTGAGCAGAATCAGACTATGGTTGGGGCTGATAGGCGGGCTTAAGTCCTAGTAGGCACGCTTGCTGGTCCAACCCTTTGACGGACGATTGACTTATCCTGCTCTGGTTTTCAATTTGTGAGTCGTTAGGTAGGGTTAGAATTAGTTAGGATTTGATTGGAGTGAAAGATGCAGTGAATCCAAGGATCCTCAGAGACTCACACTTGTTAGTTCCTATTTTTGTAAAACACTGGCGACAAAGTGGTTTCTCACAAGGCGCTCACCATAACACCATAAGAACCCTAGATACTATGCGTTGACATAGTTTGGATCCAGCGATCCAGCATTAGACGTCAATCTGAATTTGAGAGGCTTTTCTTAAGAGCATCCTAAGGTAATGGGAGGAAGTGAGACAAGACAAGGACGCTTCTGAAGGTATTTTGAATATTAACCGATAGGGGGTGTCTTGGTCAGCTAGGGTAATGAACTGGGGCTACTTACCTTGAAAAGTATCTTGGTCATTGATCAGCCAGCGGATTAATTAACCAATTTAGTTGAACCATTCTAATAACATTTACAAAGTATCACCATTTTAAGGATCTCACGAGAATACCCTAGGCGGCAATATGATATATATGCGTTTACTACGGTGGACAACCACAGGGATCGCTGTGAATCAGGGCGAGGTTTTTAACGTTGAGTGAACTTTCAATCCAAGTGTATTCTGTGATTGTAATGGCAGAGCAGGTAAAACTCAAAACATGAGAACCTAAGAAATCCTTGTCAAGAAGAAAAGGCCAGTTCAGGCACAATAGACAAATATGACAATCTTTTGTCCAAATGTATTCTGTCAGCCTGGAAGGTAGGTCTACCCAAGAATACTATGCCGCATTAAAAATGTGTAGTTTTTTACCTCTATTCACTTATTGCCAGTTTTGGTGAAATCCCATTTTTGGATGTAAAAAATAGGTCCACTTCCATATTGTTGCTGCTTTGTGTACTCTCACTGATGCTCTTGTAGGGAGGGGTGTAGTGGATTGTATAGGTTTGGTTTAAAAGCAACGAGAAAAGGTTCAATAAGTTTTTTTCAAAGTAAAAGAAACAGAGTAGATGTGGAATAGATGTATTTGAAATGTAGGTAAAAAATGTGTCTGGACCAAAATATGGATATAAATAGGTATACATTTTTCTTTCATATAGAAGCAGAATTTTAGTGAAGTCATCTTTGATGTAACATAGATAACAAACCACGAAATACTGGCTGGTTTCAATTTGTATGCAAAACTGAAAAAAGTCTGACGATTGTGCTGTTCTTTGTTCCCATTTAAAACGGATAAATCCGTCATAGGACCTTTAGCAGGGTCAAAATGCCCTGCATATTGGACTAGAGGCAGGTGAGTTCTAAGAGATGGCTTCCTTCCTCATATTTCTTCTTTTCAAGTCATTTATTAGGTTCTAAATTTGTGAAAAGACTTCTTCTGATGTCTTAAGCAGCAAATGTGGCTATGACTCGTCTTAGGTTCTCGCTGACTCGTTGATGGTGAATTTGTGATACATTTCTTACCTAACTAAGAAGACTCTCACATCTGTTCAATGGTAGACAATTGATTTCAAGATAGAAAAAGAAGCAATTTTTACTGTGGATCGAATACTTCTATCTCTTATCAGCCTTTGGTTTGTTACATAGAGAACGGTGTCTGTACACATTTTCACCTCGTTTGAACCAGATCGTAGGCTCAGATGGTCACCACACTTCGCACTTTTTCGCAGGATTCATCGGAGAACCCAGAGGACAGTTGTAGATTTTTGAGAATTCAACACTGTTCGACAGTGTTCCGATTACCCTGGAAGGTAACAAAGGATTTAGCAAGGTAGCGGCGATAGAGGAAAACGCTGCAAATCATCGCACAGTGGTTGTAAATAGCAAGGGTGGAGTGTCAGATCCATTCTAATCGATCTAGGCGTGTATGGTATTATTTTCGATGCAAGGCCAATCGGAAATGGTCTCGGGCATGAAAACATAGGTTGGCTATTCAAGGCTTATTCGAATGGTATTCAAGTGAGGCAAATCCGCAGGTCTTACCACTCTTCATGCTTCTTTCTTACAGAAATTTGACCTCCCATCAAGCGCTGAACTTGTTGAGGGGAAATCTTATCAAAACCATCATACTCGCCTCGTCATGTCAATTTGCCTCGTTCGGTTTCAACTTCATTTTCGTGGAGATTTTATCTCAGAGTATCGTTTGCTCACCTGTATTTTCCTGGCGAGTGTACGGCAGTTTTCAATTTATTTCTAGAAGCGGCGGGCCGAGTTTCACCACACCAAACTTGGGCGAAATTCAAAAAGAAAAGCTGCATCCCAGTGAAGTTGAGCCCTGGCAAGGTTTCGTCGGAGTTGCCATTGTTGGCGATCCACTTTTTATAGGACTGAAAATGATCGATGATTGATAGGAAGAAATTGGTGACTGGTGAACCGTGATGGTCGTGAGCTACGATGAAATAGACGTATTTAAACCAACCTTGAATGCTTGTTTTATTCCACCGTTATCGGCAATGTTCTCTCCTTGGGTGTTGATCCCGTCTATCTGAATTCCAACTTCATCCACAACGTATTTTCCGTATTGATCTGCGAACGAACCAAATGTTTACACTGAACACAGGCAGGATCGCTTTAATCGGACGAAAGAATCTCACTCACCAATAATACACTGAGCTCGTTCGTGAAATTGGCTCACAGCCTCGTCTTTCCACCACCTGTGAAGATTTCCGTTTCTATCAAAAAGTCGTCCTTTGTCGTCGAAACCGTGAGTGATTTCATGACCAATAACGACGCCTATTCCGCCGTAATTCAAGCTTTTGGGAAAATACCGGTGGTAGAAGGGAGGCTGGAGTATACCGGCGGGGAACACTGAAAATTAATAATAAACAGGGGTTGGTTAATTGTGCTTATCGGTGGAACATGTCAGGAAAATCAGTTTATGAAGATGCTGATGAAATCAGATTGATAGATGAATTTTATTCAACAATCAGGATAATGATGATAATGAGAAAAAATAATAAAATCGTTGGTCTCTTTGTTGATTGAAAAATAAGTTCACAAAGGCTATACATTCATACTCTTTTAAATTTGAGGGTCCTTAAAAACAATGGAAGTTATTGGCAATTTCTTCAATTCTCGTATTTTGTAAGCAGGAGTGATCTATTCTTTAACGAGCTAAGAAACGCTCCAGCATTTTGGGCTTTCTGCAGTCCTGCTAGGTCACCACTCAGAAAACTCATCGCCACCAAAGCTTAATTAATGGTTGGCGAACGCACACAGTGCTGCAGGTATTAGATAAACGTTTTTCCCCAGCAGAGGGTGTTCTGAATGGTGATCTCTAGGTTTTTGGCATCCGCAAGATACTGCAGCAGTGTGTCTTCATAGGAGAGGAGGGTTAACTGGCACAAATTTACTATCGACCAGGTTCTAACGCACCCCAATGCCATTGCTCTAGTTTTTAAGAAATCAATATCTTCTAGGGAACAGGATCTGTACAGTTGGAAGTCATCTGCATAATACATGTACTTTGTGTCGGAGCAGGAAAACTTCAAGAAGTGATCTGGTGTTTATCATGGAAATGATCGCAGACAACAGAGCCCTGCGGAGTCCCGGACAGATTTTGTATTGGGGATTGTCTGCCGTTGAATCCCTTCACACTCGGTTGGCGCCCCGTGAGGTATGACTCGAACCACCTCAACAGACTTGCCTCAATCCCTAGACACCCGGGTAAAGTCAGCAAAATGTCCATGAGACGAGAACAAGATTGGTGATTTTTCATCGGTCCATACCCCTCCAGAGGGAGGAAACAAGAAGCCAGACACCACTTCAACAGATAATTTGTATAATCAATTATATAACCAGGTAGGCTTTGGGCTTAACTACAAGATACGACTCATAACAGGTGGAAAGTGGATCCTTCACGCGACCGCCAATAAATCGCTCTGACACTACAGATGCCTCAGGTGCCCAAAATAACTTGGCGGACTCACTTATTTGGTTCTTGTTGCGAGAGTAATACGCATTGACGACGGCTGGCGCTGTGTTCCACACAGTTTTGTTGACTGGAGATCCCAAATGACTCTGCTCGACTCTCGTCACGTGACGCAATATGTTCAAAGTGTTCTCAAAATACAAATTCGGGTCTATGCAAACCTTGAACAAACATCGTTTTATACTTGTTGGTTCGTTGAGCAAATCTCATTCTGTTTATGAAATTATGAAAATATTCAACGCACATCTGTGAACCTGCCATCGAGATCGTATTTATCTAAAACGAAATCCGGGTAACCGATTCTCAACGCCATTGCGTCTACCTTGTCCTTGGCTAGTCTTTTAGTGTCGACATCTATCCACGTTGTTTCCTCGAGGATTTCCCTGAACGATTGCTGAATCTGTCTTGTCATAACGAGAGTCTGAAAGTGTTGAGTTGAGCGGTAACAATTTTAGTTAAAATCACCTTATTGGATGTACTTCTACATCATAAAAGATCTAATGATGATTGCCTTGATCATGGATAGACGATTTAAATAAAATCATACCACATTGTTTCATTTTCTTAACCCTAGAATTCTAGGCTAACTACGCGAGTAAAAATGACTCCACGTTAGTTCATGGGATTGTCAAATTGACTAATTTATACTTTTTAATGGCTCGTGACCCAAAGTAGAATCAAATCCATATTGAGTGTTGCAGGCACTTCAGTGAAAATCAAATCAAACTTCGAATCGATCATAGGTATTGTGACTTAAGCTCCAACCTTACCAGTAACATAGTAACATGGTCACTCCTTTTGATTATCCTGAACATTTATCAATCTATCAATTAATATTTTACTTTCATGACTTCAATACAGGTACACTACCAAAAATCATAATAAATTATATTTTGTTTTAGGAACTTCCGACATGGAAAAAGACCATAAATTAACCAATCCGGAAGAGATTTTGGCAATGCTGGAAGAGCAAGTAACGGCCCAAAGATGTTACCTGTAAAGTTTCGCTCCAAGTTGCTCAACGTTTCTTTAGTGTAATCCTATTTCGAGGTTTGCAATGACCTGAACATTTGTTTTTGTTCAACTGTAGGTAACATACATCATACACACAATAAATTTGATTTGTATACATAGCATATGTTCAGATTATCTGATAGCTCTACTCTTGCTCTGTGAAACTTATTCAAGGCTTGTTAAGTTACAAATACGGGATGTATGGAAATTAATTTTTATAAATTCTTAAACGGAAGTAGGATTTGAAAATGCCGTGTACTTAGTTTTATTTTGTACAATTAAGCTGAATTTTCATTGCCTAATGAAGCTTAAACTTTGAACTTGTGATTTACCCAGAGAAAGTAAAGTAAAAATTAATTTAAAAAAAAAAAAAAATTTGTCAGGAGATCAGACTAAAAATTACTTCATGTTAGCATTATCGGCCTAGTTGAGTCATGTTAGAATTGTAGGGTTAAGAAGTCTGATGTAAGAAATTACTTCCAGAAAGCGTTGGCTAACTGGTGTTCACACACTGTTATTCAACGCTCGACGGTATTCAGAGAAGATTTGTTCATGTTATAAAGGTGCATCGCCTTATTGGTTTACTAACATCATTCTTACTATATTCGTCGAAATATTTCTTCACGAACATAGCACCCACAGCCATTCCCATGTTGGTGTTTACTTGGGAGATACAGTTTTTCCATCTGGGAGGCGACTCTTCTCTTCCAAAGAGGATGTAATAAAATTTTTGTTTCGCTTCTTGAAATCGATCGTCCAAGTTGTTGACTCGGTGCCGAACGAACCGCCAAAGGAGATAATTTGATATGGTTCTGTGAACATAGAACGGATTCTCAATAAAGCCTTGTGCAGTAGGCTCAGGTCTGCTTGATATGAAAAACAATGCTAAACAGCGAGTCGTCAGCGTACAGGGACAGCTAGAGAAGCTTGGGCAAGTTCATGAAGTATTACCACAAAATGGATGTAACTTCCCTGGCCCCTGTGCTTTGACAGGAGACACTCCAGCTGCAGATGTAAGTCTAGCATTGATTTCCTCCATAACGAACCAAGCCCCAGAATCAGAAAATGGTTCTGGACATAGCCAAAGGCTTCTCCTGCTCTGAACATTCAGCCAAAAATAATCACGAACTACGACTAACGACGCTCCTGGAATGAGCGTCCATACAGTACTCAACCCAACTATTTGGCCACAATTTCTTTTAACGTCACGCAAGACTGACCAGCAACCAAATTGTACTAAGGCAGAGGTGTTTTTTCTTAATAAAATTTAGAGTACGTCTTTTGTACCTTGGTTCCGTCTTGCCAAGGAGTGACACCAAATCTTCGAGATACCGGAGAGCGAAAACAACGACGCTCTCGGTAGAATTACAAGGCCGCTCGAGAACGATTGACAAATAACGCTGCCAGTTGATTTGCGGTATGTATGATCTCAATTCCGCTACAGTCATTCTTTGATACAGTTCACTGACGTTTCTTCGTTCATCTGGAGCTGAAGTTATCTAAGAAACAAATGATCTCTATTCAAAGTTACAAATGCAAGTACACGAATTGGTTATTTTAAAAAAATTGCACCACTGAGGCATACTCAAAATGAAACTGGACAATCGCTTATTATAGGGCAGTCAAGGTGGGGACACTGGAGAACTCCCTCGTACACATATTTTTATTCAGGATCCTCGGGATGATACATAGGAAATATGATCATTGAGGGTGGCCAGCCTGTTGAAGAGAACCCCTAGATCACAGACCTGGTGAGGGCGGTCAAGAGCCCACTGATGGAGTGTGGCTGAATCAAAGGCCAAAATGAACTGGGGAGACATAGCATTTGTCAGTGTTGTGAGCTTGTGTGGAGCACCACTGAACAAAAGCGTTTTTAACAAAGCTGCAACACAGCACAGTCGGTGCAGCCTTGCGTGCAAAGGAAAATCTTGACGTCATCAGATAACGGGACGCTAGTGATGGCAGCAAGGAGCTATCAATCTAATATGAAGAGGAGTCGGCCAAGATGTGATTCTCGGGGTACACCAGAAGTGTGGGTGAAAGCCATTAGATACAGTACCATCCACCCTAGCCAATGATGTGCGTCCACCCAGGTAACATTTCAACCAGGAAAGAAGGCTAGAGACTCCAGAAATACGAGAATGGAGCAGAGCGGCAGTTTGTAAAAACTTTTAGAGATATCTGTGGATATGCAATAAACCTGGGCATCAAAGGCAAGAAGAGCAAACTCCTGGGAGGGCTTTTTCGGGAATTCATACGCTATTTTGGCCGAAGAAGTTGATGAGATTTGCCTAAAAAAGGAATCGATGACTGAATTCAGGCAAAATCCTTTGAACTTTCTGACCAACTGTGTACGCTAATTGCTTTCAACGATTTGTTTTCACCTTCCCAAGATTGCACATGCCACATTTTGTCACATGTCACATTTTGAACATCAATATTTTATTCAAAATATGAACTCTCAAGTGTTTTTTGACTTACTTTTGCCAGAGCCACCTCAAATTGGATGACTTCCTCCGCAACTAATGTTGCATTTACAGCTGGGGCTCCTAGCAGTGTTGCCACTTTAGCCATATAGTTCTTGTATGCTTCAAGGTACTGCAGGTTCGATGGCTGCAGATAGTAGTCTCTCGTCGGAAGACCCAAGCTGGTTTGATCCAGCTGAAATATTCAGCGTCAATATGGTGTGATAGTCACCGCGAGACAGACAAAGCTCTGTAAACGTACACTTACATGTATAACATACTGATCCGAGTTCTTGATGTCCGGTCCAACCCATTCAGAAATGAGTATGTCGTTGTTGAAAAGCCTCAACTGAGCCATCAACCATAACCAGTCAAATTTAGATGCGTCCCATTCAGGATCAAGCACCGGCCAACTGCCCAGCTTGTCCAGAAGTGTCGTCAGTGGCTTGGTACCCCGTTGCTCCAACACATCTGAAAAACGGATTGAAGTATAGTTTTAAGGGATTGAAGCGTGATGTATTAATCTTAGGATCTCCCTGGTATTTTCGTATTGGGACAGGAATTTGAAATGAATGACTGTCAATATATTCAACATTTTCCCACCCCTTAGGCCGGGTACACACGTTGAGGATTTCCGGAGAGGAATTCCTCTGAGGAAAACCTCAGAGGCGGCCGGAGCCGGACGGAGCATCCACACGACGCGCGAGGCCTTTTGAGGAAACTGTGTAGTTGTAGTGGCCGGAACCCCGGCCTCAGGCGGCCTTTCCAAAAATTGGAGAGGTCTGGCGGCCTGTACAGTCCGCCTCAACTGAAGGCCCCGTCCACACGGTTCGTCGGCCGGAGAGGTTGGCCTGAACGGGGAATCCTCTCCGGAATCCTCAACGTGTGTACCCGGCCTTACAGCGCAACCCTGTGATCTCAACTGTTTCCTGAGGGGCACAGTAGATCCACCGACTTCATTGATAAAATAGTTCTGTTTTTGATGTTTTCCCATTGATAGTACATCAATGAACAGCAAAGCGACGCAGAGCCTTATTATCAATGTACTGTAGCTCACCGTAGTTGACGCACGATTTGTACAGGTTTTTAGCTTTCATATACGCGACAGGCTCGTCGTCATTTGGGGGTTCTTCCAGCATCTCCTTCAGAATCAAATCGAGAGACTCCCTCAACATTTCAAACGTATCGTAAGCTCCTTTGTCTTTCGGAATGGGATTTAGTTTCGACCAGCGACCGCAAGCGAATTGATAGAAATCCTTGCACGGGTCGGCGGAGTTATCCATGTACTGCCTCATTAGTTTTCCTGAAATTCGAACATTGTATTATTCGTCCAGGCTTCCTTCTTTTACGATCGCGTTCGAAGAAGGGTTGCACCTTGTTCCGTCCGGATGGTCGCTTCGTCACCCTCTCCCTTCCAGAATGCGTGCTGTACTGCTGGCCCTGCGTCAGGATCCAAGTCGTCGAATATGATCGTGTCTTTTTCCGACTTGTCCTCGTCATTTTCGGCGCCTACCTCGGGTTCTTCGGGCTTCCCCCAAGGCGACCAATTCAGAACGTGTTCGAAAACGTGCTTGACCTCTTCTTTACCCCTGTAAAAGCCAGAAAATTGCTCTTATTTCAGGAAAAATGGGACGTGTTGAACCCTCAAGCTGTTTTGACTGTGAGTTGATGTGTATACAGCCAATTTATGTACCAATTATGATAACTCCATTAAATTTGAATGTCTCTTCATGAATTTGACGTATGCAGTACGTATCCTTACTTGGCAGCTGGGATATCTTTGGTTTTGACTTCTATTTGTTCTATTCCTGGTTGATCGCTGTTAGCGTCAGCCTGAAAATGAAGACAATTCGAAGTCAGCCATTCCCCCTTAACCCATTAGTGGGAGTTGCAAACATCGATTCTCAACCCCTTTTATTATGCTCATAGTGCTTATAAATTTCAAGATTCTTGATGAGTTGTGATGACGCACTTGAGAATGATGAGTTCTTTTGAGAAGTGAACTTACAACACGTAGTAGCATTCAGTCTCAATCAGAACTATAAATTATATTAAAACCTTGTCCAGTTCTCTCAGCTGCTCGTCTATTTCTTCTGAGCCCTTCGCGGACACGTTTCTGGATGCACTCAATCCGTTGATCTGAGCCGATCGTGACGTTTCCGAAAATCCCGTCGGCAATTTTGCATCTGCCCAAATTACCGAGTCGGTCAAGTTCAAACTTTTCTGAAATTGTCAACATTGAGCTCGGGTAGATAGGAATTCACTGTGATAACGGTGCCCGAGGATCATCTGAATCCTCAAGATAAACCTTCATTATATAGAGTAGCTTTTTGTACCTTGAGTGGGTGAATGATTTCCTTTTCTCTCAGATCCCGTCTGTTCCGTCCAATCAAGTATTGAGCTTTCGGTGGGAAGCAGTCGGTCTTGAATTCGAAGAAAAACGTGGCTCGGTTTGGGGTTTTCAAAACTCTCCAAGTCTGACGATGGAACTGAAAATATGAATTATGATTGGGGAACACAGGAGCTGAATGAGATTAGCCACCCATTTAACGAAATGGAAAATCCCTCGCTTATTTACCTGTCCGTGAAACTAATATCTCATTTTCCTCGTTCAATTCTCCTTGGTCATTGATAGACGAGCATCTGATGATACCTGCGATAAGGAACAGTAGCAAACCCGATGAAAACAACAGTCTCATTAGAAGTCGCTGCAATTTCGGATCGGACCTGTCGACAGAAAGCAATTGACTGCATTTCAAGAGCGAGGAGTAATAAGAGAAAACCCCCGTTGAATAGGTAGGTTTCTACTGGGGTTGAAGGTCAATTTTGTGATAAATGCTCATGGTACGTGAATAATAAGAGTGTAAACATCCCTGGCAGGGGTCCTGCGGGGAGCAGCGGTGTCCCACCTACAAAGAGAATAAAACTCCGAAAATTTGAATTTTGGTGCATTCTGATAGATTCAATTAAAAACCAGCTTCATACCTTCTTTATGGCAGGTTCAAATTAGAGATCAACGACTTCTCTGTGTGAATTGATGCTACAAACTTGTTGAAAGAGATGATTAAGCAGTATGATCTATTGATGCATGGGCAGTGGTTATGGCATTTTGGGTACAGCGCCTCAGTTGCAATAACAAAAGGTCATTGGCCAAGCCTGAGTAAAGTCTCCTTGTCTTCTCAATGATGGATTGGTGTGAGTGAGCATGCTGTCACCACTTTTTTTTTTAGCAGTTCTGTAGCTCAAAGCTGACAGCTATAATGATGTAGGTATTTCGAGATCCAGAAGTGTGCTAATAATAATGCTTATCTAATGCGTGAATTGTTCCTAAGTCAGTTGTCGTTTAGTTCACATAATTGAGTACAGAAATATGAGATTAAAGTTCGGCCCCGCATTTGAACCTGTTGTTAGTAATAAAGGAACGTAATTATTGTAGGTGCCCACACCATTTTTCAACCAAAAAATACAATGGTATCAATGGTTATCTGGCTGTACTATTTTGCTTGCTTACTTTTTTCACCCCCCCCCCCTCCCCCGCCAATTTATGGAGTACATTTTCAAATGTCTGTACTTTGAAGAAGTCTGCTCAAGAATACCAAAGCTTAGCACGTAGCTTCTGCTCTCGCTAGATTGAAATTTGGAAAAAGCCCTCGCATCAATCTGTTACTTGACGAGCAAGAGACAAAGCAAATCTCGCTTTATAACGAAAACCTGAAAAAGAACAGGGAGGTCATGTCGCGACTTATTAACTGCATTTTTCTCCTAACAAAGCAAGGACTCCCGTTTCAAGGGCATGAGTCAGGCTTTTCTCTCAATAATGGATACTATTTCAAACTAATATATTTTCTGAAAGTTTATGACTTGTCATTGGTCGATCATATGAATTCTGCAACCTTTTCGGGGGGATCTGACACCTCCGTGAGGGTAAATTTAGTAGGAGACTTGGGATATTGTGGGTGGAGTGCAGTACCCACCATTCAGACTGTTTTAAAGCCTTACTGTGAAATCTTTAGTTACGTATCCAAGTAATTATTTTATAGATAATTACGACTAAAATGGCAATTCCATTGTATACCAAGAGTTGCCTAATTGGCCGCATGCGAAAGCGAAATTGAGGTGAGCACATATACAGTAAAAATTACAAAAAATGTTCAATGGAAACTTTCAGCCGTAACATTCGACTCTCGAAAATCTGAAAATTTAAATTTAAATATTAATTATTCAATCAATTAGTTAATGTGTAGTTACTGAAGGAATTAAATTAAATAAGCATAATTTAAAATTAAATTTTTTGAGCTTTTTGAAGAAAATATCCGCGTGTAACTTTACCCTCATTTCCTTAACCCTCTGCCTGAATCATACCTTTTTGTCAATCCGTACGAGAAATTTGAATCTGCCGAATTTCGCGGAAATAGTCAAAGTTACCTAACTGTACGATAGAAATTACACGCTTTCAAGTTAAACCCCTTGTATGGACGCGAATTGGGCGGGGAAATGAGTTGTGCGGTTTTGAAACCGTGTGAAGTTATTATTGGGGGATTCTACTCTACATAATACGTACATGCAAAATATTGTATTTTCAAAGAAATACTCATGCTACACTGCTAACTTCGTTTTACTATATTTCTCTTACTCAAAACCACAGTTGACTTTTTAATGACAACTTTTTTGACTTATATTAAATAATATTTGAATAATCAACAATCAGCCTTTTGTTTGTATGCCTAAGTTTGATATCTAGCCAGAAAATTTGAAAAATTTTGATTCAAGACGCCCAAAATTGAGTCGCCAAAATGTCCGTCCGGCTTCCACGCCGTTAGAAGTAGGTATTTTTCAAGAGGTTTAACATTTAGGCAAGTGACTCCTTTCCGGCTATAATTGGTGTTTGAAATCCGCCTAATCTCCGAAAATTGTGACTGGGTGGGCGTGAAAATGGGTTTTTGAGATTATGGGGATATAGGCACGTGGGGTATCGTTTTCTTCATTCACTTCCAGGTAATTCCCAAATCGAATTTCGTACAGTGGAAGTGGATCGAGAGGGTATTTTTAAAATGGATTTTTGGAAAAAATATGATACATTTTTCCAAAATTAGAAATAGGCAGGTTGGTACCTAATCAGGAGAATCAACGCAGAGAGGCTCACCTTGGTTCAGGGTCGCTGCTCGAAGAGATGCCATCTTCCCAGTGTGTGAAGTCAATCAAGGTCGCTCGTTTTTCTCCCTGAAACGCATTTTTTGGTTGAAAACCGATGAAATTCGCATAGCACGGAAAACGATGGATGGTCCACTTCATGCATCCCGGCTCCCTTATTACCATTATTTTTAGAATGTCGTCGGAGAAGCCTCACAGCAAAGGAATCCCATGTTGGGCTCGTTTCGAAACGTGTTATCGCTCTCGCTGGGCCCTGGTGGCGGTGTCAAACTGTGTAAATCCCCTTCGGAGGGCAGCGCGAGTCCAAGCGTACGAAATGGGACACTTCCTCACTGAGGTTCAAGTCGACACTCGGGCAAGACTGACCTATTAATTTACTATGGGAATGGATTTGGCCTTGAATTTGTGAGAGACTGTGAAGAGCTGTCTCTCCAGATCATCTGAATTCACTTATGGCGAATGTAGAGGGGAAAAATCCATTTTTGAAATGTGAACATGCTCGTTCCGAATGGAATTCCCGATAGAAAATTCACCAGGAAACATTAAATTACAAACTACTTAGCAAATGTGCGTTTCCCACGCGTAAAACTTCGACTCAAGTTCTGATCTGAATCTCACATCTGACGAGTTACTCAATTTTATGTAATAAATTGATGTAGCTCGCGTCGGTGGCAGGAATATTCTGATATAATTCCAAAGAATGTATTAGAAACGTAATAATCCTCACATTTTCTCAAATACGTGTCATTTAAATTTCCTCATAAAATCGAATATCAATCATTTTGCTACACTATCCCGAAAGCTCGAAGGTTTTTTCACTCTATTATGAAATGAAGAACTGTACGAATTAATTAATGAATAACATTTTTGCTGGCATCCATAAAATATTTAAGGAGAACCATAATTTAATTGAAGTAAGCTATGATCAGTGACCGTCAGCGGAGGTTCCATTTTGAGGTTGTTAATACGTACTATAAACCCATTGGCATGCTGATTCTCATTGTTTGTTTCCTATGTGCTCAAATACAATTTTTTCTTTATTTTAATTAACTTAATTTTACTATGACGTTACATAGTGTTCTTATTACAATGAATTATAATACAAATATTTTCATCTCTTGTTTGATAAGAATTTTGTGAAGGTATGTTGGATGACAACCTAATTTTCTTACATTGACGATACGTATAATGGGCACCTCATACATAGTGCATTTTCCCATAATTTCTTCGTTAGGTGAGGAAATACATAATACGAGCTCAGGTGAAACAAATACAGATCGAGGCATGAGTGTGAGGAAAGGCGTTTTTCAAATGTTAGTTCTACCTAACTTACGAAGCTGAATCGATTCTGATTGTGCAATGAATTGGCGAAAATAATTTTAATGCCAATAATTCAATGTCAGTGCGACAGTTTTAGCGTAGTGCGGGCGGTTACGTCATAAAAATTGTCAAATTAATGTCGGTGTATTGATGTTGAACGCCCGGTGTTAACAATGATGTTTTGCCTTCGACGTCAGAACCCCAAGCTGTAGGGACAACTCCATAAACGACTCTACCGGCTGTTAAGCGAACTAGTCTGACTGATTAGTTGAAACTTTGTTCGCTAAGCGGGCAGACTAACATTTTATGCACCTATCAATTAGAGGAAAATTAAACCCTCTCCTTAATAGAGTTCAAAAACCTTGATGCTCTTTACAAATATGTGCAATTTGTGTCACATTTACAACAAATTTGATTGGTGCACTGACCTAAACTGAGCTTATTCGGCTCAAGATACCCTACGTTCTACTCATGAAAATACTGGATCACAACACATGCCTGCTTTGAGTCGTAGAACTACAACTATAACTAGCTACGAGATGAAATTTATTGAGGCCTAGAGTCCAAATGTACTCAACATGCAATAAACAGCTTCCACCGCTCTAAAAGTTTTTCACCAGTATGCAACAACAAACACTTTTGGAAGGATTATTTGTTGTTTATACATAACAAATAGTGTAATATTTCCTTAAGAATATTAAGCCAAAGTTAATGTTACCTTTTGAAAGTTCAACGACCAAAATTCTCAGAGGGTTCTCTCGAAAAGTCTAACCGCGGGACTAACAGCTAGTTAGTGGTCTTCCACATCCACTCAAGTTCGAGAAAAAACGTTCAAAGACAACTTTTCAAATAACAACAGGTATTTTATTGTTGTCAAACCCCTCAACAAAAGCGTATCTCCGTGGAAATGCGTCAATTCAAAACATATAGCAACGTTTACTGCGGTTTACATAAAGATCAACTGTAATTTATCGTTTGGCCAAACGGAAATTCCTTCGTATTCCAAATTTTCCAAAAGGTAGTTTGTGTGTTTTTTTTTCCATTTTTTTCCATTTCCTAAAAAAATATATACGTTGTATGAAGGGGAATGGAAGTGCCTGAGAGCGCTCAATCCATAAAACATCGAGGAAAACATCGATGTTTCGATAAATCGATTGTTTCGTAGTATGGAACAAGTAGTTATTACATAATCATTAAGTCCCTGTACGCCTTATTCTTTTATCTCTAAATGAATACAAATGTAGCTTTTTGCAGGCGTTTTGAATATAATGTGAAAAGCACGACGAGAAAGCCCAGCAGAAACTCAGGAAAATATGATGAATTTGAAGTTGAAGATTTGAATACAAATTGCAAACATACATTTTTTGTAATTCCTACAATTCGAATTGAACACATAGTTGTTTCTTGGAACAGATAACAAAACCAGAATAACTAAATTTCAGATATGACACTTGAACGACAAAAAGAAAAGAAGAAACATCGATGTCCGGTTAAACAAAGTCGATGTCGGAAACCACTGAAGTGCATACATCAATTTTTTGAAACATCGATCACATAACTTTTAGTACACACCTGGAGAGCTGAACTTCTCCCAGCAATATATGCCTCTTGAGTTATATCCCTCACTAATTTAGAATTTGTTAAAGAACTATCAATACTAAAAATTCATATGCGAATATACAATGTAGCAACCATTCTGGCCAAGTATGAGCGCGTAGAATCCACTTCATTGGTTTCCTGAAAGCCTACCAGCAGCAGTGTGTCTCAATTCTTGGTACCTTCCTCGGCCGATAAAGTTGGAGAAAAAAAAACAACCATGCTGTTTTCCTGTTGTTTATTACTTCAATCACTGTATACAGTAGGTAGGTAATGTTGTTTGTCCATTTTGATGAGATTTAAGTATTATAGGAAATTATGAGCAGCTCAATACACATACAAGATAATGTTATTTACAATAATAAAACATAAAGTATAGTATACCCACAGAGAAAGTTATAATCTTTGAAATTGAAGAACAATTTCGGTCCCGACGGGGAAACGAAATGTAATAAAATCTGCATGCTCGCGCAAAGTCAACAAATACCTCTACAATTTAGAAGGGGAGTAAAAGCGAAATTTGTCTTGTTCCTTACGGATAAGGATTAATCAACAAAGTTAGCAGCTACAAATAACAAGCTTTAAATTGTTTACCAAATACTTCAAACGATAGTATAACATTCAATATTATAGGCTCGATTTGTAGGCACTACTTTTTGTCCGAACCATGAAAAAGTAGATAAGTAGGTACATAACGCTCGTTCTGCGAAAAAAAAAAACAAAACAAAAGAAACATTATACAGACACCTTTTTCATGTTGCACAGATAAACATTTACATGAAGCCTTAAAGTAAATGGTAGAATTAAATTGAGGGACCTGGCGCGTCAATAATAGAGAAGGTTATTAAATTTAAATCAACATCTGTCTGAGAAAGTCTTTCTTGACTCGATGAAATGTGGCTCAAAATTAAAATCAATTTGTAAATAATGTGAATCGTTTTTCTAAATGCCCCTAACAAACTAGTAGTTTTCTCATTAAAGTGAAAAGTGATTTAAACAGTTAAATGAGAAAGATGTAGGCTGTCCTGTATGTAGGGGTTTGGGTTCATGAATTGTAGACAAATTTCTCTTTGAATTTTAAAGTATTTGAAATACTATTGAAGCACCTTTCCACAGCTTTTAGCTTGCAAGGGCTATTGTGAGGGCACTATTGTATAGGGGGTACTATTTTAGGGGTTTGTATAAGCAATTTTGGGTGGAATGGAAAACAAATGGTAGGTGAATATGTGAGGGTAGGGATAATACTTATAACAGATAAGACAGGCTCTACTGTATTGGAATCCCCTAGCCCTTGGGGGAGGGGGGGAGGGGGATCAGTAATGGATAAAGACTGAGAAAAGGTGAGATAACAATGGGCAGAAGCCATCAGGAAGGAGGGGCTCGGGGGAAATACAAGAATCCATTCAGGTTAAAGGAAGCCTCGGTGCTAGTCCTAATTGAGAGGAGAGCAACAGGCACCCTCAGTTACTATGGAACTGGGGAAACATGAAGCACCAGGATTGTGGACAGTTGCCTGGCTGCAAACTAAAACTGTGGCTATGCTGGAATCCACAAGGGGGGGGGGGAGTAATGAAGCAGCTGGAGGAGCTCCCCCCCCCCATTAAACCCATCACTCAACAGGCTGCGATTAGTGCAATGGTAAGACGGTAAGAAAATGCAACAAGAGCCCGCAACGCTGAAAGAAATAAAGGTCATACTCCTCGTTTGTAGACAAGCCGAAGAGATGACCAATACAATAAAAAGGTAGCGCCGGGAGTGGCAGCAGTATGCGAAGAAGGGCATCCAAGCTCGGCTGGAGGAAATTATTGTCCATGAAGAGATCAACTCTGGGGGTTGTTAAGCTACAGCAATGCTCATTCAAGAACAGGCTAACAGAAAGGGTAGAAAAGATCCAAAAAGGGTCTCAGTGTTTGGGAGGATGGAGACCATTCAGAGAGAATAGCTAACCCCCTTCAGGAAATAAGACCTCCCCACTTGTTGAATTAGCCCTCAAGGTTTTCTTTGCTGTGTTCTACATGGTAATAACCTCAAAACTACCCATACGCAACAGGTTTATATAAGTAATAATTGATTTCATCGTAATTGAATACTCACATTACAATATTTCTTTTGCAGACTACAAAAATGTCTACCTATTCGATTTAAAACTGTTGGGGTCTCTTAAATTTCTAGGCACAGGAAAGTCTGAAATAAGTACATATTAATTTATTCATGAGGTCAGTAAAATACATTGGTGATCAATCTTCGCTTTTGGATCAATTTAATGTGATTAGGACTCAGTACCATAGCATTACAGACGATTCTGATTAAATCAGACACCATTTAAGCAAGTTTTGAACACTAATCCATATGTTCTACACTTAGAGAGCCAAATTTAAAAATATGGGATGATAACACCAGATAATATTTAAATATGAGGGGAGTTTAGCGGATATTAGAGAAGACAGCGCACTTTTTGACTTGAGAGTGGATGGTAAACTTTCAAAATACAGGATGGGGTGTACCCAATGTTCCCTGAAAAATCATCCACAATATTTTGGATGTATCTGACATCATTTGCCCCTATCATAGTTAATGACAACAGCATCAATGAAAACACAAATTGACCATTTTCAGACCCATAGGTACACCCCATTGATGTGTATCAAATTTGCAGGAAAAGAAGGTTGAAATAGTTGTTATTTGTTTTACTGAGCAAGAAAGCTTTTCATAACAATCGCTCTAACAGAGAGAAATGAGGCGTTTCTTGCGACTTTCAAGAAATAAGGATTAAGGAGAAGAGAAAAAATTTTCAAGATTGTTACCGTCAATATCACTATTTCGACATTTTGAGCTGAATGCCATCTAGTCAGTGCCAGATCAGAGTGAAAATGATAATGATGCAGAGAAGAGGTTTTGACAACTGAAAATTTGACTCATTGATTCACCATCGAACTGGGTCCAAACAAAATAGGTAGGTTGGACAAAACCCACAAAATTTGGATTTCCCGAGCAATTTTGTTCACACGAACTCTTGAAAACCCTCATGAGACATACGTCGGTCGATTCGTGTAGCCAATACTACAATAAATCTGTACACGAATTAAGTCAATTGATATTATTACAATGTGACTAGTTTCTCCATAAAGACAAAGATAAAAAGACTTCACCTCCACCTTTACGAAGGCGGCCTCAACTTGTGCTAAACCAAAAGTGGCGAATGCCAAATTGAATAAGTAGATTATTAGGTCGGAAATACTCTGGATTTTTTTGTTTGTTCGAAACGCTATCTACTCAACATTATTCCTACGACGAAGAAGAAAGCTGAAATACCCATATGGAACTTCTTTATGATTTCTAGTTTCAATTTTCTCGACTTTCCTATTAATCAAAAGGACAGAGCCATTAATTTTACACGAGACAACATGGACATAAATTTAGTTAATCGTTTTTATCAACGGTTGATGTTTTCAAGATTTGTTAGGCTACAAAATTAGTGTTAACATCGTCACTTTTTACGTAATTATGAATCCCATTGCAGAGATTTTATCCTTTGAACGGCCACACGTAACGTAGGGCGTACAATATGAGAACTCAAAACACCCCGTGGGATGTACATTGTAACAACTAAATATATAAAATTACGTTATTTTTATATGTAGCTATATAAATATGATTCACATACAATATACTTCTTTTAGAAATTGTTTCAAGTCTTAATATAAAGTTCAATTATCACATTCTTTTTTAAAATCCCTTTCTTTGTTTAACGGAGGTGGAAATATATATTGTTTTTCTTCAAAAAATTAATTTGATATGCAGTCTTAGTGGTCAAAATGGAGATCTCGGATGACGCTTCCTTTTATCCATAAAAAAATAAGAACGTGTCAAAAATAAGGGAGGATCAACTAGGCCCAACACCGATTTCTTAAGAAAAAAATTCATAGTAATGATAGAGAAGCCAGAAGGTTCACGATTTTCTTTGTGAAAAAGACGATATAACATTTTGGCACATCTACATCTTGCAAAAAAATAGCTTTATATCTCTGCAATAGGAAAACAACGTTTCTCCATACGTCATGCATTTTCTCACTTCATCCAATACAGGTGTTATCAATCTACTCCTATCTCCTACTTGGGACCCGAGGTGGTAGTGAAGTGAATGTATGTTTCGTTACAGTAGTTTTGTTTGGTCTGCAAGGGTTGAAAGGGCGTCAGAGTTTTTGCAATGTTATATCATTGACATAGTTGAAGTAGTTTTACATCTGAAAGCATTGACTACTTTGAAGTTGACTAACATTGAATTAGCAAACAATGAATGATGTATAGACTGCCATATAGCTGGTTTTGTTGGTCAATTCCTCGATACTTTTGCTCTTACAGCCTGCGCTCGCAGGACAGCCAAAATGACATTCTTTGACAAATCTGAAGTTGTGAGCTATCAGTTGTTTACAGAATGAAATAAGATTCTACACGTTGGTGCTGTTAACTTCTCATAATATGCGTAGACAATGTAAGCGCTGATCACAAATCAAAAAGCAGCTCCAACATGATACAACTGTCCATCAATTTGTCTGATATCTGACGTTAGGTTAAATACTTACCCGCGAGTCTGTCGTTCTCATGTTCTATTCATAACTTATGCAAGACCTGAGTGAGAATTCTGTTCTGTGTTGGTCTTGCGGGCATCACCGTCTATCCTACCAGACTATCAATTCTAATACAACACCCAAACACAAATCATCCCCTTGGCACCTTTAGAACTCAACAACACAAACAAATATCTCTTTCATCGTCGAATCACCATCGGGTCCCACGTATTTGACTGCAGTTAGGTTAAAGAAATAACGAGAAAATATTTCGTAATATATAATATGAAGAAATTTAAACTACAAGATGGATAAAATCTGTATCGAGTTTGAATTTCTTCTCGAGATGATACATGTAGCTCTACAATAATACACAACTTCATGGAATCGATTTTTGTTGAGGTGAAAAATCGACGAATGACAAGTTTTCTGTGCGATTCGCTTCTCGAAGAAAAAAATATTATTTAATGAAATACTTCACCAAGTGTTGAAAACACGTTCAAAGCGATGTAACTCAAAAATACGAGTGCGAACCCAAAATAGAATCAAATCTAAAACAAACGAATTTAGGCAAATGAGCGTTTAATTTAACCTAAGAGTGTGTTCAGCCGGAAATTACTCATTATCCATGAAATAAGAAAGAACTTAAACACGCTTGTATTGAACCAGATGTAGCATTCTTCGCCTTATCACTAACCACAGCCAGAACTAATTTGAAGGTAAAAATAAAGCCTTTGTCGTACTGGCAGGATGACCCTCCTGAACACACCCCAATTTGACAATGAATGATTTATACAAAACATCGATCGCATCAGTGAATTCGCCTAGTAGCCTGAATTTAATACATCAAAATCGGAATTTAATAAACTTAAACTTTCATTGTTTTAAATATTTTGAATCTGACGTCACGAACAATCAAAATGGATTAAATCAGGATAACTCACTAGCATGGCGTTGCTTGAACAAAATAGAAAAAAGGGGACGTAATGGCGGTAATTAATACAACCCCCCTTCCTAACCATCATTCCATTTCTTATAAACACGTTAACACAACTGTGACGTAAGTGCCCTAGCAAAATCTACAACTTTCGGCCGAACACGAGCCGTAATTCGGCGTTCTAACGATTCAAATAACTCGATATAATTTTCACCTGTAAAAACAACGAATACCTTATGTTTTTTTTTTTAAATTTTACCATACAAATATAACGATCTAAACAACTTTGGGTTTTTAATGATTAGACTTCTATCCATATTTTTCTTTTTATTATTTCAAGTGGAAGTCACAACAAATACTAATGATTCGATCAACTACTTGTATTTTTTTTTTTTTTAATTTGTTATCTCTTCCAATGGGAAAAAGATGAAGTTGTCTTCTAATTTTCCTCTAGACGCCTATAGTCTAATCTAGCTGGAATTTAATAGATAAAAAGTTTAGGGACTAGCGGAGAGTTCTGATATCCTCTAAACCAATATCCCAAGAGAAACAAAAACACAATCGTCCTTTTGAAAAAAAAAATAATAATAATAATAAAATAAAATAAAATAAATTGAAAATTTCCGTGTAATACCTCATTTATTTGTAGGAAACTCTAGTTTTTGCCTAAATCTATAATTACATTCGACAAATTCGAGCTTAAATGGGAGGGGGTAGGGGGAGGTTAATGGAAAAAAGAAGAAAAAGAAAATGGAGCTGGTGATGTCGTAAAAATAATTGATTTTTTTTTTAATTTAATTTTTTTTCTAGCTTTGTTTTCTTTTTCTTTCCCACTTATTGCTGTTCTTTACAGAACGGAATGAAATACTAGATTAGTTAATATGGTGATTAAGGGGATGGGGGAGGGGAGGGTTACGAAGTGACTGTCATGTACGATGTGCACGTGCAAGGCGGAGAGAGGATGGGGGCGTAGTAATAGCCACCGGCGTAGATCAGAGTTGGAGGGACATAGCGGCATTGCTCATTGCAGAGAACCTGTGGGAAAAAAATAATACAATTGAGATGGAGAAAATTTAATTGAGATGGAGAAAAGTAAATAAAAAGTAAATCTTGGGGAAAAAATCACTAACTTGTTATTTTAAAAGAAAAAAACAGTTTTTGAACGATCAGGATGGACGTTTTGAAATCATCTGAACCGCCTAAAATTCTCTCTCATTAGCCTGATATTAGCTGCTGACATCTATGCTGCAGTAGACAACACTTCTGATGGGCCAGACTGGACAACAAGTTTTACAATCATGTTGCTGACTACTTGGATTGAAGTAGTCACTGAGGATAGCAACGCCGCTGATTGGCTCATCTGGTATAATGAGTTTTACCCTTGTGTTGCAGACTACATAAAATAAAGTAAATTTTGCAGTTAGCAACTCTTCTAACCAGGCAAATAGTTTTGCAATCGTATTGCTGACTAGTGAGAATGAAGTTGGCCCTGAGATGGGCAAATCTGATTAGCCAGTCTGGAAAATAACTTGTGGAAATGATTAACTACTTTAAATGAAGTCAATTCTGCAAATGGCAACACTTTTGATGGTTCAGCCTTGTCAAAATAGTTTCACAATTGCTATTTGGAACTACTTTTGTGCAAAGAGCTGACATTTTTATTGATGGAAGGTCGATGTCAAATCGAAAATTTCGAACAAGCTCTTCATCTCTTCAAGGCAGTCCCTTAAAGGGTTCTCTTCTAGCGATTTGATTCTCATTGAATCTCAATGACGAATTTCAATTTTAACATGTTTTTCCTTGTATAATCTCAGTTTACAAGAGTTTTTCTTTGTTAGTGCCACTATTACAAAAAATACAAGGCAGTTCCTCATAACCCCAGAGATATTTTGGTAACTAACGGAAAACCAACAACAGGATTACAAAAATGATTTGAGATGGAGAAGGTTGGACGGAGCAAGTAAAGTTGCGTCGAAAATGAAACTCACCTGGCAAGCCAGTTCCTCGATGAGGCATAAAGTCTGTCGCCGCTCGTGGCCCATGAGACAGACTGTGGACTCCTCGACGACCGAGTGCAGAACCATGAGATACTGGTATTTGAGACTTTCCTCCTCAGGGCCGACAAAATGATTCCACAAGTAGTTCTCGAGTTTGGCTCTTTGCTGACCAATGTCGGGGAAATCGATGAAGAACCTCGAGCACATGTACCTGGTGAGAAATGAAAGACGTTAGGAAGTACTAAAAATGGAGTACCAGAAGAGTAAAAATGGCACAAAACTGTACAAATATTGACCAAACAGTCGCTCCATTGAACATTACATGGGCGACAGTGGCCTAGACTTCAAAATTGAATGATATGAGTTCTGGCTAGTTCCCACCAAAATCGAGAACAATGTCTACATCATCAATGATGGATATAGTGGATGAATATTGGAGGGCTAATAATGTTGTTTCTGATGGTTCGTTACTTTAGCAGCCTGCTAAGTAAACACTTAGCTCACTTTTTATATTTCGCGTTTGCAGTATTGATATTTAATATGAATCAATGTTACACATAGCATTTATGGGCCTTGGCGAATCGATTTTGTATTGTTTTCCTTTCTTTTCCAAAAATCTCATTTTATGGCTATTTTGATGGGGCGCCTGATACTCATTCTAAGTTACCTGACAGATCAGTTACTAACACCTGCGTCTGAAACTGGTTCTTTGAAGGTTTTTTTTTCTCAATATTTTGACTTCATTCCCATTAAATTATCTGGCCAGTATTAAAATACCTCGTAAGTAGTCCCTCTATCCGACACCCCAACATCCTCAGGGCACCCTAAGCTAAAATCACTAGCACAGTTAACTTAGAGTCACTAAACGAAGTCCGCATAGGACATAAATTTAAGAAAGGAATTTTGAATTGTGGATACAAAAAGTACTGTTGTTATGGGGACATTCTAAAAACCTTGTGGTGCAACCAAATTTGCCAAGGCCGATAGGATTCTTAAGCTGATTATCAAAGAGATCCTTGGTCTAGTGATAAACCAAAAGGAGTTTGTTATTTCAGCGTGAATAACTTGTTCTTTACAAAATGTTCGTTTTTCTGCTAGAGTCATCTTTTACCTTTCAAGGATTTTTATCCGTTCCGGATCAGCCGGTTTGTAGGACCTGACTAGGAGGTTGCAGTACTTGAGGAGTCCTCCTCCTCTTATCTCTTCTGGATGGCGGGTGGCGATGAGTTTCTTGTGCAGATGGTACAAAGCCTCTTGAAAGTCGCCGTAGACGCTCTCACCAACGACCGTGGGGTAGAAATTTTCACCTATAGCCAATTCTGAACAGTCGTAGAAGAGGAGGAGAGAATCCAAGACGATTTGGAACGAGTCGACAGAAAATTCGAACGGGCGTTTCATCGAGTCGACGAACTTGAGTTCAACGTTCCTGTGGCCTCGTGAGTTCCCAAGGGAGATCAGCGACCAACGGTCACCATCTTGGTTTACCTATAGAAAAGAATAAACCTGTTAGTTCTGGCAGTACACAATATAAAATGGCAGTTGGGATAAATATCAATAAAATGTGTAGATTCAGCTCTAGGCTGCAGCCATAACTTCAACTTTGAGCTCAGTCAGTCCTGAACCTCCCTTGGTCAAAAGGACCAGGGATCTGATTGGAGAAGCTGCTACACCTTAACACAACCCAGGGAATTCAATTCTTCAGCAGCGGATGGCTCAATTGAGTCACGCTTACATCTGCCTTTGAAAATTAGCCGCCATAAACTGTTTTCCAGAAGAATCATATCCGAATTTAATTCTCCTCCAACTTTCCACATGAATTCGATGGTTAGGAATAGATGCGTCCGTACCATGGCATCGGGAGCGTATTTCCTATCTCTCATTTTTCATCGATAAATTGATATCTTTGGCTGAAACATCGACTGCAGAGAGTGGATGGATTGTTTTCCTTCAAGGATTTATTACATATACTTGAAAACTTCGCCGCAGGCATCGATTTTTGCTCTGTTGATAGTTTTACTAGTTATCTTGTGGTAACTCTTCCTTTTCACTTCTTTCTTAGGGATGCAGTTTGACATTTCGCGACCTACCTTGACCATTTTGCCGACGTAGGCTTCTTTCATGGAACAAGTGGTGATCCTCTTGCGACTGACTCCTTCGGGAAGGAGGTCGAAGAGCGAGGAGAGGACGGCCGTTTTGACTCGATCGAAATTCCGCCCAGTTGACAATTCGACTCCGAAGATGAGGTCCAGGTCGTTGTAGGGTGACGACTCGGTAGCCAGCACGTGCGACGCTGCTCCGCCGTTAAGCCTTATATCACGCACCTGAGAATAGATAAGGGCGAATAAATCTACGGTAAAAAGTAAGACGAAAAGAGAGAAAGACGGCGTAATTTGAGAGGTGTTACGATTGACCCAGTTGGATCAATTCAGTACAATTCCAATACATTCCGGACCTGTCCCCAATCAAAAGCACCCACCTGGTAGAAGTTGCCTCAAGTAAACACTCGACCTAAATAAGCTTTGAGGCCCTTTTCTCAACCGTCGAATTCAGAAAAGAGGAAGGGACGAGAAATCAATTGATAATATCGAACTTGAAGTGACTCCCAAATATATCCTTGTACTATGATGGAGGCCTTGCTACGGTGAATCAATCCCGTCCTATCCCTGAAAATAAGCAGCGATTTGGACATCTCAGAAGTCGAAGTCATCATGGAGACCTACCAAAACTTCCTCACCACCATCATTCACCACAGAAATCCTCTTTGAAAACTTCACCCTACACCAGCCTCTTCGTGACAATAGTCGACTGAAACGGAACCACCTTGCTGACCTAAGACCGAACAGCACCCCATAGGACTACGACTGTGTATATTGTGCCTAGTACAGTGCAATAAATTGCCGTACTTATCTCGTATTGCAATGTATTTATAGTAATACAATAAAGTTGTTGTTAAAATAAAATAAAAAATTTAAAAAACAAGACTATTTTGGACACTTACTTTGAGACCAGCGCCACCGCTCCTCGCGTCAGCCTCCAATTTACTGCGGACGACGTTGACAAGGTCCTTCAATTTGACTTCGAGGGTTGGAAAATTGCCTCGGCCGTGGACGCAGACAACTTCGTCCATGAGATCGTTGAGCCGTCGAACTTGCTCGTAAGAGAGGACCGCGAGTCGCTGCTGACCTGAGGGGCTGAGAGGGCAGCCGCCTCCGCCCTCGCTGTCACCGGTCAGGCCCTCCATGCCTCCGGGCACCCTCCACTCGCACTCCACCTCCAGCGATCCGCACTGAAACAGAAACAAAAAAAGTCAGTATAATAAGCCAAAGCAACTTTAGGATTCTCAGGGGAAATATAGATATTGAACCATTTACAGAAATGACGCCTCGTGGAGTAGCTGATACACACATCAATAATTTAAAGTACTCGTAAGTTCGAAGAGTGAGTACCTACCTACTTTTAATAAAAGTGGACCTATATTTCCACACCCCTTACACACGGCCTAAAAAGAGTCTGAATATCAATTTTTTAAAAATAAATTTCCACTGCTGAAACCGTATTTAGTGGACAATTTGGCTATTGAAACAAAGATTGTTCAAATTTCAGGCAACTCGGATGTATTCACTTCAGGAGCGAAAACATTTTGTTGTTAATAAAAAAATAATCCATCAAATGGCGACTAAATACATTTTAAAACGCATGGTAAACCTTTGGCCGTCAGATTCAGTCTAATGGGCACTTTGAGGCCTGCTAAGTTCAGAAAAGTCGAAAATTTCGACTACCTACACGAAACTAGTAGGTGAAGATGCTGTAAAAGCGTGATTTTGATGCCTATGACGCTGTAGTCATGCGTTTTTACCCAATCCCCCATTCTGCCAAGATGTTGCAGTAGGCCTCCTCCAATTACTACAGTAGGGAACTTTAATATTTTCTCCGTTTGAGAGCACATTGTTTCTTGTTATTATCTCTGATTAAAAACGTCAAGATTTCATGCCAGAGGTATGTGTCTTCAAACTGCCCAGAAAATGTGACACTTTTTGTATCGAGATGCTCAAATTCAAAACCCAAAATGTCCTAAAAATCCGAAATTTTGTTAACGAACTCTCTTCCAGCTGTCATTGAAACTGTTTTTGTGTGACTAATTACATAGAGTTTGTACGCTTGCCAGAAGCGGAAAATTCTGCCATCATGAGCCACTTGAACACCGCACGCCCATTTTCGCCTGTCTAGTTGAATTTATCGACTCAACGATGAAATGAAGTTCGATGGTCGCACGAAGAATATATAAGCAGTTCCGGCGGACCTGTCAATCACGTTGTTTTAACAGGATGTTTTGCATTCCGTTATCAAAATGAGTCCAGCCGAAGCTCATACCTCGTTCGCACACAGGGGCCCTCAACCGGTCTGGGCAACTTTTCGCGATATGACCGACTATTGCGACAAAAAATCAGATCCATAGTGGCAGGGTTTAAATAGAATTTAATTTCAGAGAAATGATAACCTGTTATTTCGGTTCTGTATGGGAACGTTGGAGCGTTTGAGACCTTGCGTTATGACAACTTTTAATCACTGGCTCCCAAACAGCTTACATAACCTGAGTATTGAGTCCCTTATAACCTGAGTCGGTAGTTGCTAATCAACTACACTCCAGCAATGCATTTTTGACCACCTTATATTGATGGACCTACTACTACCTGACCAGCAACTAATCCCCGAAAATTTGAAGCGAAATGGATCAAAATTTGGGCCAGATACGGAAGTCAATTCACTCAGGAGGTCTTGAAACGTTCAAATACTAGCACATATAAGAACTATTTGATTGAAGAGAAAAGGCATTTTGTTTCTGAAATAACAATGTTAAATTACAAATAAGTCATTCGCACCATAATTTCCACGGGCAAACGTCCCAGAGTTACGAAAAGTACAAGCAGATTCAGAAGATGATAGTGCTATTACGTTAAGGATTCAACATTGATAAGTATTCATATTAGACTAATACTGTATTCAGAACATGCAATGTCGCATGTGTAGCATATCCTAGTCAGATTGAGAATTTGTCCAACCAACTTAAGAATTTTCCAATCTAATAAACATTTACAGCTAAAAAGGAAGAGGGAGTTACACAAACCGGATTGGCATGTTTTTAAGGCAATTCCTTACATTTATTGGAAATAAAATTACTGAAACAAAATGAGAAGCGCTGCAATTATTTCATAGGGGTTGGTTATTCCTCGGACCAGGAGAATGGAGACTCATTCCAATCGATTCAGCGTCTAAAATTTAGTGGAAAATGATACCCCACACGCCTAGGTACTAGAAATCTCGACAACACACATTGAAATAAAAATGTATAGCCATTTTAACTCATAACCTCTTCCAATGGGTGCCAATCGTTCCGGGACCCATCTCATTGGATTCAGCGTTCAAAATTTAGTCGAAAATGATACGCCACACGCCTAGATTGATAAAAATCCCGAAAATTCATTTTTCAAAATAAACATCCACCCCAAATATGGTCTGATTGGGCTTAAAAGTTTTGATGACCAACTAGAGCCCACTGCGTTTGACTGGTCTCCGTTCATTTTGTTTTTTTGATTTTCAATATTGATTAAATTAATTTAATTTTTTATTCATTAATTTTGTTTCAGTAATTTTATTTGCAATAAATGTATTGAATTGCCTCAAGAACTTGTCAATTTGTTTTGGAAAAATCCCTTTCCTTTTTAGTAGTGGAAGTCATAGATTGATAGGAAATAATTCTCAAATTCGTTCGGAAAATTTCTCAATTCGACCAGGAAAGATTATACATACAAAAACAAAATTCAATTCAAATAATGTTGCAATTTATTAATTAATGTTATAAATGCGCCCTCTTCTTAGCAATTCAAGTGGATTTTAAAGTACACATTTTTTAATTTTAAGTATAAAAACAACTTTTCTGCAAACTCGTCACGTCTGCAGTCAACAGTTTCACAGACAGCGAAAGTGTGTTCCATATGGTGTAATGTTCGAAATAGCACTTTAAGATACGATATAATTGATGTGTATTAAATTGATCTAGACAAAATGTCAAGTAAAAGGATGGCGAGAGCAAATTAAAGTGACGATCTTTAGTTTTGCGAGGTTGTTTCAGGTAGTCCAGTTTTGTTATCTGCAAATAAATAGGTGAGAGGAGTATCGGGCGATCGTTTTTTAGTGGATTTGCCCGCAAACGTGACGCAAGCGCAGCTGTGCTCTGACTAATATCGCGATTTTATTCATTCCTGTGTTTCACAAAAAACCGTCCCGCTCGGCACTCAGCGAACTACGTCGCAGCCCGTTCGGATGTGACAGGACAATGGGACCATCTTTAAGGAGGGTTTCCATGGGAGCGAAGGAGAAAACAAAATCGAGAAGGGGCCAGAAGGTTCGACGAGAGGGGAGGCTGCTCGAAGGGACAACGGCGCAATGGCCCCCAACCTCCCGGACCCGACGGAGCTGTCACGAGGCGCCAGGTGGAGATCGCGTAGCGGTAATTATTCTGAGGCGCAACTCCACCACAATAAGCGGATCGAAAATCACGTGGAGGTCGAAAACGAAGCGACAAAACAGGGAAAACGCTGCAAATTTAGCGGAATTTGATTACCTGGGGAAAATGATTCCATCTGCCGTCCACGTTGATACTTCAATAGTAGAAAATTATCTAAAAACGCTGCAAATTCTTACACACGGGTTGGTTATTCCTCGGACCAGGCGCATGGAGACTCATTTCGTCAACATGGGGAAAATGAATACAGTGGGTGTAGCGATCCAGGGTCCACAATTTAGTGGAAAATGATCCCCCACACGCCTAGGTTACAGAAATCTCGAAAACACATTCGAAATGGGTGGATAGGTACTCATTTTGACCCATAGCCTCATCCAGAGGGCACCAATCGTTCCGGAACCCGTCTCATTGGATTCAGCGTCAAAAAATTAGTGGAAAATCATACCCTACATGCCTAGGTAGCAGAAATCACGAAAATACATATTCAAACATGGGGAAAATGGGGGAAACAGTGGGTGTGGCGGGTCCCAGACCCATTTCAATCGATCCAGGGTCCAGAATGTAGTGGAAAATGATACCCCACACGCCTAGGTACCAGGAATCTCGAAAACAGATATTCAAAATGGGTAATAGATACCCATTTTGACCCATAATAAAATTTTGAGCCGAATCGGAGAGGTTGACCTTTATCATGAAAACATAGGTTGATTATTCAAGGAATAACCAACCAAAATCTGTAATTTTGGACGGAGAACTCAAGGGTATGGATAAAAATTTTGTAGTCGACAGATAAGCACGACGATAAGCGAGGCAAAAAGAGTAAAATGTAACAAAAAATCGTCAAGGCGGAAACTGCGCATGCGTCAAAATCTAGCGAAATCAGACTGAATGTTTGTAAAATGTAACGAAAAATCGTCACGGCCGAAACTGCGCAAGCGCCGAAGCAATATTACTTCTCAATAACAAAATAGCATTGTCATTGTTGCTGTCGTTGTGAATTCATATATCGAATCGAATGCTGAAATGTTGCATTCTTATACATGAAATTTCTGAAAGTTACTCAAGTCTTTGATTTTTTTTTTTTTTTTTTTTTTTAACTCGATTTTTGGGAACTAGATACCTGGGGTATCATCTTTTCCCCATGTTGGAGAAAAGAGTCTCCATGCTCCTGGTCCGAGGAATAACCAACTTGTGTGTATGAATTTGCAGCGTTTTTAATAGCAATCTTTACTATTAAGATCAGGGCCGTTTTCACGCATTTAGGGGCCCATGGGCCATGCTGACTTTGTGGGCCCTTAAATACTCTGAATAACAAAAAGACTGCTCGTGTATATTTAAACAGTTAATTTATATTTTACATATAGTTCAAAAATTTAAAATTTCGAAAATTCAAGAATGAAAAACGAAAAAGACCACTCAATAAAGGAAAATATGAAACAAGGCACTAACTTGCCTATTATCACGATATGAGAAAAATCATGCGAACGTAATCAAGTCTAAAATCACTGAGAATGCCATTTTTGCCCCCTTTACACCTTGTCAATAACTTTTAGGAACACCCTGTTGCAGGTATTTAAGTAAAAATTCATTTCTGTATGTTCCCTACGCATTTGAAGTCTATTATACTACATGGATGAGAGATAGGGAATGGATGTTGTTAAATACCACTTTCTACAGCAGCCTCGTCCTAAGCACTCTCGAGTACTGGTAGCTATTTGGAGCCCTCATTGCCTGATACGTCCTGCAACTTGACAGCATCCTCGGAGCCTCTCTACGATATGTGGCGGACATGAAGTAGATTACTCAGATCTCTCCGAAGAACTGAATCTCTCATGAACCAGCAAACCCTCGTAGACACGGTCTTCACGCATGGTATCATCTCTAGCCGGGTCGACGCCCCAAACTCCTTCCTCAACATGAGCTGCACGGCCTCCGACTAAGATACCGTCATTACCGAGGCACTTTTGCCATACCTTTTTCCTTGTTCAGCTGCCTGTCCAGGACTGACAACCTCTTATCTTCCCGTTCGCACATTGATCTCCTATCTATTGAGTTCCTAAGCGCTGACAGGTACTCATTCGGGAAATCATTCGAGTTAAAGACAAAATGATTATTAAGCAAGAACACCAAGGCCTTTACCATAATGGACTATCGTAGTGACTCTGAGGCATTCTAATTACATTTTTATAGTATGAATTGTGATAATTTAATATATTGATTTGTATATAAACATTGGTGAAGGGATATAAACGGTCAATTATTGTTTGAAGGGAACAAAATTCAAGTTCATGGAATTTATCAGGATTTATATTTATGGAATTAATATTTATTATGCCCCGGACTCATTCCATTCGATTAGTGGGAAAATATAGGCGGGAAATAATACCCCACATGCTTATGTAGCAAAAAGCGCTGCAGATTAATTCACAAGAGTTGGTTATCCCTGGGATCAGGAGCATGGAGCCTAATTCTAATCGATTCAGCGCCTAAAATTTAATGGAAAATGATATACCAGACGCCTAGGTACCAGAAATCTCGGAAACGCACATTCAAAATAGGTAGATAGATACCCATTTTGACGCAATACCTCTTCCAGTGGGCGCCAATCGTTCCTGGGCTCGTCTCATTGAACCAAGGTCCAAAATGTAGTCGAAAATGATACCCCAGACACCTAGATCACCGAAAATCTCGAAAGCCCTTTTTTCGAAATATAGATTTTGATCAATAACCCCCTCCCTTCTAGGCACGTTATAACGCCCAGAAATTTTGGAGGAGAGATTGACTTTCTGCATGATAACATAGGTTAATTATTCAAGGAATATCCAACCAAAATCTCGTAAAAACACATTCCAAATAGGTAGGTATGTACCCATTGTGAACCATACTCAGTCCCAGTTAGTGCCAATCGATTCGGGTCCCCTTCTCGATTGATTAACCCCCAAAATTCAATGGAAAATGATACCCCACACGCCTAGGTCACCAAAAATTTCGAATATCCATTTTTCAAAAACAGATTTTGACCCTTAACCCCACCTTCCCCCCATTCGGTACATTGGGCTGAAAGATTCGAGGACAAAAACGGGTCCCTGACCAATATTGTTGTTTTTTAAAGCAAGTTTTTTATGTACAACTAAAAAAGGCGTGGACGGTACGGACGGGCAGATATGTACCATTCTTTGTTTTAGGCATCATGAAACGTCCAGAAAAATATTTTGGGGCCACTCAGAGATGGTCGATCACTTTATGACCTTGCAGCATGGAAACAGGTTGATTATTCAAGGAATAACCAACAAAATGAAGAGATTACATTTTGTCGCAATCAAATTTTATAGAGATGAATAATAAATTTTTTACGATTTTGAATCGATCTTATACCTTTCAATAAAACTCGTCGTAGTCAGAAAATGGGAAAACCCAGTGCAGGGAAGCGATAGTGACTACACAGATCGTAGAATTAGAAGTAGGTATCTCACACAAGATACAACATTGAACTTGACCCCGCGACTCGCACAACCAGTTAACTGCCCTCAAATAAACCTGCTCGTTTCTCAACAAACAGCAATCACTATCTACCACATACCGCGGTGCGAGCGAATCTCGATAGGTCCGTTGACCGCCTGGTTACACAATTTCGTGGTCACAACGGAAAGTGAGAAAGGTTTGAAGGTCGACGGAATTACATGAGCCACGGGCTCATCCAGTGACACCATCTGACGCAAGAAGAGGCGAGACTGGGTGTAAATAATATCGCAAATCACGAGTACCTTCGAGGAGTGGGGGTTCAAACGGGATTCCACAAGACCGAATTCAAACTAGGGAGCATTCGAAGAGAACATTCGGAAATTGTCCTTGAATGGACAAATAAGGTTATAATTATTTAACGTAATTGCAGAGATAGTAGTTTTTACAAATGACACTTCTGTTCATCGAATATACATGAGGAACAAATGATGAGCCTCAAACCATATTCATTCAACAGGGAAAACATTTTCCAATTACCAATAAATTATTAACGCTGAATCGATTGAGATGGCCCATCGATAAGCCCTATCGATTGACGAACAGTTGAGAAAGGGTTTTGAAAATTGTGCTGGCACTTCAATTATTCAAAAGAGTTGTCCAATTTCTTTTTAACGAGCCCTTTTCTCAGGAGACCTCAAAGATCGTCCTAGTATAATAAACAATAGTGGAATAATGTTTACTTCTTGTGAGAATGGGCTTTTATTTAATTTTATGGGTTTTAAGTATAAATTTTGTCTTCCCACATCATTTTTTTTAGCGTGTGATAAATCCTAGTTATAGATGTACGAGAAAACGAAAAGAAACTAACCTATTATACATTTTATTTCTTTATACAAAAGCAAGTCAATGTCGTCGTGTAAGTTCGACTAAATTCGTAAACGCTCGGCAATAGTACAATTTTTCTCCGCGCGAGTGGTGAAGCGCTGTACTCTGAGTGTGTAACATCATTGAATTTCATGTAATAGAATAAACAAAATTATTAAAAAAACTAATTTAAACTGTAGAAAAATAACTGTATGACTATGTCTTGAGGTACTATGGCTCCAGTTGGTCCTCAAACCATTTCAGCCCGATTGAACCAAATTTGAGCTGGGTAGGGGTCAAAATGTGTTTTTCGAAAAATGAATTTTCGAGATTTTTGGCAATCTTGGCGTGTGGGGTAACATTTTCCAGTAAATTTTGAACGCTGAATCCAATGGAATGGATCCCCGAACGATTGCTGCCCTCTGGATGAGGTTATGGGTCCAAATGAGTACATATTATCTACCCACTTGTCTTCGAGATTTCAGGTACCTAGGCGTGTGGGGTATCATTTTCCACTAAATTTTGGATCCTGAATCGATTGGAATGGGTCCGAGACCCACCACACCCACTGCTTCCCCATTTCCCCCATGTTGAAGAAATGAGTCCTAGCGCCTGGTCTGAGGAATAACCAACCCATGTGAAAGAATTTGCAGCGTTTTAGGTATTGTTTTGTGCCCAATTTGTTGCGCATGCCCTAGTGCGAGTCATATGCAAAGTTTTTATAAACATGTGTCGTACCCATAATAGGCAAAGTGTAGCAGGAAGAAGTGGAGTTGTGCCTACCTGCGAGTGAAATTGTAACTCAGACTTACGTGTAATGAGATACTATGGTTGGTTGTTCTGATGATGAATGTCTAGGCGCTGGCAAAACGTCGAAAATAACACGCATTCGCAGTAAGAACAGGCAGTCAGCTTGAGTTCTCAAGAAATTTTCTTAAGTACTTCATTCTTATCCAGTTTTGGTTGGTCATTCCTCGAATAATCAACTCAAGTAACGCTACACCGTCCGCCGTATTTTCAACACACTGAAAATTTTCTAAAAATCTGAAATTTCGGTCACGGACCCGTTTCTGGCTTTAGTTGTTCCTCGACAATATTCAGGTAGATATGCCCAACGTTGGCGAGGGTATGGGTTAAAAAGAGTTTTTGAAAGTCGATTTTTGCGATTTTTTGGTACCTAGGTATGTGGGGTATAATTTGCCACTAAATTTTGGACGCTGAATATATTGTAATGGGTCTCGGATCGATTGGTGCCTTTTGAAGGTGGGTATGGGTCAAAATGGGTACCACCTACCTATTTCGAATTCGGGTTTTCGAGGTTTTGGCCACCAAGGCTTGTGTGATGTGATTTTCCACTAAATTTTGGATGCTGAATCGATTAAGATGATTCCGGAACACTCCACACTCACAGTTTCCCCCATATATAATCTTTCTTCAAGATCAACCATTGTGGAAGAATTCGCAGCGTTTTCCATTATCGTCTGGCCGTATCACATCCGGTTTTGTCACGGAAACCTTCGTGCATCCGAGAAACCGACGTATTATCTGACGCTGAGGAAAGCTTTGTGTCGCAGATCGAGTTTCAATGCTCTCATTTCCAAGTAAGTAATTTGCTTCTGGATTCAAGTATATCGTGTTTCCGGAAAATCTAACCGGACGATTGTGGCTTAGGGTTTCAAAGCCCATAAAAGTAAATGGGTAGGCGGACTGGAATAATCTTTCTATTAAGTAGTGAAATTGAATATTGATTTCAAACAATTGAAGAGTGGTAATTAACTCGCCCATGAGTTCCAACGCCAACTTATATTATATTAATCTCATCTCGTGAGTTTGCTTTCCTTCCCATCCTCTTTCAAACTCATGAGGAAAAGTGGGTTCAAAACGATCTAATCGGACATTCCCTTTCTTCCATTAAACTTATTGGGCGAGGCTTGTGGCCAATATTGAATAATTTAGTAAATTAAAGGAACGAAACCAGGTCATTGGTGGAGAGAAATTCCTCATTTATTAAAAGGGCACTACCGAGCCAAACTGGAGCGTACCAAAGGGAGAAAGTTATTTATGAAAAGAACAATGATGGGCTAGGACTGAAGGTCGAAATATTGACTTCCACAAATGGAGGGCTCAGTATCGTTAAAAAGTTAAAAGAACGTGGTTACTGATACGATGGTAACCGCAACACGTCAGTTCATGAGCTCCATCTAGGCGTGCGAGTGAACTTTGAGAACGCCGCAAATTCTTCTAAAATGGTTTATTATTGCTTAGATCAAGAAAACGAGGAAAAAACTATGCAAATTATATCACACGGGTTGGTTATTCCTCGGAATAGGAGCATGAAGACTCATTTCTGGGGAAAATGGGGGAAACAGTGGGTGTGGCGGGTCCCGGACCAATTCCAATCGATTCAACGTCCATAATTTAGTGGAAAATGATACCCCACACACCTAAATTGAAAAAAATCTCAAAAATCCGTTTTTCGAAATACACATCTTGACCCCTACCCCACCCAAATTTGGTCCGATCGGGTTAAAATGGGTTTCGAGGACCAAATAAAGCCAGAAACGGGTCCCTGACCAAAATTTCAGATTTTTAGAAAATTGTCCATTACCAAAGTCGGCGTGGACGGCGGACGCTAATTTTGATCTAGACACCTTGAAACGTCCAGAAAAAAAATTTGGGCCGAATCGGAGAAATTGACTTTTTGCATAGAACATAGGTTCATTATTCATGGAATAACCAACCAAAAGTGGAGTGTGGAGTGTGCCGAACTCATTCCATACGATTCGGAGTCCAAAATTCGTTGGAAAATAAAACTCCACGAGCCAAAGTCCCAAAAATCGAGTTTCAGAACACAAATTTTACCCATACCCGCCCTAAATTTAGTCTGACTGGGCTGATACAGACTTGATTTGATTACCGAAACCGGTTCACGGGACAGTGTATTTAGCCCAAATTTGGGAAGGGTATGGGTGAACCTTTTTGGGAACTAGGCAAGAGGGATATAATTTTCGACTAAATGTTGGAAAATAAATCCATTAAGATAGGTTCAGCACCAATTTGTGCCCACTGGAGGTGGGTATGGTCAAATAGGTTTTTGACCTGCCGGTTTTGAGAGTGGTTTTTTGGAAATTTTGGGTACCTAGGCGTGTGGGGTAGCATTTTCCACTGAATGTTGGATGGTGAATCGATTGGAATGAGTCCTGGATCCTCCACACTCTCTTTTTTCCCCATACGCTTACTCCAAAGGAAAATAAATGGAGTTTGCAGCGACTTTGATCAAGGTATGTAACGCAAACTGTCAGATTTTGGGACCAATCGGAGAGGTAGACCTCTGGAATGAATACAAAGGCTGATAATTCAAGGAATAATACACAAAAACGGTTGAAAACAGAATTTTAGGACTTGGCTATACAGAAACTAGGATATTAGATAGGAAAAAATTGAAAACTGCAACCATCGTTGCCATCATTGCGAGCAGAAAAACGGTTTTAGGTTGCAAACGACTACACCCAGATTAGAGAGGAAGCCCTGGCAAAGAATCGAGTTTGGGGGTGAGAAACATTGGCCGTCTATAAATGGCGACGGCCTGTACCACGTGATAAGAGACGGGGCTTCGCGACAGAAGCGGGATAAGATGTGGCTATGTGTCACAGCGAGTACACGTGAGTCGCTGCGTAGTGGCGAATGCTCTGAACCAAGCCGAATTGAAACAGTTGGCAAGGTCATCGAGTAGATTTTAGTGGTTTTCTTGGTCGTTTCGGCATTGGTTTTTAATCAATATCTGGGCAAATGTTAATCATTCATCGACCATGTATTTACATAAAACAAACGTGCTAATAGGTGCACATGCTTTGTAGGTATTCAGCACTAGAGATGTTTAAAAATGCTATAAATTAATCCCCAGTGGTTGATTCAACAAGAGTATGGGGAAAACAGTGAGTGTGGAGTGTCCTAGACTCATTCCAATCGATTCAGCGTCCAACATTTAGTGAAAAATGATACCCCCACATGCCTAGGTACTCAAAAATCTCCAAAAACCACTTTTGAAACAGGCAGGGTAGGCACCCATTTTGACCCATACCCTCCTCCAGTGGGGTCCAATCGGTCAGGGACCCATTTGAATGGATTCAGCGTCCCAAATGCACAGGAAAATGTTACCCCACGTGCGTAGTTCCCATATAAATGCCAAAAATGGGGTTCAAAAACACACATTTCGCACATTCAACTCGCCAAATTTGGGATGATCAGGCTGTAAACTGAACAACTAGAACCGGAAGGAGTTTTCTGGACCGAAATTTAAATTTTTAGAAATTTTTCTACTACAAAAAACGACGTACGGCGGATTGAAGGTCAAGGAATAACCAACAAAATCCGCATCAGGAGCGCTAATTAGTGTACTCTCATCTGACAAAAGTGGGTACAATGGGGGCGATACTTGCATGGTTGTCAGTAAGACACATGTAAGCGACATTTATCGATATGAGCACAAACATAGAACAGCAACCAGCACCTCGCAATCCTTTTGGTTGGTTATTCCTACAAATCAACGTATGTTTTCAAAGGTCAACCTCTCCGATTCAGCCCAACAATTTTTTCTGGACGTTTCAAGGTGTCTAGATCAGATTTTTTGCAATCTAGATGTGTGGGGTTTCATTTTCCACTAAATTCTGGACGCTGAATCCAATGAATAGGGTCCCAGAACGATTGGCACCCACTGGAAAAGGTTATGGGTCAAAATGGGTGCCTATTTACCCATTTCGAATGTGTGTTTTAGAGATTTCTGGTACCTAGCCGTTTTTTGTAGTTTACTATACAAATTACCTATTTTGCCAAATATTTTAATTTTGGATACATGGGTATCTCCTTAAAAAGGTCGTTCTACCAACAGCAGTTTTCTGTGAACGCTCAACGTAACATCGATCAAAGGTCGCTTTAAAGGCGAAGAAGAAGAAGAGAGAATAAGGTGTGGGTTGGCACACCTGCCAGACAGTCCTGCAACTCATGCCATAGCCTGTTTCCCACTTCTGCCAACTCAATGAGGAGTATTGTGATGAAATAGATTTTGCCACAAATCTCTATTCCACCATCAACTCATTATCATGATCATCAATCTGTGAGAGACAAAAGGCAATTGTAGATTGGAAGATGTAACCTCTCACTTTTCCATTTAAACGCCAAAATCTGAAGGTTCCTCACGTTACAACTGACTTACTTCATGCTTATGCTCGGCAGCGTTATATACATTTTTCACAATAAATACGAAATGGGTGTTCAGATTTGGATTTTTGTGGCTCTGTGACTATTATCCGTACAATCACCTTTATAAGCTCTAGCGTTAAAGTAACGTACCCGTCACTGCTGATGATTCAGGTGAAGAATGGCTACTTTCGATTTTGTATGAAATAGCGCTACTGAAAGGTTACAAGTAGAGGATTGATGGCGCCTTATAAACCACTTTATGTGCGCAAGTGACACCAATTAACGGTGTGTACGCAAGTGTTCAGAGCGCAGTTGAGATTACACCGGAAATATATGATAAGATGGGGGGAGGGGGGTTGTGGCCTTGAAAATATTTCACATTCAACTTTCAGAAATCGTTCAGAAACAAATTGTGATAGTTGATTCTACACCGTGCAGCTTAATATTTATGTTAAATTCAATGGGACAAAAACGTAACCACAAAAAACATTGGCGCATGCGCAGAGCGGTCAATTGATTTGATTTTGCTGGAGCTAGAGCTAAACCCGCACAATTTTCGAAATTTCACAATTCCAGAGGTGTTGCTAAGTGCTAAGGGAATGCTCACAGAAGGGACCCAAAACTATTTTGTTCGGTAAGGCGCAGAACACGAGGATTAACATTTCATGTTTTTAAATATGTTTTTAAACTCATTTAATTTCACTACCATTGACTGTTTCACCAAGTTTGACAATGTAGCCCAAAAATCACGGAAAACCCGAAGGAAATAGTGCGGAGTGCCAACTCACGCAAATTGAGGGGAATTTCACTATCTGCCGGCGATAATTGATGACCTTGAGATGATCCAACTCAGATTTTCCATTCGCACGGAAGGTCAATTGTATACTACCTCACCTTACTAGTGATTAGATGATAAACTAGATTTCGACTAAGGGTATTCAATGAATGCCTGGCAAAACAGGCTAAAAATATATTGAAATATTAATTTAAAGCGCTGCAAATTCTTACACAGAGGTTGGTTGATCTTCGGACCAGGAGCATGGAGAAAAAAGTGAGTGTGGAGTGTCCTGGAATCATTTAAATCGATTCAGAGTCCAAAATTTGGTGGAAAATGATACCCAACATGGCTAGTTCCCAAAAAATCCCAAATTAGAAAATACACATATCTTTCACCTATCCCTCTCCAAATTTGGTCTGATTGGGCACAAATTTTCGCTAGAGCCAAAACAGAGGTCCCTGACCATAATTTCAAATATTTAGAAAATTGGCGCCCACCGGAAGCGGTATGGGTCAAATGGCTACTCGCCTACCTATATTGAAACTCGATTTTTGGGACATTTGGGTACCTAGGGCATGTGGGGTGTCGTTTACTACTAAATTTTGGACGCTGAATTCATTGAGATGGGTCCCGGATCGATTGGCGCCCTCTAGAGATGGTTACGGGTCAAAATGGGTACCTACCTACCTATTTTGGATGAATGTTTTTGAGATTTTGGGGTACCTAGGCGTGTGGGGTATCATTTTCCACTAAATTTTGGACGCTGAATCGATATGAGTCCTGAAGTTTTCCACCCTCACTGTTATCCAACCATTGTGGAAGAATTAGCAGAGCTCTGATCTAGACATCATGAACGCAAACTGACACATTTTTGGGTCGATCAAAGAGGTTGACCTCTGGCATGATTAATTAGGAATAATCAATCAAAGTCTCGCGACTTAACCAATCACCTAATTCGTTGTCCCAATATGGATGGAGTTAACTCCAGCAATTCTGCGCAGCAGTACATGTACCCCATCAGCTCACAAAAGTGAACATTGAAATATGGTCGAATATAGGGTTTGAAAATGATGGGGGGAGGGGTCCATTTGAATGCGTAAACCCTGTACACTTGAAAGCCTATGCATTCGCAGGTGTTTCGAGTCAACTTGGCGGTTTCATAAGAATTTCAATTCGTTCAAATTTGTTCCAATTCTGTTCGTTCAAATCGTATTTCGTAAAAAAATTTCTCTTTTAGTAAAAAAATAGCTCATTGTGCCGCAGTAACTTCTCCTTTTACGACACATTCACACTATACAAGGCACAGTAATCTCCAATATGGGGAAAATGTTTCAAGTTATTGTAAAATCAAACAATGTGGAGTTCCTAATGCCATTCACCAAGTGATGAAAAACCTTGAACTGAGCTAAAAAAAAAAAAAAAGTTGTCATCAATTGAATAATATATTAAACTAAATTCAACGCGGAAAATGCTCTAATAATTTCTGTATTTCATTTTTTCTCTTTTTTCCCGTTTGTGGAAAAATGTAAACTGACCTAGTAATTGAATACGTTGAAATCAATCAGGTCGTAGCTCGATTTGATTTTCACACCGTCCTTATTAGTCATGCGTTTCGTACGCACGATCCATAAATCAATAAATTAGAGAGTGAAAGAGAGTTGCGGAAGGACGAGCCGCCGAAATCGTCACGAGAATCTTAAATAGACTGAAAACAGTTTTGGACGAATTCCAATCGTCCGATTATTAAGTTGGAAAGGGAATTTCAATTTTTAACGCAATACTGGGTATGAAAGAGCGTCATTTCTTCTCAATTTCGAGCGGAAGTGAGCTACTAAGTGGAAATATAAGAGAAATATCGTTATCTCGGTGGGTTATTGATCGATCGTGTGCAGGATTACGCTGTCGCTCACTTTGGCCTGTGAAAACCTTCCTACCTGAGGACTTGGTTGTTTTGAGTGTTTCACAGTTTCAGCGCATCATGTCTTGGCGTCATCGGAGTCGAAGTCCGTTTTCGGGACCGCTCGCCCGCTCCGTTCGAACACCTCCCCCAAAAAGGCGGATCATCACTAATTCGACTAATTTTGCACGTGTTGACGAAATTTTTTTGTAAGAAATTGTTGTTTTATTTTTTCCACGGCAACAAGTTAGTTCCAGCTGCCGAAATAGAGTTCCATATGTTAGTAAAGTGACGATATTGTTGGGAAAACGGGGATTAATAAGAGGAGAGTTAAGTGGACGTGGGATTTATGAGTGACCCTAAGCACTCACCTTCTCCGAGTGCGGAGTGTACGGTAGGACAGTCACCGTGGAGGTCGGAGTCGACGACAAGGGGTAACCGGCTGGACTGCGGGGCGACGTCTTGACCACTTTTTGGAACACTTGAGGAAAACAATATCCCACTCGAATATCGACGGAGGCGGTTCAGTGTAGTGCCCGACACTCGAATATCCGTTCCGTTCGTTGTGGAGCTGTCACTTGTTGAATACGGTAACAGACGTCTCACGAACGCTCGTTCCTCGCACCGCCGACTGACTGTGGGTAATGATTGTGTGGACCTCGCTCCCTCTCTTCCCGCCGCACCCTCCCCGCTCCCCCTCCACCGACGAGGACGCTCTGGGGGCAACCTTCGAAGGCTAACTACTTCACTCTCACTTGGACACTTTCGCAGCGCTTTCGTATTCGCATTATGTATTTGGATTTTATACTTACGTGTTCGAGCACCCTAACGACACCTCAGATCCGCGTTCCTCCTGATCCCGAGTCACTTAACAATGAACAATAAATGAACTCTAATCTCGTTATAAAAGTGTCTGAAAGACCATTGAATGACGTAATTCCACAACGTGAGGTAAATCCTCACCACGTAGGTCCAAAATGGACCATCAGGTTGAAAACTAAAATACTTAGAAACACTCAAATTTCGTGAGCCCAACTTTAATCATTTTGGTGAAGAATTAACCGAATGTTCTCATGCCGGTGGTCAACCATTTCAATTGGCCCTCAAACTTGACAGATTATTGGGGGAAATGTGAATTTGGAGTGTCCCGTACTTATTCCAATCGGTTCAGCGTCCAACATTTAGTTGAAAATGATACTCTACAAGCTTAAACGAACCCGAAAATCTCAAAAACCCCGTTCAAAATAGGTAGGACCCGTTGCAATGGATTCAGAGTCCAAAATTTCGTCGAAAATGATAACTAAGTCCTCGCAAAGATCCCAAAGTGGAAAATTCTTAAATAATATAAAATTTTGGTTAGGAAACTTCTTCTGGCTCCAGAGTTTCCTCAAAACTTTTCAGCCTAATCGTGCTAAATTTGGAGGGGGGTGTTTTCAAAAAATGGATTTTCGATATTTTCGGCGATCCAGGCTTATGGGGTATCAGTTTCGACTAAATTTTGGACGCTGAATCCAATGAGACGGGTCCCGGAACGATTGGAGCCCACTGAAAGACGTTATAGGCCAAATTGGGTCATCTACCTGTTTTGAATGAGGGTTTTCGAGATTTCTGGTACCTAGGCGTGTGGGGTATCATTTTCCACTAAATTGTGGACGCTGAATCGTTTGAAATGAATCTTGGTCACTCCATACTCACCTCTTTCATAGTTTTACTCCTCAAATAATAAACCACCATGAAAAAATCTGCCACTTCCCCTACAAACGTCATCATTTCCATCGCTCAACAAAAGTCAACGCTCTCGATCTTGAAGTTCTTTGACTGCACAACTCCAATCAAAAACTGCATTAATCCGCCTTGCTACGAAAGAATCGACTTATTAATTTTCCAGGCCAGGGCTCAGGACCGTTCATTTCAATTATACCACTCGGCTCCGGCCGTTCGTAGTCCTCATTGCCCCCAACGCATAGATTTCGTTTTAATTATTTGCCTCCCTCCCTGGCGGGATGGAGCCAAATATTCTTCTTAGATTGCTCTATAATCATTAGAACTGTGTTTAAATCATAAAATAAAAATTAACAATTAAATAAAAATTAAATAATAAAGATTTTACAAAAAATACATTTGAAAAAGAGAAAATATTATATAAATTGAATTTCGTTTCCAAAATTGAAGCCTAAAATGTCAAACATCATAATCATTGACAAAGCAAGGAAGATGGGGAGTTATTACATTTGATCCAATTTTGATGTGATTATCTACTGTTTCACTGGACAATTTGACAAACAAATTTACTCCGGTAGATGTTCTTCCTGAATCATAACAGAACAGAACAGAATCAGTGGTTTCACGACATTTCAACTTCATAAATCAACGTAAGCATTCTCAGTCAAATTTTCAGTCGACAACAACACGGCGAGAAAAATGGTTTCGCAAGTAGAAAGCCGTCATCTCCATAATATTATGATTGTTGGTTTTAAAAAGATTGTTTTCCGTCGCGATGCGTTTGATATTCTTACATCACTCTTTTTCCGGTGCTGTTCTTAAGGAAAAAATAAAACCGGCACCTGAATAAACCATCGTTTGCATGACATCTGTCTTATTGTTCTCCAAGGGTACATTCCACATCACTTTCAACACTTTGTGTTGAAATGTCAATTGCCGTGAAGTTGTTGAAAAATTATCCGTTTGGTGGAGGAATGTCGGCAAATTATTCACTGTAAAATAAATCTTACGTATAACCATGAACTTTGACATTTTTGCGGTCTCGAGGTGAGTTCAAAGGCGAGCAGAATCATTCACTAAACACTTTTCGAGAGAGGAAGAATTTCTTCAAGGAGAGGTAGAACGTGAAAAGAAGGATGAAATACCTTTGTCCTCCCGACGATAAAGGTTTTCAAGAAAAGAAGAAAAGCTGAGTTCAATAACGAGAGAAATTCCGTAATAACCTGATTTCAAATTACGCAAGAAAAGAGCGTCGGCTCTCGTCTAAAAAGAGGAAAAGGAGCATCTTTTGGGAACGATACGTCAGATCACGTCCCCGTGAAAAATTTTAACGACAGTTGGGATATCCAATTACAGATATAACGTTGAGTTTATCGAAATTACTCCACTATCTATTGACCACGGATTATTAGGCGTCTTCGATAGATGGTTGCAACAAGGTCCATCATAGGCTATCGGGAACTGGAAGGTTGTATTTAACGATTAGCCGGAATAGTTTACTGATCCTGACGGTGAAAGTAAGGAAAGATGTCCTTTTTTAAAATAATCATTTAGATTTGCATTATTATCGTATATCAAGAGAGACGGCCATTTTGATGAGCAACTAAAATTGCTGACTTTGAGCAATTCTATTCAATTGAAACTGCCAACAACTCTGAGCAATTCAGCAATTTTTCCCTTCTCGCACATTTAAAACGCTGAAAATTCTTTCACAGGGGTTAATTATTCGGACCAGAAGCATGAAGACTCATTCCAATTGATTCAGCGTCTAAAATTCAGAGGAAAATGATACGACACGCGCCTAGATATCAGAAATCTCGAAACCCCACTTTCAAAATAGGTAAATAGATACCCATTTAGACCCATAACCTCTTCCGCTTGGCGCCAATAGTTTTGAGACCCGTTATATAGGATTCAGCGTCAACAATTTAGTCGAAAATGATACCCCAAACGCCTAGATCGCCAAAAATCTCAAAAATCAAATTTTCGAAATACACATTTTGGCCCCTACCCATCTCTCCCGAATTGGGTCCTGGAAACAGGTCCCTGAACAGTACTTCAGATTTTTAGAAAAATTTCCACTACCAAAATCTTAATGGACGGTGGACGGCCATTTGCTAATTTAAACACCTTTAAACAAAATTTTTGGGCCGGATCGGAGTGATTGATTTTCTGCATGAAAACAGGTTGATTATTCAAGGGATAACCAACCAAAACCAAATGCGACCATGGAGGTCGCAGTGCCCAGGGACAGTACTGCCCTCTGCCCTCAACACAAAGGAAAAAACCAAAATCAAGAATTCATTGCCGGAAATTTTATTGCTTGAAAAAAGTGGAGCAACTCCAGCCTATAGGAATTGCACCATTTTCGCGCTTACACGTAATCCATCAGTTGTTGTTGAAAGTTTGTGACCGGCCAACTGATGAGGGTAGAAGAAGAAGAAATCGCTGCTGCTGTAGTTGTGGTGGCTGCAGCATTGATGAGAAGGGAAAGAACTATTTAGCAGAAGGACTACTTCAGGCAGAGCGTTTTATCCAGAGCAGGTACTTCCGAACTTCTCCTAGACAGCTGGCTGTTTGTAAGCTTTGCCAGGATGTCCAAATTGAACTTCCTGTTGGACCCAAAATTCGGAGACTTGTTGCTCACAAGAGATAACAAAAATTGAGATGAAGGGAAATCGAGTCTTTGTTCGATCTCACCCATTCTTGCTGTCATTTCCAGAAAAATGACCAAAAATCCCACGGGCGATGAGTTTTAAAAATTGCCGGCTTTACGTCAGTTTCTTGGCTCAATATTGCTGCATTCGGGGCAATCGTTGTCAGACATTGAGCAACTACTTTGTGGAGGAAAAAATTGCCGGACACAGGGGAAAAGTTGCTTGGCAGTTTTTTAATTGGAACAATTGCCAGTGTAAATAGTTCAGGCAGTACCAATTGTTTGCATGTGGAATTTCATACTCAACCTGTTCTGCAGTGGAGAGAGCTTTACAGGAACCGTAAAGGGCGTCGGAGTCAATGACTCGAACATCAAACAACCCAACCCACTTTGCGTTGTGGTGTTTCCACAACCATCTCTGCCATTCTGTTACAGAATGCAGCAAGGATTACCAGAAGATTGGCATAAGGAGTTCACAAGGTACAGTGGAGTTGAAGGTGGTGCAAGTTTTCTGCGTGATTTCGGTTGATGGAAAAAATGTCTTCAACTTGGTTGACCAAAATACTTTATTGCTTTGGCTATGACAACCAACCTCGACCGCCTCTAGAGAGGTTTCAAAACATCGAGTTATGGCAGATTATGTTTTTTTCCACATTTATTTCTCCAAACCCGATTGTAATGGAAATGCCGATAACCGGGGGGGGGGGGCTGTTTGAAGTGAATGGAGCCATGGAGCCAAACCCTTTCCACTGAATGGCGAGAGGGCGGCCTCTCGCATTATTGATCTCACCAGGAGCTTCCTCCCGTGACGTCAGAGAGGAACCCAATGACGTCAACTGGATATGGATTTACGGATGGCCCTTGTTACAGTTTAAGAGGGAACGGGATCCGGGGGTGTCGCTATTTAGAACTTTCAGCGAAGGACTTGGATGACCGAGGGGTGGGGATGTAAACATGAATGCGGGGGCGACGATTTGTCAGAGCGTGGGCGCCTTCTATTTCAAAAATTACATCCTTCATCTTTTGCTCGGTTACCGCAAACAAATGATGCCTCGTGTCTCCTCTGAGGAATTTGTCGTCATAGACGGTGGTAATGAGGTAAAAACACTAAAAGCGACGGAATCCTGGAAGACGTTTCCCAAAATACCCTATTCTTGAAATTTCTCCCGTGTCTCGAGAGTTCTTAGAACGCATGATAAGCCTCAGCCAACAAGTGAAAAATGTTTTCAGATTTCCCTCGGGACGAACTCAGTTTTATTAACTCGAGCAGATCACACTCCTCTCGCTACAGTTAAGGTGGCCATTCACGATCGCTCCAATCGTACAGTTGGCGTGGAGCGATGCGAAAATGGAGAAATCTAACCAGATATTTTTGGCGCGGTCGGAGTGTCTGGATATCCAACTCGACGAAAATCCACAGCGCCGCGCCAAAGCTCCATCACTCCACCTTTCCGTGAATGGGGAAACCCGACGGGCCGTGGCGCCACTGTACCAGCTGGCGCGCCCATGAATGTCCACACCAGGGCGCCGAATGGCTCAGTCTGTCTTCAACTCCAGAGTACGCTGCTGTAGCTTCATCATCCCTGCTGTGCGACGAGAAAATCGTCTACAGTTGGCTATATTGCTATTGTATTTCAACAAATTGTCCCCACATTTCCTCTTCAGGCTCAAGAAATTTTCATTTTGGTTGGTTATTCCTTGAATAGTCAACCTACGTTTTCATGCAAAAAGTCACTCAGTCCTTTTTCTGGGCATTTCAAGGTTTCCAGATCAAAATTAGCAAATGTCCGTCTGCCGTCCACGTCGTTTTGGTAGTGGACAATTTTATAAAAATCTGAAATTTTGGTCAGGGATCCGTTCCCGGCTCTACTTGGTCCTCAAAACTTTTCAGCCCGATCGGATCAAATTTGGGGGTGGAGGTAGGGTCAAAATCTGTATTTTGAAAAATGGATTTTGAATTTTTTTTGACATTTTCGGTGATCTAGGCGTGTTAGGTATCATTTTCCACTAAATTTTGGAGGCTCAATCCAATGATACGGGTCCCGGAACGATTGGAGCCCACCGCAAGACGTTATGGGTCAAAAAGGTGTATCTCCCTACCTATTTTGATTGTGGGTTTTTGGTATTTCTGGTACCTAGGCGTGTGGGGTATCATTTTCCACTGAACTGTGGACTTTGAATCAACTGGCATGAGTCTCCTGTCTCATGTTGGTATCTTTCTTACGAATCATCGGTGCCACCAGTTCAAGTAGATCGTAATAAGTTGTTTCGTTCATCCGCAAATAATTTTTCCAATCACAGGGTTCTAACCGCAAATCTTTCATTAAATTTATGTGAGTGTGTTTATGACGGTTCAATAACCAACTTTTACACCACTTTTTCTTGGGTTTCTTCTTCTTCACGTACAAACAAACGGCTGTCGCCAGCAACAAGAACTCATCATCCATTGAATGAATGAATGAATGAATGAATAACATGTTTATTTACTGAATAACAATATATCACAATATAACTCTCAACATGGTACGCTTTGGCCCAAGGCCGTCAGCGGAGGTTCCGTCTTACTCGTATTTCCTATGATCTTAGTAATAATAACAAATAGTAATCTTTTTTTAAGTATTAATAGTATATTCATTCTGACTAGACTTAGGACGAAAGAAAAATATATAATATTCATACAAATAAATATTGAATAAAGGCGCGGAACTAAAATTACAGAGGGACCATTGGACGGGCATTGATTAAAAATTTTTCTACCTATTATGGTTAAATTCGGAAACAAGAAAATTATTAACAATTTCTCTAGCTATTATAGTTGTATTCGGAGATTAAAAAATTCCTATATCGCCAGGCCTCGCGGTAGTAGGAGCAAAGACCAGACCAGTCCGGGCCATTCAGGACCTCAATCAGCTCCTCCCGAGTCAGCGAAGCCCTGCCAAAACCTCTGATCCGCACGTATCCCAAAATTGGACACTCCGCCAGAAAATGTTCCGTTGTTTCATCAACGCCGAGGTTGCACAGGGAGCAAAGACAGAGTAACAAGATCACAGAAATACCACAAAATTAAAAAGACCTCTTCCTCAAAAGTTCCTGCAATACTGGCGTGGAGCGATGGCGTGCTCATGAATGTCCCCCTAAAAATGTCCAAGTCCAAAAGGAGCGACTCCGTTTGGCGCCGCTCCATTCGGAGCCCTCGTGAATGGCCACCTTTAGCAAGCAGATCAAAGTCCGTCCCCCATCCATCGCACAGCCGTTTTTGGTATTGGAAATTTTTCTAAAAATCTGAAATTCTAGTCAGAGACCAAAATCCAGGCTCTAATTGGACAGCATGTACACAGGGAAACGAACAGAATTGGATTCTTATCTCGAGAAATATCATAACAAATAGGCAATCCATCGCCCATTATAATTCACAAGTGTGTACCTATTTCTTGAGTGGAATAGATGAATTCCGTAATAATATTCACCGTATATCTTATCTTGAAGCAACCAAGAGGCCTTTGTCCTTTTCAAGGAGTTCGACTTAATCACTTATTGCGATTAAGGTGACAAAAGGAAAACATTTTGGCTCCGACTTTGCTTCGGAGACTGCATAGTAGCGCAATCTTTGTTTTTGTTTGAAATGAATACAAGCTTTTCATCTCCAAAATCAAAATATTTATTCGCATTTTGCGTTTCAGAGCCTCTTGAATAATTTAGTTTGCTTGGGTATTCAAGAAATATCGTAATATATATATGTAATATATGTAGTAGTAGATAGAGAGTAGATATATTTATTTGTAAAAATCTTTGATTACAAAATTGGCTCCAGAGCTCGGGCCGTTGATAATAAAATCATGTACCTACTGTGAATAGGTTTACAAATGTCGATTTCACTCGCTCCTATTTGTGGGTGCTAATTGTTGATTAATTACAGCAAATGTCTCAATTATTTATTCAGCAATTAGTACACCACTGCATGAGGTAGGAACGGGAATTGATTCAACTGTCAAGGTAAGCACAAATAACATATGAAATACACTCCCGTGTCACATGAGCTTCCTCGCGTCCTTGAAATTATGTCACATTCGACTTTCAGAAAACTAGAAACAACCAGTTCCAGCAACAGGGAACTAATTATTGGTGTGGCGAATTTGATTTATTCTGTACCATTGAGCTTAATGTTTATGTTAATTTCAACAAAGCTTTATCACTCGAAAACTTATCTGCATAGTCTCTTCAAAATCGTTAAACATTTACATTCTTACCGAAAGAAGAACTTGCACGATTCCCGAGAATCCGATTGGAATGCTATCACAACATTTGTGTTAGTTATCACTAGAGGCAAGGAAATATTGACAGATAAACAGGCCCAATACCAACATTTGTTCAAAATGCTTTGAATCACATAACGCTATTATGATTTTGATTTTGGATCAAAATATATAATACCCTTGGGTCTGAAATTGGACAATTTACGTTTTCCAGTGGTGTTATTCTTAACTATGAAAGGGGAAAAAGGTGTCAGATAAACCAGAAATGAAGCAAATGATGGGTTTTTCAAAAAAGCTACCCATTGAACAGTGACGTCACAGCCCATGTAGATATGTGTAATGACGGCTACATTAAGACAAAAAAACATGAAGAACTACAACAGCAGTCCTTGCATTCTAGGATGCTGCACTCTAGCAGACAACCAAATGTTTCCTCCCCTTTATTTGGTTGTTGTTGTTGTAAGCAAACCTTCATAAACTAGAAGCAATGAAGATGGATCACTCCAGATAAAATTCTAACCAAATGGCAGCTGAGGTTGGTTTTGAAACAAATGATAGTGATTACTCAGAAATCAAGATGGAATTAAATTGGGTTGTATCAACAGGGGTGGGAAGAAAAACGCTGAACGCTGATGTCACGGAATCTGGAAGGCACTGCATTTACCCTTCCTACATTATTATCGGAGATAACCATGATACAACCTTCCTCATGTCCCTATGTGAATGTTAATTTCCATTTTTCGAATAAAATACTGTAAACTGTTTGTGAATGATCTGTCAAACCTGGTTTAATTTCTAATACACCAATAGAAGGACATGATATAGGAGGTTAGGTTTTGTGAACTGTTTGATGGAATGTTAAAACTGAAAAGGTGGTTGTTAGAAAAAAATAGAGGTTACCTATACCTGATCTGCCCTTGCCTCTTTGCAGAAAATGCCAGGCTATTTAACCTATAACCATAAGAAATAAAAAGAGAAGTGGAGTAATCAGTTAATTATCTGTCAAACGCTATCTATAAACTAGGGAAGGCTCAAGTTTTAGCAAAGTCGAGCCGTTGTAAAAGTAATCCAACTGGTTTCATTTGTGAGTCAAGGACATTAAGTTTTAGCGCCGCGGCGGGAATTAGCTTTGAACGAGTGTAAAGAGAACGGTAGGTAATCGCAAAACCAATCGAGAAGCTCGGAATCGGCGTGTTTGGTGAAAAAATCAAGGACTTCCCTCCTTCGCGGTACCTACGAATCTTCGTTCGTGTGTATACCGCAATTCCTTTTTACTGAATATCTTGGGCTGAGGGCTGATTCTCACAAAATTACGATACCCACTTCAAATATCTTAAGAGTGACTTGATGATGGACAATGTTCACCAAGAAGAAAAACTTTCCACTGCATATTGAGGCTAATGGGTACATATACTGGTCAAACCACCATTTGGAATGTACGCCTTGTTGCGAGGAAAATAGTGGAAATTTGGGCACGTGGTGTTTCATTTTTTACTAAATTTTGGACGCTGAATCCATTGAGATGGGTCCTAGACCAATTAGTGCCCATTGGAGATGGATATGGGTCAAAATGGGTACCAACGTACCTGTTTGTGAGATTTTCGGTTACCAAGTAGACATTTTTAAAAATTTGAAATTTTACTCAGGGTCCTCTTTCTAGCTTTAGTTGGGCCTCGAGTTTTTCAACCCTAAATGGCCCAAATTTATGTCTCTCAAATAAGCTCATCAGATAACGTGTTGCAAGGAAAACTATTACCAAAATCAAAAAACGCTGCAAATTCTTACACACGGGTTATACCTTGGACCAGGCGCATGGAGACTAATTTCTTCAACATGTAGAAAATGGGGAAAACAGTCGGTACGGCGGGTCCTGGACCCATTTCAATCGATTCAGGGTCCAAAATTTAGTGGAAAATGATACCCCACACGTACCAGATATCTCGAAAACACATTCGAAATGGGTAAATAGGCACCCATTTTGACCCAGAGCCTCATTCAGAGGGCACCAATCGTTCTGGGACCCGTCTCATTGGATTCAGCGTCCAGAATTTAGTGGAAAATGATACCCCTCATACCTAGATTGCAAAAATCCATTTTTCGAAATACACATTTTGACCCTTACCCCACCCAAATTTGGTCCGATCGGGTTGAAAAGTTTCGAGGACCAACTAGAGCCATGAACCAAAATTTCAGGTTGTTAGAAATTTTTCTACTAGGTACCTACCAAAGTCGGCGTGGACGTGGACTTGCGGACGGACATTTGCTTATTTTGATCTAGACACCTTGAAACGTCCAAAAAATGTTTTTGGGGCGAATCGGAGAGATTGACTTTTTGCATGAAAACATAGGTTGATTATTCAAGGAATAACCAACCAAAAACACCACCTTTCAAGACGTCTCACGCGGAGGAGCAGTAACAGTAACCATTGACTGAGATTCACTACATGACCTTAGCAACCTTGGTCTTGGAAGGAGCGGATCACACTATCACGGCTCACCAGCTGATTCAAAGAGGATGACGTGAGCGTGATGCCTGACCTTCAGATGACAGGGGCTCTGAAGGGTTAATTGAAAGGAGACGCTAGTTGTCAGTGCATTTGCAACTCAGGTGCGGAGCTTTAAACGGAGCAGGGCCTTTTGGATCAACGTGACAACTGACGTCAGCGGAAATGATCTCACAGCTTGGAGAAGACAGACTTTTTCTACTCCTTGAAGTCCCTGGAAAAGAAAACTACGACAGGGAACGGTAGTGAGAAGATGAAAACCAAAGACACGTTCTGCCATGCGGATGTTTTCTTCATCTTCAAACAGAGCAGTATATTCTGCCCTTCTGAGGAGGCAGATGTTAATACATTAGGGTTTGAAATTGAAGATCGGCGCTGCTAAATTGAGATTAGGTCCAGCGCACGTTTGATACTGGGGATATCACCAAACATCAGACCTCTTTCAGTGAATTATCTAATGGTTTATGGTTGGTAATTACCTGAACAATCCATGCTGAATCCAATGAGACGGGTCCCCAAACGTTTGGCGCGCACTGAAAGAGGTTATGGGTCAAAATCTACCTATTTCAAATATGTGTTTTCAAGATTTCAAGATCTAGGCGTGTGAGGTATCATTTTCCACTAAATTTTGGACGCTGAATCGTTTGAAATGAATCCTGGACACTCCACACTAACCCCCTCCCATCCTATATAGTTTTACTCCTGAAATAATAAACCATCATGAAAACGACGATTTAGGCGTGTGGGGGTATCACTTTTTACTAAATTATGGGCGAAATCGATTGGAATGAGTCTCCATGCTGCTGATTTAAGATTTTATAGGTTTTTCAGTTTATTTTACAATGGTTGACACCATTGGGCTGACAAGAATTAGGGTCTTCTTGGAGACCTTTGGACCCAAAAGGACCTTGAGCAAAATTTTATATTTTTCGAAGCATTTTGAAGGCTCTTCTTGGCTCAGAGTTTGAATCAAGGAGAACAGATGTAATTCTGAAAAGCAAAAGTTTAGCGGATTTATTCGAATGAAGCGGTGAATTGTTTTATGATAAACCACAATTGTGTTACTGTCACAACATTTTTAAAATGTTTTTTCTCCAAAATTCAGCATTTCTCAAAACAAAGATGAAAACTAGTATAACTTGGAATACTCCCAGGCATGTTTTTCGCCAGACTTAGACCAAAATGATAGTTAAAAGACCTAAGAAACTGATTAGACACGACCAGAGATCAGACTCAACAGCGATACCTAATAGTCACCTCCGAATTCCATTTTCGGCGACAGTATCGAAATCGACGATGAAATGAAAACACCCGTTAGCTCGATTGGAACGTCCATCAACAAAATGACATCAGGGCCTCAAGCGGACGATAAATAAATTTGAAGATTAGTCTAAAGAGGTTTTCGAGTTGATAGCTTGATAGACTAGAGGAAGGCAGTGCAATCTTAGTTCAACGGCAACATTGTGATAGCGGTAACGTTTTCGCATTTTCATGACTTGATAAATAGGTACAAGACCGTGAGTGCGTTTCTTGGAATATACAGATAAGCTTTTGATAGGGAATCTGAAATATAACCGTAAAACTAGTGGGTTTAATTCCTATAAATATGTCATTCAGACGTCGCAGGGATGGCACAACAACAATCATCTTCTAAGCAACCAAACAGGTTGGTTACGAAGGATAGCCCCGTTCACGATGAAGGAAGAAGTTTCGCTCCTCTTTGAACATTACGACCGACTTTCTGATCATACAGAAAAACTGCAAATTCTTCCACAGTAGTTTATTATGCTTTAAAGCCAAAGAACACAAAAGACTTCAAATTTCACACCATTTACTGGAAGATTATACTTTACATGCCTGGTTCCCAAAAGTTTCAAAATCACGGGGTTTGGTTATACTCGGACCAAGAGCATGCAGACTCATTCTAATCGATTCAACGTCCATAAATTAGTGAAAAAACGATACCCCACTCGCCTATATCGTCGAAAATATCGTGGGGAAAATGGGGAAAACAGTGGATGTGGCGCGTCCCGGACCCATTCCAATTGATTCAGCGCCCAAAAATGTAGTCGAAAATGATACCCCAAACCCGAAAATGACGTCGGAGAGGTCCATAACAGACTGGTCATCAGGTACCTGGAGGTGATCTCACTACTTTCCCTTTTGGTTGGTTATTCCTTGAATAATCAACCTATGTTTTCATGATAATGGCTCTCCGATTCGGCTCAAAATTTTTTTCTGGACGTTTCATGATGTCCTGATCAAAAAAATCTGCAAATTCTTACACACGGGTTGGTTATTCCTCGAATGGGGGAAACAGTGGGTGTGGCGGGTCTCAGACCCATTCCAATCGATTCAGGGTCCAAAATTTAGTGGAATATGATACCCCACACGCCCAGGTACCAGAAATCCTGACACATACCAAATGGGTAGATACATACCCATTTTGACCCATAACTTCTTCCGGTGGGTGCCAATCGTTCTGGGACACACATCATTGAATTCAGCGTCCAAAATTTAGTGGAAAATGATACCCCACACGCCTAGGTAGCAGAAATCCCGAAAACACATAATCAAATTGGGTAATAAATACCCAATTTGACCCATAACTTCTTCCAGTGGGTGCCAATTGTTCTGGGACCCATTTTATTGGATTCAGCGTTCAAAATTCAGTGGAAAATGACACCCTACTCGCCTAGGTAGCAGAAATCCCGAAAACACATATTCAAGATGGGTGTATCTATGGGGCACTACGACACTAATTTACTAATATAATATTGAGAAAACGTAGGTAATTTAGAAGGCTATAATAATTGTATTAAATTGAATTGAATGGTACGAATAAAAAGCTCGGACAGTAAAAAGAATTGTAGGCAACTGCTCAAAATTGGTTGCTAAGTTTAACAGCTGGTTATAAACAACAGGATATGACGATGTGTTTTGTTTGTCTATTCGGCTGAAGTCACCCACATGGGTAATAAATACCCAATTTGACCCATTACTTCTTCCAGTGGGTGCCAATTGTTCTGGGACCCATTTTATTGGATTCAGCGTCCAAAATTTAGTGGAAAATTACACCCCACTCGCCTAAATCACCCAAAATCTCGAAAATCCATTTTTCAAAAAACCCCTACCCCCTCCAAATTTGGTCCGATCGGGCTGAAAAGTTTCGAGGACCCATCTCGGCTGGGAACAGACCCCTGACCCAAATTTCAGATTTTTAGAACATTTTCTACTACCAAAAACGGCGTGGACAATGGACGGCGTACGGCGGACGGCGGACGGACATTGACCTTTTTTGATCAGGACATCATGAAACGTCCAGAAAAAAATTTTGAGCCGAATCGGAGAGGTTGACCATTATCATGAAAACATAGGTTGATTATTCAAGGAATAACCAACCAAAAGGCCAATGTCCGTCCGCCGTACGCCGTACGCCGTCCATTGTCCACGCCGTTTTCGGTAGTAGAAAATTTTCTAAAAATCTGAAATTTGGGTCAGGGGTCTGTTCCCAGCCGAGATGGGTCCTCGAAACTTTTCAGCCCGATCAGACCAAATTTGGAGGGGGTAGGGGTTTTTTGAAAAATGGATGTTCGAGATTTTGGGTGATATAGGCGAGTGGGGTGTCATTTTTCACTAAATTTTGGACGCTGAATCCAATAAAATGGGTCCCAGAACAATTGGCACCCACTGGAAGAAGTTATGGGTCAAACTGGGTATTTATTAACCAATTTGATTATGTGTTTTCGGGATTTCTGCTACCTAGGCGTGTGGGGTATCATTTTCCACTAAATTTTGGACGCTGAATTCAATGATGTGTGTCCCAGAACGATTGGCACCCACCGGAAGAAGTTATGGGTCAAAATGGGTATGTATCCACCCATTTTGTATGTGTCAGGATTTATGGTGCCTAGCCGTGTGGGGTATCATATTCCACTAAATTTTTGACCCTGAATGGATTGGAATGGGTCTGGGACCCGCCACACCCACTGTTTCCCCCATTCGAGGAATAACCAACCCGTGTGTGAGAATTTGCAGATTTTTCCCCTCTTAGAATAGCGTTTTCCCCCTCACAAGGGAAAATTTCCCCAATTCGGGATACACCGGTAAAAGTATTTCATGTTTAGCATCAGCAGTGGCTCGCCCTAGGCTAACTTTGCAGGCTTCTCTTAGCCTATGTCAACCGTTAGCTGCAAAACTCGCTATTAATTATAAGATATAATATAAAAAAATGAATAAAATAACGCGTAGGAAAGCCACCGCTGCAGGGTGTGGTCTCAGGGTGCCTTGTGTTTCCGATTCGATTAGAATACAGTCCGATATCCGGGAGGCTCGCACCTGAGCGATGCCCAAGTATACGCGAGGAGTCCTTGACATTTACCTTGTTGTACCTTCCAAGGCCGTGGCTCAGCATCGCCCTCAACAAACCTGATCGTCTCTCTTTATGCACGGAGCCCTAGAGCTGTTAAACGTTTTTTTCCGGATATTCACATCGCGGAACAACTTTTTTTTTTACCTTCACTTTAGGAATCAGTCTTTTTAAAACGTTTGTATTTTAAGATATTCAGGTGGAAAACTACGAATGTGATGAAAAATAAAATAAATTAGTTGTATAGCTCCCATTCACGGTCCGATTTGTTGTCCGACTTAGTACGACTACTAGTTATCGTTTGCACCACTCAGCCCCAGTCATGCACCCTCTGTGAAAAGTATGTAATCAGGGAGTAAATTTTATTAAAGAATTAGAATTCAGGGCAGTGGATTCGTAGTTCAACATGATATTAAACAGCGGTTGTGCGTTGATTTACGCGCATTTCTCCGGCAAACGTCCACTCTCTCTGTATGACTCAATACACTAAGGTCCCTTCGACATTCAGATGCAGAGGAGGAACGAACGAACTGCCTCAAATGTCATGAAAAGACTGGAAAGTTGGAGGAAATTGATCTGAAATCGCCACTCACGCTCCAACTCCGTCGCTTGTCAAAAGTCGGACCTTCGTGTTATCCCGCAGATTGTTCCGACTCGTCCAACTCGATTTTGTGTAATTCGACGAGATTGGAGAGAGAGGAAATGAAAACCTCCAACTCTGAAGTAGCAACCCTATTCTCTATTCCCGATTCTATGTTCAAGAGCGGCGTAACTGCAGAAACCTTTGAAAATGTTCGAAGTAGCTTTTTCATTGAAAACGGGAAACCCTGAAGGGCAGCCCAACTCAACTAGATAATGATAGACTGGATAATGATGCCTTACATTCAAAATAGGAACCGTGGATTCTACACCGCATTGATTGAGAAGGAGCAAACGCTGCAAATTGTTACACACGGGTTGGTTAATCCTAGGACCAGATGCATGGAAACTCATTTGTTCGTGGGGAAAATGGGGTAAACAGTGGGTGTGACGGGTCCCGAACCCATTCTAATCGATTCAGGGTCCAACATTTAGTGGAAAATGATACCCAACACGCCTAGGTAGTGGGTAAATTGGCACCCATTTTGACCCATAGCCTCATCCAGAAGGCACCAATCGTACCGGGACCCGTCTCATTGGATTGAACAAATTGATTTTTGATTCCTTGATTCAAGGAATAACCACGGAATAACTGTTAGAAAGAAAGTGTTAGTGCTACCTTTTTAATCGCTCTAAAGTAAAAATAGTTAAAAAAAAAAAAAAAAAAAAAAAAGAAAATTTTTTATGTGCAAGTAAATTACTTGAATTTTTCTCGAGCACTTGGGTTGATTTTGCCACACCTGCGCCCTTCAACTGACCATTAGCTCATTGGCCCTCCACAAATTCGTGTATCCCAGGTTTCAACCCTTAGTCATGACAGTATAGCACTATAGTAATCAGCTCGCACTTGGCCCGAATGTGACCAAATAACAAGAGTAACGTGCTTCTGCCGTAATGAGTCCTTAATAAGGACAAACTCTGCAAACTGTTCCGCTACGACTAAAAGGTGGATCTCACTCATGAGAGAAATCATATCTTTGACGTATTAAGAGTGATTCAAAACGTGAAATGCTCCCGTAAAATCGATTACTTGATAGGAAATGACACGAAGGTTGAAGTTAACTGGCCGTGTTTCGTTGCGCACCACGAGCTGTCCGTCTTGCAAAGGCTTGACTCCTTCTTGCGCAAGATTGAACGGAATCCGATGATACTTAGTATTCCAGTCGTTTTACTGAGTGGTTTCTCGCCGATTCGGGTTTCCGAGTTTGAAAGAGATAACCGTGAGTGGGGGTGGGGGGTGGTTGTGAAAGGGGGACTCCTCTCTGGAACGAAACTTGAATGAAAAATTGCTTTTAGGAACTGCGCGAGGTTTCGTTATTATTGGCTCATGTTAGTTGAAGTCCTGTATTGAAAACCCTCAAGAGGCGTTAACTGCACTATAAAACAATATAGCGCTGCGAATTCATTAACAAGGGTTGGTTATTCCTCGTACCAGAAGGATGGGAAAATGGGGGGAAAAAGTGAATGTGGAGTGTGCCAGACTCATTCCAATCGATTCAGCGTCCAACATTTAGAGGAAAATGATACACCACACGCTTAGGTACCAAAAAAACTCGAAACCCCACTTAGGAAATCTAGGTAGGTACCCATTTTACCCATACCCACTCCCCATGGGCGCCAATTGGTCCGGACCCATCTCAATATATTCAGCGTCCAAAACTTGGAGAAAAATGATACCCGACACGCCTAGGTACCCAAAATCTCAAAAATTCGCTTTTGAAAGATGTATATAGGTACTCTAGTTGATTCTCGACTTTTTTCAGCCAAATCCGATCAAATTTTGGGAGAGTATGGGTATGAATGGTTTGTGAAAAAATGGATTCTCGGCACTCCAGTCCTGTGGGGTATCATTTTCTACAAAATTGACAATGCTGAATCCATTGAGATGGATCCCACACCAATTGGCACCCACCAAAGATGGGTATGGATCAAAATGGGTCTAATTACCTATTTTTAATGTGGGTTTTCGAAATTATTTGGTACCTAGACGTGTGTGGTATCATTTTTCACTAAATGCTGGAAAATCGTTGATGTTGGTTTCAGGTGTGAGACCGTGGGTTTGAACTGAAGAACTGTAACAGTTAATTGAACTTTTAATGACTGATCAAACAGACGTAAACGGATACAGATTTTATGAACAGTGATACGAACACGTTGGAGAACAGAACAATAATGCGAGGTTTCCTTCACGGCAGGTTACCCCCTTAGTTCACAGAACGAGCAAGCGCTGATGTCGGGTCATCTAGCGCGAGCAAAAAGGTCCTACTCCGGCCAACCCAAACGGCGGGTAATTTGAACTGGCTGTTCCTTGGCGTACATATTTCAGTCTTATAGGGAGGCCTGGGGCCGAACATCAGGCATTATTACATAGGAGTGACATACCAAAACTGTCCGTTTTTGGTAGTAGACAATTTTCTGGAAATCAGAGATTTTAGACCTCACAAGCCTAAACCACCAATCAAAAAGAAATTAAAAAAAAAAAATTTTGATTTTCCTGACTTTTGAAAATTTGGCGTGTGGGGTATCATTTTCCGTTATACTTTAGACGCTGAATCCATTGAGATGGGTCCGGGACACTCCAGACTCATGCTTTCCCCATAATCTTGTTCCATGGAGTAACGAACCACTGTGTAGGAATTTGCTGCGTTTTATATTCAGACACCATTAAAGGTACACAAAAAAAGTTTGGGGCCAATTGGAGATTGTCGACCCCTACATGACCCTGGACATGACTACAAAAATCGATTATTCAATGGGATAACCAATCGAAAACTACGAAATCACAAGAGACTATTCCTGTAGTGTCTGCATTGTTTAGCAATCAGCAGATACTCTGCAGTCATCCATACAACGCTGATGTATGAGTTGTTCGATTCATTGTCCTGCTTGCATGGTTTCACCGATAATTTTATTCGTTAGCCACCGATTTGACCGTTGAGTGGAGTAAAAGGTGAACCTGGTACACCTTGTCAATTTGATCGATTTAAACTTTTCAGCTGGTGGTCTCAACCGGTTCTTCAAGACACGATACACAACCACATAGGTACGAGTATATATAAATGCGCTCAAGAATTTTAACGAGCCGAGGTCGTCACGGGTTTGGCCTCAACACAGTTTCCAACAGTCAAAACAGCTGCGGGACTTGATATGAAAGGTCCCCCTTAAGCACTGGTGGACCGAAGGACTTCAATGCGTTCAGGTGAGGGGCCTCGGCTGAATAGGGTGGAGCGAAGGATTAATCACTCACCAGGACCTGACGCTCGCTCAAGGACATTTTTATTTTATACGCGGGCGGGAACCCGAATATAAAATCGCTCGGCGATTAATTTCGAACGAGGATTCAATCAGGTCTCGAAAAACCGATTATTCGAATGGAGTCAAGATCTTCCGGACCACAATGTGAAATAAACAAATCCGTTGCCCTTCCGGCTCGTTCTACCGGGGTTTGAATTGTAATGCTTGTGAGCCTTGTTTCTCTGCGCGTAGATCCTATTGACGAGAGCAATTAACATATTTCTCTTCAACAGCAAAACTCAGAACGAGTACTAGGAACTGAGAAGAAGTGAGAAGGCAGATTCATGAGCATTTCAAAGGAAATTGAAGTGTCAGTAACTAGTTTGCATGAAAACAAGTCATCCTACACCTTGTTCCAACACACCGATTGCCCAAACAGGCCCGCCAAAATTGCAACATCGAACTTTGGACCTTTTAAGTGATCTTTTGGCCTCCTCTCTCACTAAAAATATACCAACTCCGCGCAATTAGCGTCCGGACTGTCCCATTATAACCGATCAGAGCCACAGCAAAAGTGAAGTCGTTGGACTCAAGATGGGATTCTGCCAGAGGCATTTCGTTCTAAGCATACGAATGTCCCTTATTAAGATTGTAACAGGACGAAGATAGCCTCAATGGTTCGAACCGAATATGCAAATCGCCTCGTAATCCTTTTTTCTCTGAAGCATAGGGCGTAGGAGCGTCATTAGGGAAGCAAATCCTCTCCGGTGAATTTGCATGTTGTCCTATTAGGCGAAACCTAGTCGATTGCTTCTTGATTTGTTTTCTGACAAAATTCGCAATAGGAAACTAACGTAATATTAAGATTACTTGGTTATAAAATGGTTACTCCATTGTTGGTGACTTTATTTCATTTTCGTTCTTCATGAAATGTCAAATATTTTTGACGTTCACGCCCACTTTTAGTTGTTTATTACTTGAATAATCAACTTTTGTTTTCATTCAAATTTTTTTCTGGGCGTTTTAAGGTAACTGGATCAAAATAAGAAAATGGCCAGAACCAGGTTTTTTGGCGATCTAGTACACGTCTAGGGGTATCTATTGCCCATTTTGAATATTTTCGAGATTTCTGGTATATATAAGGGGAATCATTTTCAACTAAATTATGGACGCAGAATCCAATGGGACGGAATGATTGGAGCCCATAGGAAGATGTTCTTGGTCAAAATGGGTATCTATTTAACCATTTTGGATGTGTTTTTGAGATTTCTCGTACCTAGGCGAGTGATGTATCATTTTCCACTTAAATATTGGACGCTGAATCGATTGGAATGAGCCTCCATGCTGCTATAAGGAATAACCAACCCTTGTGAAGGAATTTTCAGCGTTTTTCACTTGTTCTCCATTATTCACTCCCCTGAAATTACCTGAGCGGATCAAATAGTCAAATTATTGAGAGAGCTTCGTCTCTAAGATGAACGGTCAATTTAACGAAATTTCTTAAGGTTTGGCTCCTTCAAAGGCAAAGGACAAGAATGACGCGTTGTGCAGTTCACACCTCGTGAGCGAACCTTTCTTGGACATTGCCACAACCCACCACAAACTCCTTCGAAACGACAGGCCACTCCTAATAACATTAGATTTATACTGAACCCGCCCTCTTACTATTGTCTTAGTTGTGCGGAAAAAATCTGAAACGACGCAGTTCACGAGAAATTACACAAGTCGCTAATGAATTTGTCTTTTAGATAGTTTAAAACTGTCTTAGGTTTTAAGATATTTCATCATCGAAGCAGCAACTCCTTTAACGATCCGACAAGCCCTTTCGGCTGGCCGTAACAAGGCTTTTAACAAACTGACGAGGTACCTACGAACGGAATAATTCCCTTTGTAGGAGCGACGATCGAATCAAATCCGGTCCATCTAGATTGTGAGATGTGACGTCAAAGGCCCATTTATCGGTCTGCAGGTTTTCCTTTCATTATTCATTAGATTCACATTCACCTCGGAGCTTCGAAGAAAAAAAATCGTTTTCATTGATACAAACTACCCCCTTCTCATGATCCCCGTTTCCATTTTCATCAGACGTCGTTTTCCTTCATCGGAGGAAAAGACGAGAAAGGAAAATCCGAATCAAAGGAATGTCCTTTGGGAAACTGTCTGAGGGACTATTTCACGGGTGGGAAAATACAAGATAGGAGGGATTTTTTATTTTCCAACGCGGAGATGAAATGGGTTACGAATTTCACGGAAACAGCTCATCACATTTCTTCAGCTTATATTATGATTCCTTCGTCCTCTGATCTCTTCTCGTCATCCATTTCCCTCGACATTTTCGACCTTCCACCGGGACTTCATAAAAAATTTAAAAGCAGAGACGAATTCATTCAACAAAACTCTGCAAATTCTTTTAAAAGGGTTGGTTATTCCCCGGACCAGGAGCAGAGAGACATTTCTGCCTTAAGACCGTCACCCTAGCATTTTATTTCCCGATGATAAAGTATGATCGAACTCATGAAAAATTAGTTTGGATCTTCACGCTGTCATTCAGACTCAACAATCGCTCCTAAGATCAGTTTCCTGTGATGATAAAATTTGTGACACATCCGCGCATCGCTAGAAATCTGAAAGATCTATCGATTCTCCACTTTAAACGCTGCAAATTCATTCATAGGGGTTGGTTATTCCTCGGACCATGAGCATGGAGATTCGTACCAATCGATTCAGCGTCTAAAATTTAGTGGAAAATGATACCCCACACACCTAGGTACCAGGAATCTCAAAAATCCACATCGAAAGAGGTAGATAGATACCCATTTTGGCCCATAATGTTTCGAACAATTCAATTGATCAACAATCAGGATGTTTAACTAATTGACCGGAACAAACAGGCTTGAATTAACATACTTTTACGTCGATAACTTGCTGTTATGGCGTGATATTTTTGTCTATTAATGCCTGAACATTCGTACGACCTTCTTCACATCCGCGGGAAATGCCATACGAGACCACCTAGGGCGACCCTGTGATAATCATGCAGCCTTCGTAACAGTAATGGCTAACGACTGCTCGATGTTCAGGCCAAAGAGCAAGTTGTACCTAAGTTGAATGAAAGGAGAACACAAATAATTTTCTAGGTATAAACTATCGAAAGTGGCTCACGGTTTAACTTAACGTACGCATCGCGTCTGTAGTACAACTTATCATTTATGTATTATAAACCAGGGACTAATTTTCCAGTCGTAGTCATTTAAAGCAGGAAATGAAAATTTTTTCCTCTAAAGGCAGCTAGTGACCAACTTCCATTTCAATTATTAACTAAAATAACTATCACCTACAATCAAACCTACTAAATAAAATAAATTCTTCTGCCCTTCATAATTTCCTGTCTTTGTGTGGTGTTGGAAGAATGCAATTGGGTGAAAACAGCGAAGAATCACTGAAAAACATTCCTTGGAGCAAGATTATGCGAAAAACGGCGAGAGTAAAGTGTTTCAGACTCATTTCAATCGATTCAGCGGAAATTGATACCCCACACGCATGGGTATCCAAAAAACTCAATAAACCACATTTGAAATAGGTGATACTTATTTTGACTCATACTCATGGGGGGCTCCAATTAGTCCGAGACCCATTCCAATGAATTTAGCGTCCAAAATTTAGTGGAAAATCATACCCCGAATGCCTAGTTCTAAAAAACTCCAAAAATCCAGTTTCAAAAACCCATTGAAATTGGTGTTATGGGATTTTTTGCAAACTAGGTATGCAGGGTATCAATTTTCCCTAAATTATGAACACTAAATTCATTGGAATGGATTTCGGAGTCCTTAGGAGATGAGTATGGGTCAAAACAAGCATCTACCTATTTCAAATGTGATTTATTGAGTTTTTTGGATACCCAGGCGTGTGGGGTATCAATTTCCGCTAAATTTTGGACGCTGAATCGATTGAAACGAGCCTGAAACCCTTTACTCTCACCGTTTTTCCCATAATCTTGCTCCAAGGAATGTTTTTCAGCGATTGTTCGCTGTTTTCACCCAATTGCATTCTTCCAACACCACACAATGACAGGAAATTGTAAAGGGAAGGAGAATTTATTTTATTTAGTAAGTTTGATTGTAGGTGATAATTATTTTAGTTAATAATTGAAATGGAAGTTGGTCACTAGCTGCCTAAATACCTAACATATTTAGAGGAAAAAATTTCCATTTCCTATTTTAAATTACTGCGACTGGAAAATTAGTCCCTGGTTTATAATACATAAATGATAAGTTGTACTACAGACGTCACCTACCTATTTCAAATGAGTTTTTTGGGTACCCAGGTATCATGTCCCACTAAATGTTGGACGCTGAAACCATTGAAATTAGTCCTGAACACTCCACTATCAGCGTTTTCGCCACACTCCTGAACTAAGGAGTATCCAACCATGGTGGAAGAATTTAATTTTGATCTAGGCATCATAAAACGTGTACCTACTGTCAAATTTGGAGGCCAATTGTAGAGGTAAACCTTTCTCATGATTACATAGGTTGATCATTCAAAGATTAATGGTTGATGAGTTGAATATTTGAGGAATATTCAACCGAAATTTGTGAAGAAGCCTTTGTAGCATCTCTCTGTAGGAAATTAAGACGCCCGGAGGTACAAACAGCCGCCACAGGGAGCGCTGCCCTTGCGCACAATGCGCAAAACGCGTAGAACGCATTGAATCTGCGTTGGAGCTGCCACAATAAGCAGTTAACAAGGACTCAGCTGCCTCAATCGATGTGAAATTGTGAACGTTTTATGTTGCGATTACGACATCCAACAGAAGCCAACATTATTCTCGTATAGAACGGCTTCGATGTTCGATTCGCTTTTAGTTTCAATGGCCTTCCAAACGGCTTTGACATTGACCTCACCCGAACGCTCCACCTTAATTGAATCGACTTCTTTCGACGGTGAGGGGCGTTGGAGTTGCCAAGAGTATTTTTAAAATTCTTAAGGAACTCTAAATCATTTTTAGAATCAAAAATATTTCTCAGTGACTTAATTTGTAAAGTGCAGCTATGGAGAACCCATTATACAGGGTGTACCACAAGATCCCCCCCCCCCCCATTAAAATCGTCATTGTGGGAGTATACTGAAAAAAATTGTTGTTAAATCTTCATATTTGATGATATTTGCGCACCCCACACAACTATGTGCAAGTGACACTAACTTTTTCATTTTAAAAAGGAAACCCAATTTTTTATTGCAAGTTCAGATTCTACGAAAAATTTCATGAAAATTTGATCTTCCAACCAAATTTTTTTATCGCGCACAGCCAGTTCAGCGATCTCGCAATGTTGCGCAACCCCAAAATTGTCTAATAGCGGATGATGGTGAAGTATGGAAAATTAATTTTTAATGTTTTTTAACGCTGATTCACGTGATGCTATCTTTTTCTTAATTTGACTTAATTTTTGCGTAATAATGACCGACATTTGTTTATTTCGTGTGAAAAAAAAAAAATCTTTTTAGCGCGTGCGTTTGCACATAAAACATATAGGTTTGTGGGGTTTTATTATAACACTCCACTGCCTTTCCCTCTATAAACAAAAAATAATAATTAATTAAAAAAAATATCCTACAAATCTATCTGATACAAATAATCTCCGAAAAACAGTCAAACGAAGGTCCTGTGCAATGAGGAAGAACTGGCCAACATTGAATTGGATTATTCATTCTCCACTATAAGAACATCTGGAGAAAAGTCGTCCGACAAGTTCGAAACGAAGGAGACGAGGATTTCAACTCACCAGAAGATAATGTAAACCTTGAAGACAACCGCAAGGATTCGTATTACCTAAAACAACAAAAAAGAGAAAAAAGGAACATTAGAAAGATTGTTCTAAGCAGATATTTTTGAAGAATAGATTTAAAACTGCTTGCAACCAATTTCCGAAATGAGCAAATACGTAAATACTGAGCGTTCACCTTTCTTCCCGTTCATTTTCGTTTGAATTATTAAGGACGCTGAATCCAATGAGAAGGGTTCTGAAACGATTAGAGCTCTAGGAAGAGGTTGTGGGTCGAAATGGGTATTTATCTACTCATTTTGGATATTTGTTTTCGAGATTTCTGGTACCTAGGCGTGTGAGGTAACATTTTCCACTAAACGTTGGATGCTGAATCGATTAGAATGGGTCCAGGATACTCCACACCCACCGTCTACCCCATTTTCACCATACTCCGGGTCCGAGGAACATCTGTAAATAAATTTTGCTGCGTTTTGCCTTTTTGTCATAAACTTTTGGCAAACTCAGCTCATCAAGAGGCTTTAACCACTTTCAAAAATCCAACCTGAGGGAGACTTTTGTAAGGGGGGGGGGGATAGATTCTCGAGAGCTGAAAATGTAATTTGCTCAACTCTGAAACTGAAGGGATGAAACTAGGGAACTCAAATCCGCCCCCGCGGTACGTGGAAAATGGCGGGAGTCTTCGCCCACGCAACCCTTTCGCGGGGGCGGCAAGTAATCAATGGGAGCCGTCCGCCCCTCGACTTGGCCGCCTGTGCCAATCCCTCAAGGGGGTCCCGTTGGAACAAACTTCTGGCCCTGTGGTGAGGGGGGGTAGAAGGGGATGAAAGGGCAAAGTTCAACCTACCCCAATCCTCGAGCCCGGGAAAGCGAGGACTGGGGTAGCAACAGGCGTACATTGGGATGCCCTGACGGTGATATGAGGGATGATATGGGGGGGGGGGGTGCCTTTTTCTTTTTGCTCGCTTTCTACAAGGAGTTGGTTAACAATAGTGAAGATCGCTTTGTAACTTGGAGCCCTACGAAATTTACCAAAATAGGACAGCTGTGAGGTGAATTGAGTGTTCAATTATACAAAAAAAATCTGCAAATTCTTACACACGGGTTGGTTATTCCTCGGATCAGGCACATGGAGACTCATTTCTTCAATATGGGGAAAATGGAGAAACAGTGGGTGTGGCGGGTCCCGGTCCCTTTCCAATCGATTCAGGGTCTAAAATTTAATGGAAAATGATACCCCACACGCCTAGGCACCAGAAATTTCGATAACACATATTCAAAATGGGTAGTAGATACTCATCGATTCATGAAGATTAAACTTCGATGTTTCCTTTATCGATACTCATCTTTGCTAGGTTCTTTGTACCTTGTACCGTTCATGTAACCTTCGTATTTCTCCGTCGCGTCACCCGATTTCGATGCGGAGGGGCGACTTGCGTATTTACGTCAAACGGCAACTGGCGGTCCAGAACGTCGAAGGCCGCGCGCAATTGAGTGAAACGGACCGATTGAGGAGGGGAGGGGGAGGTGGGTATTAATTACCGGTTCTTGGTAGTTCGGCTTTAGCTACGGTTAATAAAAAAGGCGTCAACAGCGAGCGGCCTTGCCGTCCGGCCACGCCTCGCAGAGATATTCCCCACCGTTCAGGCAAGATATTTCTCACTGGCTCTCTCTTATCCTAGAGCTAGGTAGAGACCCCACTTCATTTCTTCAATGCCATCCCCCCATCCCCCTTACCGCTGCTTACAGTAATTCTTGATTTCGCAAGGTCGTCGTTCCGTTCGACCGAGATTTCCGATTTATTGAGATTCTGTGCTGGCGAGTGAGGAACTCGGTACACCTCGCAGAGAGGCGCTAGAGACGCGTTGGTTGTTTCGTGATATAGGTACCATACGCAGCCCCCCCCCCCCTTCCTCTCTGCTACATTTCCTCTCCTACCTTACCGTGTGCCGTCGACCGAGTATTGCGTCGCGAGGTAATATCATACTCCCCAACTTGGCAATTTGTGTCTTCCTCGAAATGAAACGGCGAGGCGTCGAAATCCGCCGCGATGACGTTCTCCGTTAAATCCGCACCGGTGACTCCGACCTTGACGATGGAACTTACAAAAGCAATGAGAAACTTACAAAGCTCCTCAGATGAGCTCCTCTCGTCTGCCAACACTTTCCCCTTTGTGGCAGTTCTAGAGGGATCGAGTTCCCTAATCCCTCTCAGGCCTATCGTGTGTCAAATGGTTCGGAGTCAAATTCCAGTCAGACGATTCCTCTACTGAGCTTAAAAGGGAATGTTATTGAAAATTTGAAAAGCCGGAAATCTATTAGCCTACCAAATCAACGACCAAATTTTGATTGCCGACTCTCGTTAATTGTCTTCATTGGTAATTGATTTTATTGTTGGCAGATACGGTGGATCGGATCTCCGGGTTGGTCGTAGGAGTGCGACGGAGACTGAAGGAGCGTCGGAGCTCCGCGCCCCGCTCCTCGTGACGGGGGAGAGAAAGTGAAAGGCGGCCTGAAACGGCCGAGGGTCCAAGGACGGCGGAGAGCCCCAAGGTCGCCCTCCAGGATCCCAACGGGCAGATCTCCGCAGTTGCGCTCCCCCTCGCAGCCGCGGAGGAAAAAAGACTCCGCAACTGGAAGATGAGATAGATGAATAAAACATCGATGTATTGATAAATCGATTGTTTTATGAGAGGGAAAAGTAGTTATTACCACATAAACCTCGGCACATTTTTCCCTTACATCCTTTCTAAATGTAGCCAGCCACTTTTTGCAGGCATTTCGAATATAACGTACTGAAAACGACGAATTTGAGTTTAAAAATGATAAGACTAACTGATAACTGTTATTCGACGACCTGTTTAAACAATATTCAAACACAATACTAATCCATTTTACCAATAAACCTCAAAGTGCTCTGCAATTTCTGTCGTTGAATCAACATGCGATTATCCAACAAATCTACAAAGCAGCTCATTGCTCATTGAAATGTGTAGGCTGGTACTCATCGCCTCTAAAAGCGCTAAAATAACATTATTGTAAGCCCATTAACGCCATTGCGCCTCATATTTTGCATTATATTAAGCTTCGTTGTCTCTATGCAGAGTTTATAACATACCACCGTCCTCAGACGGTGGCTCATTTTATACAAGTGTCAGCTCATATGCTTTTGGTTGGTTATTCCTTAAAAATGATAAACCTATACAGGGTGTCCCACGAGTTGTCCTCCCCCTCCCCCTCCTAAAACCGCCCAAATGGGAGTAATTATTTTTATACTCATATTTCTTTTGCAAGGGTTTCAAGTATTATATGTGCGCAACTGCGCAACCAAGTGCAAGTGAAAAATTCATGAAAATTTTATCCCTCAACCAACTACAACCGGCACAGCGAGAATGCAAAGTTGCGCAACCCCAAAAAAATAATCGTAGAAAACAGTCAAATAATGGATGATGGTGAACTATAAGTGTGGCATACAAATTTCCCAATGTTTTTTTTTTTAACGCTGATTCATGTGTGGCTATCCGTTTCTTGATTGTAATCAATTTGTGCGGGATAATGACCAAAAAAAATTCATTTCGAGTGAGAAAAATCATCATTTTTAGCGTGTGTTGTAGTTTTCAACCAGACCTGAAAAATCAATCCTCATAAAACTATTTACAAGCTGATGGGAATAAACCCAGAAGCTAATAAAATGATAGTTCAGTTCCAGAGCTCACTTAGCTGCCTTGACGTTCTCACCGTGTCAATTCGTGCGTATTTGTCCCTCGAAAACACCTTAGCCATTTAACCTCAGCCTCGTGAACACTGTAATTCACTCCACGTGAATGTTTCAAATTCTTTCAGTATTGGAACTCACTTAATAAGCGGCTTATAGTTTGAAAAAAGTAGCACAATATCGCCTCATTCCGTGAGCTGGCTTATTTACGTCTCACATGTGACGAAATTGGGGTGTAAGGTACCTTCCCCGTGAGGGCGCTGTGCACTTATGTCCGCAATTTTTACTAATGACACATTGGATAAACGAGAGAAACGGGAAAAATTCACGAATATTGTCGACAGTTGAATTGGCAGCCGTAATATTACAAAATATCATAGGAAATGTCACTTTACAAAGATTCAAAGCTGCTATAACCGAAAAAAAAGTCTCTGTCAATCGTGGGAATACCCAAATGATCCTAATTAACTAAATATAATTTGTGTGAAACACGTGTATTGTAGAGATTAGCTAGACCAATGGAACGCCAACAAAAATCTCTTTAGGTCGAGAACGAGCAGAATTTTCCAAAACCCGTTCTCACGAGAGCTAATGGACTCTAGAAAGATTTCAAGGAAGAGGCAAGAAAAAATCTATTATCGCCCAGATAAGGCCGTTAGGAGGTCTGCCCAGGTTAGATTAGCCCGTCGGTTTGTCAAGGTTTCAATGAGAGAAGAAAAGAAGACTCGTGAACGTCAAAGGATCGAAAAGACGTGTGGTCGGTTAGTTTTCGCTTCATCTCCAGCAAAATCGCACCACAAAAATAACAAAAATCATTACTTTGGGCTGGAATACATCCCTTGAATAACCAACGTATGTTTTCATGTAAAAAGTCAATCTCTCCGATTCGGCTCAGAATTTTTTCTGGACGTTTCAAGGTGTCTAGATCAAAAAAGTCAAATGTCCGTCCGCAATCCGGGATTTTTTTTTTGGTAGTAGCAAATTTTCTAAAAATCTGAAATTTGGGTCAGAAGTCTGTTCCCGGCCTAGGTCGGTCCTCGAAAGTATTCAGCCAAATCGAACCAAATTTGGGATGGGTAGGGGTCAAAATGTGTATTTCGAAAAATGGATTTTCGAGATGTTTGGCAATGTAGGCGTGTGGGGTATCATTTTCCACTAAATTTTGGGCGTTGAATCCAATGAATGGGTCCCGTTACGATAGGCGCCTTCTGGATGAGGTTATGGGTCAAAATGAGTACCTATTTACCCATTTCGATTATTATCGAGAATTCTGGTACCTAGGCGAGTGGGGTATCATTTTGGACGCTTAATCGATTTGCTCAATTTCATGCTCTAACCCGAGAGACTACCAACCCCTGTGATTTTCATTTTCACCACCGAAAGTGCTAAATGAAATTGAATACATTCTGAAAACGGATTAATTTTTTCCGAAGCGAATTGGCCGTACTGTAGCTATGGATGAAAATCTGGGAAGTTGAAGTTATTTTGGCGCCTCTCGTTTGAATGCACAGGAAATCATGCGAGGCTGCACTTGTTGCCTTATCAGTAATTGCACTACTACTTGCATCTTGATGTTGCGGTCCTGCCAATACTGTAGAAATTCTTCACAGGAATAGCGAGTAAATTCAGATGTGGCTGGTAGAGAATAATAACGGTGGTGGGCATAGGTAAATGCGTCTGGGATGGATTGAGGTTGTTTCTGATGAAAGAGGCGCACTCGGCCGTCCTTGGGTAAACGAATGCTCTGCTGGTGAGGGTGACCTGCTCTCGGGTGTGCACTGCAATGTCGCAAAGGGGCCTCTGGTGTGCCAGTGCAAATGCAGTCGGGGCCAGGGAAAGGTAAAATCGATAAGTCACGGAGTGAACAACATCTTGCAACATTTCACGGTCGATTCTGTTGAACAGTGGTCGGAATTGTTGAGGCATCAAAGCTGGTTTTAGATGCCAGGGCCAAACCCCTTACAGTTGTGCAAGATAGCTCCGGTGCTCCTCCAGGAGACATGGGTCAATGGGCGACCTTCCTAACCCGCCAGAGACGATTCCAGAGCAACGTGCATGCATAATCCTGCCAACCGCTCACGATCTGAGGTCCTTGGAGTGCACAGAATCTCCTACACATCACGTGGATCGTAAATGACTTCGCACCTGAAGCCTTGAAAGCGTCAGGTACTTATATGCTTTTCTGAGCGAAGGGCAGTCGTGTTTGACGTCTCAGATTGGCATGAGCAAGCTAATTACGTAAACTTTTTGAAAAACGATGTGAATTCTTTCACAAGGGTCGGTTATTCCTCGGACCAGGAGCAAGGAGAAAAAGGAGGATGTCTGTGAGGAGTGTCCAGGAAAATGATACCCCACACGACTAGGCACCGGATATCTCCAAATATTTATTCGAAAAGGGTAGTCATGTACCCATTTTGACCCATAACCTCTTCCGGTGAGCGCCAATCGTTCTGGGACCAGTCTCATTGGGTATAGCGTCCAACATTTAGAGGAATGTGATACCCTACACGACAAGGTACCGGAAATCTCGAAATATTTATTCGAAATGGGTTGTCATGTATCCATTTTGACCCATAACCTCTTCCGGTGAGCACCAATCACTCTAGGATCTGTCTCATTGGGTTCAGCGTCCAAACTTTAGAGGAAAATTATACCCCACACGCCTACATCACTAGAAATCTTGAAAATCAATTTTTAGAGAAACACATTTTTACCCCACTCATACCCTCCTCCTTCTCCTCAATGGTTGATTATTCCTTGGAGCAGGAATTTGGGGAAATCAATGAGTGTGGAGTGTTCCGGGCCCATTTCAAACGATTTAGAAACAAAAATTTAGTGGAAAATGATACCCAAAATGCCTTGTTCCAAAAAAGCCTGAAAATTGAGTTTCAAATACCCATTTTTACCCATACTTTTTCGAATTTGGGCTGATTGGGTTCAAAATTTTAAAAGATCAACTAGAGACAAAAAATGGTCCCTGACCAAATTTTCAGATTTTTGAAAATTTTCTATTGCTAAAAGACAGCAGTTGGCAGGATTCTTGGTTGATTATTCATCAACCAAGGAATCATCAACCAAAACGTAGCTGCGTCTCCTACACCACTTATTGAAAAGGTCTTAACACAAAATGATGGTCGGAGTACTCTCAGAAACAAACAATAGGTAATAACTAATAAATGTATTTTAATTTATACAGTTTAAATTGATTAATATCGATGAATATGTGGACAAGAGTTCCTCATCCGGCTGTAAAATCATTGAGTAATCGCGTGTCAATGGCTAGTGGTAACTTTCATTACTTGTAACTTCTCTCCCATACTTTCATGTCCAGTGTCCGACGAACAACGGGAACTAAACAATTATCCAAGGGCATCAAGATGCCTCCCACGGGAAAAAAATCTTCACGAAATCCCGAGAGCACGTGACCATGCGAATTCTCTTCGAGCCTCTCGTCAAATTGCGAAAAGAAAAAAGTCATTGTAATCCATTGGGCTACAAAACTCGTCGGAGAGGCCCATTACCCATTATATTTCTATCGAAGAGAAGGGAATGACGAAACCCGAATTGCGACAGTGGTTTCTCCACAAATCTGTCTAGCGCGTTTGTTATCTGAGAAGCCGCGTCCGTCGTGGGAGGTAATTCGATTAGTAGTCACTATCAGCATCCACAAGACAACCTGCCCCGAACAATTAATTTATCAGTCCAATTGGGACTTAGGGAGGCGTTAGGGGTTGTCGGAGTTATTTTAAGACACTTGGCGGATAAACGAATTTACTTAGGAGTTGGGAATAGTAACTACTATACTTTTACGCAGAACCAACGATTCGACTCAAACTTATGATTGACGATGTTTCATGAATCTGAAATGAGTTATTCTTATACAAGGATAACAAGCAACCGAATAAGAATTTATAAAACAAAAATAACTATAGTTCAGCAATAATGAAGACGAAGAAGATCTGTTCTGAAGGAGTGTGAGTTTTGTGTGACTTTTTCATACATATTTTCTCTCTCTAGCCATCATTTTCCTACTTTTTTCGTGAAATTGCGTTCTATATGACCTGAGGATGATTTGAAACAGGTTTCAGGGTATCAGGGGGGGTTTGATGTCAGGGTATTGACAGTATAGTTGTAGACAAACATCCGAGGACAAGTTAGCCATGTCCCACTGTTATAGCAGTGTCTCTTATAGCATCCCCGTTAGTTGGGCACCTAATTTTAGAGCGTACTGTTCTGCTGAGGTTCAACAACAGTTGTTTTTAGCGTGAGTGTGTACTAAATATCTATTCAGCGTAAAAATTTCAAGAATATCATGCTGCGATGAATACATTTTGGCTACCTGTAACAATAATATGGCCCCTCTAAACTCTGTATTATTATTAAAATATTATCTATAACAATGGTATGAGTAAAGGAGATCGTTTTATTGATTCATTCGTAGGTTTGTAGAATATGGACAAAACCCACCCAAAAAAAATTAGGTAGGCATTATATCTTCCTCAATTGTCAACCTATCAACAATTTTATATTGCAAAGGCGGGTGGATGTTTTTATCAATTATTGTTGCGTTGAGTCAATTGCGACCTATACAAGTAGGTAGGTAAGCAAAAAATAGAGGTTTCAGCAAAGAACGCCAACCATGAGAATATTTATGATAAGGACTAACAGTGATAACGCAGCCTAATCACGACTGCGCTGCGATCTAGTTGAACTAATGATGCAGTTGTCTCCAGACATTCTCTAGTTGTAATAATCATATTGTAGTTAGTTGTTTCGAAACAACAGTGGGCAATGCAGTTCTCAGAAAATTTGACCATTTGTTGCTTCAAAGCAACAGTGGGTTTCAAACTTGTCTACTGATGAAACTGGCAGTTTCTATATGTATAGATTTTTGCAGGTGTTTGTTGCAATTCTGATTTTTCTGTAGAAAAGCTGATTAACATGATTCACCAGATATGGAAAATGTGAATAGAATATCGTGAATGTTCTCTAATGCTTGTTTACATGGTTTTCAACAGAAGAGATGTGGCAATAAAAATGGCATACTTGAAACGGAATTTTTTGGAATGCGGAAACGGCCAAGAAAAAAATTGCAACTCTGGAGCACACATTAGGTATCTTTGATGCTGCGAGTAGGATTGTTGACAAATAATTTTAATTTATTGCTCGTTTATGTTGAATCAACATTGTACGGAGGCATGATCATCCTGCTGGTTGTTGCAGCTTTACAAACTGAGTCGTAAGCTAGAAAATCATTCAAGAAAGGGATTTTACATGCTGGGGAAACGCAGGAAATCGATGCCGCTGCCCCAATCATTGACTCAATCTGCCTTGAAAGTATTTTTTTTTTTTCTGAAAAATCCACGTCAACCGTGGCAATGGATGTGAAGATGACTGTAAACCGATTCTAACTGATCTAATGAAGCGCATACCACGTCGCTCGTCTTACTTAATGAGCACCAAAAGAAAAGGTTTTCCTTTGCCTCGAAAGACGACGAGAAACATATTTGTTCAACTGCTAAGCTGAAATCGTGTGATCCATTTCGTTCAATTGATCCGACGACGTGGAGTGAGGCACTTGACAAATATTCATGAAGGATGAATGGGCGAGCGGAAGGGTCTCGAATATCCAGTTCAATGGCACAACCAGGGTCAACTGTTGCGAGGGCAGTCAGTCTGCGGGCAAATGGCTTCAGTCACAATCGTTATGTAAATAACATCGAGCGATCATCAAACCCATCAGTTTGTATGTACTCATTTACATGGTTTCACTAGGTGAGTAGACATCTTGATGTCTATACCTTGGAGAAAAATACTCCAGCCCAATCGGACAAAATTTGGGGAGGATATTGGTCAAAATGTGTTATTCAAAAAATTGATTTTCGAGATTTTTGGCGATTGAGGCGTGTGGGGTATCATTTTCTAATAAATTTTGGACGCTGAATCCGAAGATACGAGTCCCGGAACGATCGGCGCCCACCGGAAGAGGTTATGGGACAAAATGGGTATCCATCTACCTATTTCGAATGTGTATTTTCGAAATTTCTGGTACCTAGGCGTGTGGGGTATCATTATCCACTAAATTTTGGACGCTGAATAGATTGGAATTAGTCCGGTTATTACTCCACACCCGCTGTTTTCCCCCAGTTTAACCATGCGCCTGGTCCAAAAAATAACCAACCCCTGTGAGAAAATTTGTAGCGTTTGTAGCTTCATTTCGCGACACCTTTAAACTATTTCGTGTTTTCTCGATAATTTTGTTTCGTTCCTCTTTTGTGTTAAACTCGGAGCGGGCAACACGTGTTTGTGTTAAATTAAAATGATATTTGGTGATTTTCAGTATTAAAGATTAGTTAAAAATAATTTAGTACGCTAATATTTGTGGATCATGAATACTTTTTTCAAAGTTCATTGGCCGAGTACGGCTGATGCCGAGGAACCGATGCAGCAATCCTGCTTCCTCAGTCACAATCTTGTTATCTCACGCACGAGATTATTATTGCAAAATTATTGAGTTTGAAGTCGTCAACAATTACATCAAAAAAGTGTCTGCAATTCGATTTCAATTGAATCGCAATTGCGGAAGTGATCGCTGTGACGAGCGTAACGTTGAAACATTGATGCGAGCAGAATGAATATTTTATGAGATCTCAATGGACCTCATACATATCACCCTTGAAATCTGACCTAATTCCATTTAAAATTATCCGAGTGATGGAGTGATGACCAGTGTTGCCAGATCACAAAATCGTAATTATCTCTGATAAATAAGCACACTCATTGCTGTCAATTTCAAGGTCATGATGTAATCAAAAACCTCGGACCAGGAGCAAGGAGAGTGTGGGGGAAAACAGCATGTATGAAGTGTCCCGGACTCATTTCAATCGATTCATTGTTCATAATTTAGTGGAAAATGATACCTCACATCCATTTTTCAAAATACACATATGAATGTATTCCCTGAATGTATTCCCGATCGCGCTGAAAGGTTTCGGGGACCAACTAGAGCCAGAAACGGGTCCCTGACCAAAATTTTAGATTTTTAGAAATTTTTCTACCCCACCCAAAATTGGCGTTGACGGTGGAGGACGGACATTTTGCTTATTTTGATATAGACACCATGAAACCTCCAGAAATTTTTGGTTGGTTATTCGTTGAATAATCAACCTATGTTTTCATGCAAAAAGTCAATCTCTCCGATTCACCTCAATATTTTTTTCTGGACGTTTCGAGGTGTCTTGATCAAAATTAGCAAATGTCCGTCCACCGTCCACGCCGACTTTGGTAGTAGAAATGGTTCTAAAATTCTGAAATTTTGGTCAGCGGTTCATGGCTCTAGTTGGTCCTCGAAACTTTTCAACCCGATCGGACCAAATTTGGGTTGGGTAGGGGTCAAAATGTGTATTTTGAAAAATAGATTTTTGAGATTTTTTGCAATCAAGGTGTGTCCACCAAATTCTGGACGCTGAATTCAATGAAAAGGGTCCCGGAACGATTGGCACCCACTGGAAGAGGTTATGGGTCAAAGGGGTGTCTATTTATCCATTTCGAATGTGTGTTTTCGAGATTTCTGGTACCTAGGCGTGTGGGGTATTATTTTCCACAAAATTGTGGACCCTGAATCGATTGGAGTGGGTCCAGGAACCACCAAACCCACTGTTTCCCCCATTTTCCCCATGTTTAAGAAATGAGGCTCCATGCCACCGGTACACTATTCTTTTGACCACCAGCGGTTGTCCCTACTCATTATCGGTTTTAATTCAGAAATTACTTTGGAAATATGCGTAAAGTATGACATGCTTTGTATTAGGGGGAAAATACTTACAATACTAATACGTTGGTATTTGACACCCAGGATAAGCCACAAAAATCCGTACAAATACAGATAAAAATCCCTGTCAGGTACCCCTAGTGATGAATAAATTGAGAAAATCACTGATCACAATCAGTTTATTTGATTAAATCAAATCAATTAATGATTTAATAAATAATGATTAAACTGATAAGAAGTGTTCTAGAGCCATGTCCGCACAATTCCTGATAATCTTGTTGCAATTGAATTGATATGATTGCAAGGAAATGTAGACCGACGGGTAGAGATGGCCTCAAATGAAATTTTTGAAACTCAAATGCAAGAGCAATGGTGATATTTGAGCAAACAATTTCATTTATTCTTTAGATTTATGATCAAATTTCCTTAAGGTATTTATCGGGGTGAAATCAGCAATGTTTCAGTCACAGTTTCGGTCCTCCTTGTCTATTATTATTTATAATTAAATGTGAAGAAATGGCCAAGCGAGTAAAAGGTCCGTCATATTTTACGAATGACCAACCATCAGGCAATTATCGCCTTTTGAGTAGTGAGCAAACAGGAATTTATGGGACATTTCGAAATTGATTCGTCGAGTTTTACTCAACTTGTCGATTTGTCACCCAGTCTGTACGTTTTTTTCGTCAGCTCCTCGACTTTTCCTTTGGTGGCTCTTTGTGACTATCAGTATGACGATAATGACAGGTCCGTTCCAGGCTTGCGACTCCGTCGTCCTTGAATGCGGCTGCCTCCAGATCTGACCGGGGCACTGTAAAACGTTCATTCTCATTGTTCCATTCTCTTTCACATTCCAAATAAACCACATAACGCTCACTGAAGTGGATCTTGCGGTATCAGTTCAAATGGTCTACTAACTGTTCGCCTTTGTTGGGAATAATATACGTTCATATTTGCGTCACACTTGTCTCTGCAGTACTAGCTGGGGTACTTGATAATACTAAGTAATACCCCGAGAGCAGAACATCGTGTATTTCACGTGCCTTCCTATGTAAAACGAGGTTGTTTATTGGTTCATTCAGAAAATATAGGATTATACAAAACAGTGAGAAACGACGAAGGAAAAAATACAGAATGAAATTTAAATTCGATACTTTCGGCATATATGTTGTCATGCATGGAAAAAACTGCGTGGCTCAATCATTTAATTTGACAATCTCCAATATACAACTGATTGACCCTTCATCTATGAAGATGATAAGATGATTTGCTTATGATTGGTTTTTCCACACAATCATCATTTTCCACAAAATTCAAATTACAAAAATCCAATGGGACGGGTCCCGGAACGATTGGCGCCCTCTGGATGAGGTTATGGGTCAAGGTGCCTATCTACCCATTTCGAATGTGTGTTTTCGAGATTTCTGGAACCTAGGCGTGTGGGGTATCATTTTCCACTAAATTGTGGACCCTGAATCGATTGGAATCGGTCCGGGACCCGCCACACCCACTTTTTCCCCCATTTTCCCCATGTTGAAGAAATGAGAAATGATTCTCTCCTAGAGAATAGAGAATTATAAAAATAAAAATGAAATAAATACCTCTGCGAACCTATGAAATTTGACGTGCAAACACACGCGCTAAAAAAGATCTTTTTTTTTACAATTAAACAAATTGTAATCATTATTCCGCAATGATTCGCGTGCTTGCTGAACCCGCGCAATAAAAAAAAATTGGTTATGGTATCAAGTGCAACCATGCGCAGTTGGTCGTGGGGCGCGAATATGATATTTGAAACCCTTCGAAAAAATGTTAAAGTACAATTAAAACAAAATATTCCAATTTGGAAGATTTTAAGGGATGGGGGGAGGGGGTAACACAATTAGTAGGACACCCTGCATAAGTCTATTGCTAACCATTTCTATCTACAATGGGTTTCTAACATTTCTCCGTGACTATCGTACATCCATAGAGACAAATATAAGAGGGATTGAACAATATAATTTTCCCTGAAGTTTCCTCTTATTGCTCATGAAGCGGTAGGTATATATCTCGACTTCAGCACTGGCTTCGAAAAAATGAAGGGAATTTCATTGGACGGTTTCAACTGTGATCATTCGGTTAGGAAGGAACGATTGAGAATCCTGAAAGTGATGGAAAACGGGTTTCCAGACCGTTCGTCCCTCAAAATTGCACAATTCTCTTATCTGATTGTCATGTTGCTTTTCTTAAAGTGCCTTTTCAGTGATTGGTAGCCGTATGGTGTGCAGACGCGAGACATTGGTGAAAGATCTTGTTTATTTGGTTTGGATTTGTCATTCTATGACTTCACACATTGCAAAGTGTATGTAAATAGAATATATCCTCTGAGACTCTGAGAATTTGCAACTCTTGAAACAGACGCATTACGCTATATACTTCAATAATGGAATAACCACTATTGAATGGTTTCCCACTTGTTGCTTTGTTAGAGGTTGGAAATTGGACCAAATCGACTGCTGCGAGGCACTGAACGGTGAAAAGGCATTTTAAGAAAAGCTTGAAAACGGTTTGAAAACCCATTTTCAAACACCACAGAGGATCGTCACAAATTCCTTTTAACATAAAAATCACGGTTGATATTTCTTTCAGTGGAATGGAATTCCCTGCAATCCTGCTTGTTGGCAGCCAGAGTTCTAGTCAGGATGTACGTACCAGCTGGGTAACCAAAAAGTCGTGCAAACTCATTCCAACAGCGTCCAGTTTCGTGCCAAGTCTGAGGTTTATCAGAGATCAATCTCATTAGAGAAATCACGAAGTGTATCTGACGCGAGCCTGCCAAGTTGTTGTGTTCAACTGCGCAACTGCGGCAGGACATTCCTTCTCGGCAGGGCGGCATCCTCCTGGGGGGTTTGTCAGGTGGTTATCTCGCGAAAATGAACGAGAGAGATCGCGTCAGAGACAGAAGAGACCGTAAGACGAAAACGGACGTTCGCGCAACGGCCGGAGCCGATCGGAAGATTGCAGGGTCTTTCGGCCGAACGGAAGACACGGCGATGCGAGCTCCTCAGGATGCCGTGGGTCCTTGCAAGGATGAGAGGAAGCCGTGACGTCACGGATCTGCCTTTCGCCCACCTACCCGCCGCCTTTTCTAGTGGGTCTGTCGGCCAAGGATACCGCATTCGGACGACCAAGGCGTACAAGATCGCGTCCGAACGGAGGTGATTGCCTTCAGTCTCTTCTCGAGGACCTTCGACCAAGGACTTTATTTGAGGTTCCGGGAATGGGGAACCCTGATTTTCTTCTATTCGCCATTGTTCCTATCTTCACGCCTACGAAAACCATCAAGTTTCATTATATAATGATTGATCAAGAAGTCATAACTACGGTAATTGGCTGGAAATCGTCGATTGTCCGATCTTAAGCCTCTCCTTCAACTTCCCTCAGCGGCCTAAGTGGGAAATAGCCACACGATAGTGCGCCTTCACACTCATCCATTCAAACGCGCTCACATAAGAAAGGAAAAAAACCCGTTGCTACAATGGTTCAAAGTTCAATAAAATATGGAGAGAAAAGTAAGTGTGGAGTGTCAAAAACTCATTCCAATTGGTAAAGGTACCCCTTTTGACCCATACCCACCCCCAGTGGGCGACAATATTGATCCAGGACTCCTTAATGAATTCAGCGCCCAAAATTTAGTTAAAAAAAATGAAACCCCACATACCTAGTTAGCTGAAGGGGCCCCCAACGAAAATTTTTAGACCATTATCGGCGTAAGATAAATAGACATATCAGGACATTTTAAAAATCTAGCCATTGTGCTGACAAACTGTCAAATTTTGGGCCAATCGGAGAGGCCTTTCTCAGGCTTGAAAACGTGGCTGATGATTATTCAAGGAATAATAAACCAAATGTCCCTGTCTATGCAACGCATCATCGTGACACATTCATACAATTTTCTTAGCGTGTCTGTTCAGCTGCTTTGTCTTCAGGTGAAAACCCATCTTGGGTCAGCCAATTGTATTCTGTGATTGTGTCCCACACTATTCATTAGTAGGTTTGACGTCACAAAAGTGATAATTGTTATAATAAAAACTCCTGTCACCATCAATGGCATCTTCCTTCTTCTTCATCACCTAGCGCTGTTTGAATTTATAGACGAAGAAGAAGAAGAAGAATACGGCAAAAAGGTGAAGAAAAAGCTTACTGGGCGTTTCAAAATCAGAACATACTCATACCAGGTTCCTCTGTTCACATATATGGAAGATTCAATGTGGAGTCACCTGAAGACGAAGAAGCTGTACAGACAGGGCTAGCGAACCAGTATGGACAGCCACAATTAATTTTACTCGTAGACAGGGACGTATTTTTAATGTATGGAGCGCGTTTCTAAAAGGCTTTAAACGAGGAGTGATAAGCGTCAGAGGTCTGTGATAAGATCCAACATTTATCCACCTGCCCATTTATCCGCTTAAAGCCATCCCATCCAACCCTGCTCTGAGTCTTTTGAATTTTCTACAAGTTTTGTACATTTGAGACTAATAGTAAATGGGTCATTGAGAGCTACAAATATCTACTTTTCAGCTCAACAATTCGCACGATTGGATAATTAGTTTTCGTAGGATTGGAAGTAAAAAATATTGACTTTTCTATCTATTGGATCAAGAATACACGCATTAGCTAACAAAAAACATATCATGCATTGGATTAAGGGTTCAGATTCGGCTACTTTTGGAAGAAATAATTACTTTTTCACTGATTTTAGAAAACCTTATCTCATGTTGATTGATGTGCAACCTGAGAAAATTGACATTTGTCCATCAGAATGTTGTTAATCTATTGACTGACGTAGAAACTAGCGATGCAACTCGTAGTAAATATATTTTTGAAAAAAATATATGTATACCGGTACAACAAATTCCTCGTGTGCGTTGAGAGGAAAATAAAATGTTAGCGAGAAGCTCGTAGTCAGACCAAAGTCCTGTCAATCATGAGTGAATGATAACAATATCCAAAACTCTACGGTACCAATTGGATCAAGAATACACGCATTAGCCAACACAAAACATCTCATGCCTTGGATTAAGATCATGGTTCAGATTCGGCTACTTTTGGAAGAAATAATGACTTTTCATTGATTTTAGAAAACCTTATCTCAGATTGATTGATGTGTAACCTGAGAAAATTGACGAACTCCTTCAGAATGTCTATTGACTGAAAGAAACCAGCGATACAACTCGTAGTAAATATATTCTTGAAAAAAAAAAAATACCGGTACAACAAATTCCTCGTGTGCGTTGAGAGGAAAAAAAATGGTTAGCGGGAAGCTCGTAGTCAGACCAACGTCCTGTCAATCATGAGTGAATGATAACAATATCCAAAACTCTACGGTACCTAATTTCGCACCTCCCTCGAACCAACACGCAATGGCCATGTTCTCACACTTGGAAGGAGGAGTTGCATATCGAGGAGATAATTATGAGCGAACAAAAAAAATCGCTATCACCCGCTCAAAGGATGGATACGGCCAACAATAACAACGTCGAGGCGACAGTTTAGTGATAATATTCGGGAAACATTTTGCGACAGTCTGAGGATAGCTCAACCTCGACACAATTCGACTGTAAAATATCGTCAAGGCGTTACAAAAGGCCTAGTCGGGTCAGTGGCCTAGTTATCGCATTACTTGAGGCGAATCGTTCAATTCGGACTTCGCAAAGTCCCATCGAGCTGAGGGCAAAATGAAAAATTACACTTTTCATTTCAATATCATTGAGAAAACATAATAGAGTAAAGTAATCTTTTGAAAGTACAAATCAACTATTACATTTTAGGTGTAATTTTACTCACAAATTGCGTATTAAATCACAAAAACGTTGACCAGCTGTTACTCATTCGTAGTTTCTGTCGTGATCTGACAACCAAATAAAGTCAGAAAATCTTTTACAAAGCGACGTATGTACACAAAAACATGTTCAAGATAACAATCATCGGCTTCAAAAATTCTTCAATATCCCAATGTTCCATTAGCACAAAATATAGAAATAATGACAAGAAAACTGAACGTCCTTGAGAGACACATCGAACCGTATAATGTTCCAGCGAATCGCCTCCGTGTCCCATTGTGTTCACTCGTTTCCATTTGTGAGAAAGCCGATAAAGATACGCTACACGGTTAAATTATACCCATTGGGAAAATGACTCACATCAATCTGATCTGATCGCTTTAAAGCGGAAACGCTTCTCAGCTAACCCATCTTTACGTAAAACGTTGCAATAACTACGGAATACAGAGGAATAACTACGAATTCATCCCAAAATTGTTTAATGTTTTATAGAGCAAGAAGAATGTTCGTATGGAGGAATAAATGTGGGTGTAGAGTGTCCCGGACTCATTCCAGAAGATACAGTGTCAAAAATTTAGTGGGAAAAGGTAGTCAGTATGTCTATATACCAAAATCTTCCAAAAGTGGATTTCCAAAAACACATTTTTACTGATACCCTCCCCAAATTTTATCCGATCTGGCTCAAATCCCGACAACAAATAACAAACACTAAGGTGTTCATACCTAAATTGAAGCTTTTTTGGCTTATTTTTCACACACTACGAAATCGGTACTCCCCCTCCCAAACTTGGGCTTCTTATGCAAATTACCGAGAAAAAAAACTATTGAGATGGCTCCAAAATTTCAAAATTGTGGAAAAGTGACCCAGGGACCATCTCGAAATTTAGATTACATCTAGTTTTAGTTGTAAGAGAAACGAGCCATAGATTTTTACGCCATAGGAACCAGTAGATATTCATATATAGGCCGTGTTTCCGAGCGATAACTGCTGCAATCCTTGAGATAAAAATTCCATTTTGGACTCGAAAACCCGTTTTGGAAAAATTCAGGTCAAGCTCACCTAATCGATTCATAACAAGGGGTTGTAAACAGTTGTTCCGAAAGATCGCAATTGATTTTTTTTTTCAAGTTTGGCAAGTGGGATGTAGTTTTTTATGTTGTTCAAAATCTTGTGTTCTCTCAAGAAAGGAGGACAAATTTTTGCCAGTATGATAGCTGAAAGGTTTCTTTGAAAATTCGCTTTCCCAGATTCACCTTCTGCACTCTATTGCGGTACAGTATCTCCGCGCCTGCAAAACTGCTCAGTTTAGCGTCTCTCAGCTTAGCAAATTGCTGTCATTGTGGAAAGCATTTTTCTGATAGAAGGCCACTAGGCAGGTGGGCATCGTTTTCCATCAAATGTTGGACGCTGAATCCATTGAGATGGGTTTGAGATCGATTGGTGCCCGTTGAGGGTGGGTATGGTTCAAAATGGGTACCTACCTACTTATTTTGAAATGGGTGTTCGGCCCCAGGCCTCCCTATAAGATCAAAAGATGCCAAGGAGCAGCCAGTTCAAATTACCCGCCGTTAGGGTCGACCAGGGTAGGTCCTTTTTGCTCGCGCTAGATGACCCAACATCTGTGCTCATGTGTTCTGTGAACTAAGGGGGTAACCCGTTGTCAAGGAAACCTCTCAATTTCACTTCCAGTTACTGTTCTGAGCTTCTGTTCTTCAACGTGCTCATAAAGTTCTGTATCCGTTTACATCCGTTCGATCAGTCATTAAAAGTTCAATTAACTGTTAAAAGTTCTTCAGTTCCAACCCACAGTCCCACAATGGGCTTTCGAGATTTTCGTGTACCTTGGCGTGTGGGGTATCATTTTCCACTAAATTTTGGGCGCTGAATCGATTGGAATGATTCTGGAACACCCCATTCTCATTGCTTTCCCCATATTCCTGCTCCAAGGAATAATCAACCAACGTTGCCTAATTAACAGCGTTTTTATTATTTTGTTATTGTAAAACTATTTTTGCTTAAATTGTTATTAGTATTTTGACAATTATGTCGTAAGCTATTTGACAAATAACTTAAATAATTTGCACCCAATGATGATATTTCTCTCCCCTTGCCTTCTACAACGAGAGTTGGGGCTTCAGGTCGTTGTCTCATCGTTCAATGACGCCGTTCGCTAAAAATAAATTGTGGTTGCTCCCTGTTCAAAAGCCTCTTTTCGATCAGTCTGCCGCGTTGAGGCTGTTCAATTGATTTACGGTCGTGTAAATCGAAGACGGATGAGGGCGATGCGAGTTGCGTGGGTAGGTGGTTCGCTGCACTCCGTGACGTATATGTACATAGTCGCGAGCGTTTACATGAAAAACATGCAACGAGCGTCGATGTGGGCACCGGAGGTCGTTCACCTCTTTTAGTGCTCGTGTTGCAGAGCAGCTCCAGATAGTTGCTGGGGCACTAATAACTTTTTCCCGGAAATGAACAAGGGACACATGTAACTCAATTTGCTGCAAAATTATATTCGTGACGCATTACCTGTTGTGCACATACATCACTGACCTCAAAGGCACGAATCAACCGCGATCGGCATGATCTATGAAACAATGAGAGAACGTAGGAAGATGAACTGGCAGTGTTTTCCCATAAAACCGCTGCAAATTATTCCACAATGGTGTATTATTCGTTGGAGCAAGAGTATGGAGAAAAGAGTGAAATTGGAGTGTCCCGGACTCATTCAAATCGATCCAGCGTCCAAAATTTAGTGAAAAATAGTACCCTACGTGCCAATCCCCAAAAAATCTTGAAAATTTAGTACCCATGTCTCCCCTAATGTTAGCCAAATCGGGCTGAAAAGCTTCGAGGACCATTTAGAGCCTGAAACGGGTCCGCGACCAAAATTTCAGATGTTTGAACATCTTTCTACCACAGAAAATGTGTGGGCGGCGGACGGACATTTCGGTCCTTTGATTTAGGCATCATGAACGCGAAGTGTCTGAACCCAATCGTAGAAATTGTTCAGTTCCTCCGGCATAAAAACAGGTTTTATGAAGTAATAAACCAAACCCCTCATTTCTCTTAATCAATTGTTAATGGTATAAAAAAAAAATATATACCCTCGATCGTTACTATTCCAGGCTGCCTATTTTTACAACGTCCGAATCCTTTAGTCCCCTTCGTTCTTAACTATGTGAGGTTATATCACAGAATAAACGGAACGTCTTGATGAGGTATAAATCATTATCTTACACGGCAGAGCGATAGCATGACCTACTTTTCAACTGAGTAACCCGAAACGAATCGGACCGTTGACCTACGATAATGGAGAATTCCTGGGCAATGCGATATAATCGATTTGAGTATCAATTCATCTGATGTTAGGTTGTGGTACCAATGTATTTACCAAGACTAGGATCCATTCCCGCATTATTCCGTGGGGCAATATTGTGGGAAAAGAGTGAGTGTGGAGTCTCCTGGAATCATTCCAATCAGTTCAGCGTCCAACATTTAATGGAAAATGATACCCCACACGCCGAGGTACTCAAAAACCTATAAACCCACTTTCCAAATTGGTAGGTAGGTATCCATTTTGACCCATACACACCTGCGTAACAATTGGTCCGGGGCTCATCTCAATGGATTCAGCCTCCAAAATTTTGTCGAAAATGATACCCCGCCGGTCTAGTTAACAAAAAGTCCCCCAAAAATCGAGTTTTGAAAAACACATTTCTATCCATACCCTTCCCAAGTTTGGCTCCGTCGTGCTGTAAAGATTCAAGACCAACTAGAGCCAAAAAGAGGCGTCCGAACAAAATTTCAGATTTTTAGAAAATGTTCAGAAAGTGCGAGGACGCCCTACGGCGGACAGACATTGGGGGTGGGTAGGCAGCGTAGAGAAAGCCCGCCGTAAAGTCATTTCGTTTTGATAAAATTGGGTGAAACATGCAGATTAACCCTTTTTTTATTGCCTACAATATTAAAAATTAAGGCTGCATAAGCATATTTTTAGAAATTGTCGATCAATGTTCAGGTGTAGCATTTGACGTATAAATAATTATGATTTTGAATATTGTTGGAGATGAAGGGTATTCTGGATGTGCAGAAATATGTGCAGCCTGGGTACTGGACACACCCACCGTGGTCATCGCCGTCGGAAATACGGTTTGGGGAGAAGGGGGTTTAGAGAACCGCTAACCAGAACTGATGAGGATGTGACTGGGAGTTCGAACAAAGGAATCTGGGTTAACCCATACCTCGCCCATCTCGTGAAACAGGAGCGTTTATGCTCACCATGAAGAGAAGATCTGGGCAGGAAACTGTCGTCGGAACACAGGGAGTGGCCGTGCCGAAACCGGCCCACAGTGTGCAATGCATTACCATGACGTCTGCAAGTTACGATTCCGGCGGAAAACCCACATCTAACGGAAAAGCCGACGTCAGTAGGCGATCCGTGTCATGGCAAGCTGCGGCTACACAGCCAATAAAGTGGTAGGAAAAGAGTTGTTTTGCTGTGTACCAAGCAACTGATTTGGGTCAGCCATTGCCATCATATTTCTGAGGTCTCCTGATCGAAGTATGCTTGTATTGGACACAAAATGATTGATCTTGCTTGTTGAAAACAAGCCCAGCACTTCTGTGCTCAGCTACAGAAACATTCCAAAACATGGAGGAGACAACAGGAAGTCAGCAACACGATTGTGAACTGTAGCCATTGGCTGGTTGAGCAAATTTGCTGCAGAAATTGAGCAAAGTATTCAATATTCAAGCAAGTCTTTGTAGACAAACAAGCTAATACATCCTCTAGCACCTTGAATGAAGATAATAGAAGCTTAAAAACGTCAGAAGGAAGCATCTAATAGTTCATACCAAACAAGGTAAGTCAACATTAAAACGCAAAAGCACCAACGTAGGAAGACTCATTGAAAGGTACCCCCAGGAAGGCAATTCCAGGATTATCCAGGTGGATATTACAGATTCAGATAATATAGTTATTTATAGATGTCGGAACAAGTAGTCATTTAAAATACGAGAGTATCTTTCGTGAGGAAAATTATTGGAATGGACTGAATAGAGTTTCATAGGCTACCTCTTAAGCCCCATCATAAAACGCTGCATATTATTCTACAATGGTTTATTATTCTTGGTGGAACACGTTCGTGTGGGAAAGAGTATCTTTGAGGTTCTCAGAGCGGAAGCCTGATTGGGAGAGTTTTGAAAAATGTATGCGATTTGTCTATTCTCAAAATACTAGTCTCTCTTGATTCCCCCTCCGTTGGTGACGTTAACCCACATGGCTAGGACTCAAAAAACCATTTTCGAAATAGCCATTTTCACTCACACGCTCCCCTTTTAGGGGCGATTGGTAGGAAAAGCTCTGAGGACCAAGAAAGGAATAGAAGGAGCCCTTGAGGAAATTTCTGGAAGAATGTCTGCTGCCAAAAACAGCATGAACTGCTAAAAGAACTTTTGGTTTTGAAGTTAGGACATCTAGAATAGAAAATCAGTCAAATTCTTAGGAAAATGGGAGGCGAGAGCGACCTGAGGCATGAAACATAGGTCCAGGATCTCGGAACAATCACAGCTTAACACCAACTCAAATTGTATGTTTCTTGGGCACACTTTTACAAATCAAAAGACTCGATCCGATCAGTGAAAATATGCCTTTCAGGCAAAATACTGACCCGTCTATGACTTTTAACCCGAAGGTCAATAGATATCATCACCTCGCGTTCCCGTCACCTCTTGATATTTGATAGTGAGCCAACCGTCAAGTCGATATGAATCACAACTGTATGACCGGCTCAGTTAGAGTCCAGCGAGAAAGCGTCCGAGAGACCGAGTCATATTTTACAAGATTATTATCATCGGCTCAACCGTTAGACAGCTGGTAAATTACTTATCATTTCGACACTCTTCGGTCTGGCCGTTAAACCCTGGTAGAAAAAATTTTCCCCATATTTTCTTTCCTTAAAATGTCTAGTTTTTATTTGCGCGAGATAAGACGGTATTACACCGCGATAACCCGTTAGAACTCAATACCGGATGGCATGGTTGGAGAAGAACCGAATTATGCAACAGCGGTTTCACTAATTGGCTGAACTATCTTAAAACCAAGTCCCTTCACTTTATCTCCAGGCCAGTTTCTATTCGCTTGGGAACATACTGAATCCAACTCCTCAGTCCTGTCTTGTCGGACTACCCCGCCTATGGGGTGTTGCTAGTTCAGAAGGGCTGACAAGCCTGGAAATAAATTAAGAGAAGAGGAAAAACGTAGAGATGGAAAGAAAACATCGATGTTGACACCAAAGTCGCCATCGACAACGAAAAAAAATCGACAACAAAACATTGATGTTCGATGTTCATTAAATAACTGTTCACAAAAGCTGAAAATTCTTTCACAAGGGTTGGTTATTTCTCATACCGGCAGCATGGAGACTTATTCAAATCGATTTAACGTCCGAAATTCAGTTTAAAATTATACCCCATGAGCCTAAATCTAGATTTTACCCCTAATATACGTTTTTGAAAAATGGGATGATCGAGATTTTCGGCAATCTAGGCGGGTGGGATATAATTTTCGACGAAATTTTGGACACTGAATCCCATGACACGGGTCTTGGAAAGATTTGCGTCTACCGGAAGAGGTTATGGGTATCTATCTACCTATTTCGAATGAGTGTTTTTGAGATTTTTGGTACCCAGGCTTGTGAGACATCATTTTCCACTAAATTTTGGACGCTGAATCGATCGGAATGAGTCTCTATGCTCCTGGTCCGAGGAATATCTAACCCCTGTGAATGAATTTGCAGCGTTTTTACTATGTTAATTAAGAAAAAGGAAAATAAAACCTCTTCCGTCCTGAATTACCAAAACGAAGATGAAATCCCTACGACTTTTAAGTCACCTTGTACACATATAAATTTGCCCTAACCACCACTTTAACCGTTGAAATAAAACCATTGAACTTGAAAAAAACATCGAAAATAACCTTAAGATGCACTTGACATTCAAGCTGTATAATTTCAAGGACTGCAGGCCTGTAAAGATGTGGTTTTCCAGATGTAGTTTTTAAAGAATTTCGTGCCCCGCCAGAGACCATCCCTGACATTCTCTTCCCCCTCAAAGGGGATACTGGTTGGGTAATTTCCAACATGATAAAGTGGAAGGGGAGTTTCAACTTGTATAAACCAGGAATCGTTTTGTCGCTTCATCAACGCTTTTTTCAAATACTAGCGCGATCATTTTTGTCACATTTTTTGGCGGTTACGGGTTAACCTACAATTAAGTTCTAGACGAATCCGATTACGTCAATCACAATGATAACTTCTATGAGCACAGCGAATTTCCGTGGCTGTAGATTGTATTTCTTCTATACAATCATCGAAGTGAAAACGATGCCATCGATCTATGAAAATTGTCTCGAAAAAGGTAATAGCTGCAACACCTCAATCGAATCCGTCCTTTAAAAAATTCGTAATCCTTTTTTTCGAAGTCTTTGGAAGCACCAATTTTAGTAGCAAGAATAATTGCAAACATAGGTAGCTCAGCTCGATTCTAGAAGGGCTCATAGGATTAGTTAGGGGGGTAGGTTAAGTATTTACAACACGTAACAATCATTAATCTTCCGAGACGTATTGCATCTATCCCGATTTTAGCTACAAATTAACTATTGGTTGGAATATGATCAGCCAAATGCTCAGCTTTTATTTTCGTTTGAGAACGGAGCTGGTTAGATAAAAATCCCTTGGATCTGCTCAGGTTTTCGTAATTTCCTCCATACGGTTGCAAAATCTTCTGGTGAACTTAAACTTTGCATCGGCCATCCAACTGACCACAATAGCGGATTTTGTGAAACAGCCGGTCTCTCGAACTAGGTTATACGGTAAGATCAAGATGTAGAACGAAAAGAAATTTTCTTGGTGTGATTAAGATGGAGTGATAAGTCTTAACTGTTACAGCGAAACGTTTGCAGTATCCCTTATGTATGCCCCCGTTCTTTTTTTTCGCACAAAGAATTGGGAATGTTAACCGGTTAAGTAGATCGGAAGAGTACCAAGGTTACGCCCGAGTTATTCACAAGTCGGCAACACGTTTGAGAAGATAGTCTCAAAAAAATCTCGATTGAACGTGTTGTTAGGATCAATTGAAACCAAAATAACGTTCTTAGCTCTTCCATTTAATAAGCCGTAGTATTTATTTGTAAGTTTTTTTTTTTTTTTTTTCAACGTTAGTTTTGTTATCAGAGAAGCTTTCATTCTGGGCCAGGAATTCTCAATGTATAGCCATCCAGGTGGCGTCCGTAAATCTTCGGGACCTCACTGACTCCAAAATCGCTCCAATCTCATCCCACCGCAATGAATTCCTTATCGAAAATTGTTAAATAACCTAGAAAAAGGATAAACAAGAAGTCCCGCCTACTCTGTTCTAGACTCTCCAAAGATATCGTCAAGCTGCCTTTAAGCAGAAAACTCGATGATTCGCTCTGTATTTCGAAGCGGCATTATGAAATTAGCACGTTTTTTACTGGCAAAAAATGCAGCATTTGTAGAATTTCTACCCAAGAAATGAGTCGTAATTATCTAGTTTTTCTCACTTATAAGTCCAATTGCTTGTTCCCACGAAGAGAACGAGTAGAGAATGACACGATTCTAACTGAACGCTTTTGTATTTTAAAAAAGCTGGAACTTAATCTAGGATGGTACATTATTGAAGCAAGATTATGGAGAAAACAGTGAGTGTGAAGTGTCCCGGACTCATTCGAATCGATTCAGCGTCCAAAATTTAAGAAAAATGATACCCCACACGCCTAGGTACTCGAAAACCCACTATCGAAATAAGTAGGTTGGTACCCATTTTGACCCGTACCCTCACCAAATGCTGTCCGATCGGGCTGAAAAGCTTCGGGGACCTTTTAGTCAGGGTCCTTTCTGGCTCTAGTTCGACTTCGAAACTTTTCAACCCGATCAGACCAAATTTGTGAAGGCAGGGGTGATAATGTGTTTTTTGAAAAATATGATTCAAGATTTTCGGTGAACTAGGAGTGTGGGGTCTAATTTTCAACTAGATTTTGGACGCTGAATCGATTAGAATGAGTTTGGGACACTCCACACTTATTGATTTCCCCATAACCTTGCTCCAAGGAATAATCAACCAAAAAACATCCATCACTGTGGCTGTTGATGCTTCCACAGAATGATGATGAACTGTGAGCAGCCACTTTGTGGAAGATCCGTGCGCAGCAATCATCATTTGATTAGGAATTGATGATGGAAGAGTTTAAAATATTTCTCGGACAACGCTGTGTATATAAACGAATCCGAATACTTGTAGAGCGACTATCAGGATAAATACGAGCCCAGTTTTCTTATTTCCTTTTCCTTTTCGGTCTCGGCTCATCTGGCGAAAGGTTGTTCCTATTTGACAATGGTACACCTACCGATTGAATAAATGTGTGAATGTCTGTCCGGCCTCCGTGCAGGGTGTAAGTAGGCGTTATTTCACTGATATAAATTCTAGAAATGTTCAGCAAAATCCCACACACGATGGTGTTCCTCGTACGCGAGTGAACGTACATATTCGATTCAATGTATGCAATCGGTCACCTCGCTTCTGAACATCCTCCCCATTTCACGGCAGAGTGATACCAGAGACCAGACGTCAATAAATACCCGAGCAGACGGAAGGTGAATTGAAAACGACCCGGCGAAACCGTCTGATTTGCATGGACGTCAGCGGAGTGGAACGGGCTAACCCTATTAGGCGGCTCCGTTCGAATTATAGAGAAACAGGTTGCCTGCTAATAAGGGCTCAGGGGTATTCACTAGACTAGACTGTGAACAGCGACAGCCATAATGAAGAAGATAGAGTGAAAATCAGTGAATAGAATACATTTTCAGGTATGTACACTAGTCACAACGAAGTTTATGGTCAAACTAAACGTGATCAAAATCAAAATTATGTTACCAATCGAATAATCATTCTGCACGGTTGATCTCAATGCCTTTTTGGCCGAATGGCTTTTTAGAGTGAAATCGATTTGTGAAAAGTTCCACTTTAGTCAGCAACGCAGGAGAATTCAAATTATGGTTGATTATTCCTCGAACCTCTCCGATTTGGCAGTATACGTTTTAAGATGTCTAGATCATATTCCTTTCCCTTGGAGCAGGAATATGGGGGAAACCGTGAGTGTGGAGTGTCCCGGACTGATTATAATTGATTCAGTGTCCAACGTTCAGTGTAAAATGATATTCCACACTCCTTAATCCCAAAAATCAAGATTCAAAAAGCACATTTTTACCCATACCCTCCCCAAATTAAGGCCGATCGGAATTGGAAAGTTTCATGGACCAACTAGAGCCAAAAAGAGGTCCCTGACAAAAATGTCATATATTTAGAAAATTTTCTACAGCCAAAAACGACGTGGATGGCGGACAGTCATTTGGGTTTTGTTAAGTTGTCCCTTCAAATTTTGGTCAGAGACCTCTTTCCAGCTGCAGTTGGACCTCAAAACTTTTCAGCCCGTTTGGCCCAAATACGTTGAGGGTATGGGTAAAAATGTAGCTTTTGAAAAATGGATTTCGGGATTTTCGGCGATCTAAGCGTGTGGGGTATCATTTCCTACTAAATTTTGCAATAGTACTTATAGCAGAATAGTCAATTCGCAAAACTCGACACGCCTGCCAACTCAGTAAGAATCAAAATTCTATATCAAACCAAGATTTGCGTTCTCAGTGGGTGTCGGAGACGGCGGACGAGATCGAGGGCACTTCACTTTGATGCATCAATATTAATTTTCTGATAACCCGTTCTGAGTCAAAAAACAAAAAACATTTTTCTCGATTCCCCTCTTAGCCGAGCTCACGCGGCTCCATTCCACATCTCGGAGGAAAGGCAAGGACGTGCAGGCGGGTAGAAGGGCAAGGTGTGAGCCCTCGCGTCCTTGAGGACGCAGAGCAATTTACCCTGAGAACCCTTCACTTAATCATTGCACTCGGTTGGTTGAATTCCGGTAAACTGGATGTCTCAAGGTGAGCTTGAATAATTTGAAAGGCCTCTCTTCATGATAGGTGTGGACAAAAAAGCGAGGCAACCGGTCAGCAGAATGACAGGTAAAATGGGACAGAAATATAACTTGGAGAAAAAAACGTGATGGAATAAATAACGATGAAATGATATATTACACAAGATGCCGGCTAAAAGCAATTTTGATGGAGTACAACTGGGTTTCAGTTCTCTGGAAGGGACCAACACGCCCGTCTGCTAGATCGCAGCCCAGTGATGGTGGACGGCATGGGCCGACCTTTGCAAACCCGCATAGCTTCTCTAGACGTCCGCCTTTCGTAAAAATGGTCCGATCAGAAACGGTCTTCACCGAAATGGAAATGAAAATCCTTTATCTAAGTCCTTTAGTGAAAGGACGGCCCAAGTCGTCCACCATCACTGGGCTGCGCTCTGGCGGACGGCTCGACACGTCCTCAGCACTGAACGTGTTAAGAAATACGGCGTGGGCGGACATTCAGGTATGTAATTTGAACTAATTTTGGTTTGTGTTGCTGTCACAAAAAGGATTCCCTCCGGTACTGGTCACCACAACCCTTTCAGAGCCGCGAACTCAAATCACTTTCACGTTGCTGTTATAGAATATAAGTACATACAAGCATTAACACGATGGCAAAATATTTGTAGATTTTTCAGTGTTAGTCAAAATTAGCACTTGAGATGAAGAAAACAAATATAAACTACAATTGAAATATCGCTCTCAGTTTGCTGTCTCAAAATGGGTTTCCTGTGCTCCTACGCCTCCGGCCTCCTATTATTATAGTGTGCTTAGTTCTTTTTACTGAAATCAGGTTTTTTGGGGCCAATCGGAGGAGTTGACTTCTGGCATGAAAACATTGATTGATTATTCGAAGAATAATCAGGGCTATTCCAACTTTTGCATGCACGTATGTACTGACTCGACTGAGCTGAATAGTTTGTTCATTCAATGTTTCAGTTTCAGGGGCCAGTTGGGTCAGTCGGTTGAGGTTAACGGGGTCATCAACAAGCTCAAGCGTTTCCGCATTCTCGTCTCTTCCAGCAAGAGACGTAAGAGGCCAGTCTTGAGAGGGATCGAAGGTACAGACGGCCCCAGTGACGCAAGGGCGCTGAGTCTAGGCACCCCTTCACCTGGTTCGCCTGGTGTCCGTTAGAATGAAGCCTCGAAGACGTTACCCCGAAGCATTGCCTTTTCCAAATGCTTTCAGCGATTTTTTTCCCCTTCGTTTCTCCTCTGTTACGCCATCCACGGCGGTCATGGGAGGGGTGGAAGGGAGCAAAGGTCATCCTCACAATCTTCCACTCGAAGGAAAAAGGTATTTCTGGCCCGTAGCCTGCGTTTCGTTTGCAAAATCATGACTGCTGACCGATCGATAGGTGCATTTACGCAGAAAGATGTCTAACACCGTTCACGTTACGATAGCTTATTCTAAAAGGTAGGTATATCTCTCTTGTATGGAAACCGTATCTTTGAGATCTCCAGGCATTGTACCTGAACTTAAACAATGCGCTGCCAACTATTCCTCAATGGTTTATTACTTTATGGAGCAAATGTATGGAGGAACCTGTAAGTGTAGAAAGTCCCAGGCTTATTACAATCGGTGAAGCGTCCAACATATAGTGGAAAATGTTACTCAACAGGCCTACGTACCCAAACATCTGGAAAACCGGCATTTAAAATAGGTAGGGAGGTACCCATTTTGACCCATACCCTCCTCAGGTGGATGGCAATTGTTCCGGGACCCAATGGATTCAGCAACACAAGTTTAGTCAGATCCACTGAAATAGGCTTTGGACCAATTGGTGCCAACCGAAGGTGGGTATGGGTCAAAAGGGGTCATTCGGAATTAAAGCTGTATGCTTTTCTCAAAATTGCCTCTGAGGGCTTAAAAGGAGAATTAATGACCAACCTAACAATGTATCGAGCAGAAATGAGAAGAGACAATAAATTCTGTATGATCCTTAGAGTTACGGTTTGATAAGGATTTCAACAAATGTGGGTGACAGGATACAGATTCTGTTTGTTCGAAGTGAAACGGATCGACAGTCAATTAGTAGTTGTTACCTACCAAGCCTCGTTGACAGAAATAATTCCCTCGAGGGGGTCTCAATAGAACCGTCGAGTTCAGAAATAAATCCCATTGTGTTTCAAACCGGACGCAAATAGTTCGTTTATACATCTAGCGAATATGGTCAGAAGGATGTTAGTTTTGTGACGGGAGCAGGCAAACTAATTTATCTAGTTTCTATAGGGGAAAAAAGATTTTCGACCAACAAGAATCATAACAGAGCAGAAGAATAAAACACGTGAAGGAACCAATCTGAAAAAGCAAGAAATAACATTGATATCACCATGCTGTTTCTCTTCTTCGTAGACTCAGATTATTGACTGAGACTATAGAAGAGATTGGACTGACACATGGAATGTATATCAAAAAGCTATGTATTCCGATGCGAGACCTCATCCTCAATCTCACTCCAAAAGACAGCATCGATGATGTTTGAGTTGATAAAGATGAAGTAGTAGGACTGTTCAGCTTTCAACCCAGTCAACGCCATATTCATGTGTATGTGGGCGGTGTCATTGTTTTCTTCAAAGATTTTGTTCACCTCGCAATGCTAGTTCGATCTCTACAAATTTTGATCCGTTTTGGTATAATTCCTTGAATATTCAACCTATGTTCTCATGCCAGATGTCGAATTCACCAAAATGCCTCAAACCAATTGACAAATTTCTAAAAAATCTGAAATTTTGGTCAGGGACCAAATCTTCCTTGGTCCTCAAAACTTTTCAGCCCGATCAGACCAAATTGGAGGGGGTGGAGGTGGGGAAAAACGTATTGCTAAGGCCATGGCATAGACACGAATAGTGTCCAAACATAGTGTTTGCTTTTTACCGAAACAGAATAACCATCGACAAACAAGAATGCTTTATGGCTATGAGGCGTATTCATTTAGAATCAGCATTTGACGGCACCTATGACATGATAGAATCATCTAACCGTTAGCAGCCGATATCGGATTTTGGCATAGTTAGCTAAAAGTGACGCTTCCCTCCAATCACTGTGGCATATCAGGTTTGACAAAGAACTGGTAAATTCAAAAACTATCCGCGTTTGAATTGGAGAGAAATGAATCGTACAAGGGAGTTTGCGTCGGTTTGAAAGGTCGCCCGAATCTCTAAGACGTGAGTCACATTTCTACTGCGGTTTGACCGAGAATCGAGTGAAAGTAAGGTCACTGGGACGGTCTTGCGTAATTCGAATATACTGCGCAGTAGATACAGCTTATAATATTAACAAATTGTGATGTCACTCTGTAGGGATAATATCGGGTCTTTAAAACACAACGGATTGACAACAAGAGTTGCTTATAAAATGTGTTAAGTCTAACGGTGCCGCTCAAAAACAGGAACACCTTATTTGTGGACTTTGAAGATGCCGTGTATGCTCATTTTGCCCGTTCTTCAAGATTCAGGAGTAAATGACTGGGTTTTGAATGAAGACTCTTCTGCTTCACCAATCGTGAACACTGAATCGGATGCCGTAATTTCACCAATTTTTTTTTTTTTTTTTTTTAACATCATTCATCTGGGTGTGGTCCTGTAGAAGACCGATTCAGAGGCAACGGAGACCATAACGTGCGTTCAACTACGAGGGGTATTGCTAAATTTGGAACTGCAGAGGTTTTGGCGGCGTCGACGTGCTTTAATTTTGCCTCCACGCCACCAAACAAGTTACTATTTTGTTGGAAAAGCTAAAACTAATAATTTTTAAAAATTAAATTAAATCGGCGGTTACCTAATTGACTGATTTGTTTCCTTTTTTCTAGAAGTTGAACAATAAGAGATCGCTATATGGTCACAAAAAAGCTCATAAGCTACAACCTTGGCATTGCCTCAGTTCTAAAGTCCGCATGATTGATTTAGGGAGGAGTCATAATTAGTTATTTCCAGCATATTTATGTTTCAATGAGCTAAACGATTTCCATCTGTTAGTCAGAAAGTCAGTCTTCAGAAATTTGATCTTTGGAAATTGCATTTTTGCGACCAGGTAAAGGTTTGAGTTTTCGGTTTCGTTTTCTTGAGGGTGGGGTTATAAAGTAAATAAATTAAAAAAAACACTCATAACAACCGTCGTTCACTCCGCTTGATTGTAAACCGCGATAAAAGAAGAAAGAAGTTGTCCAAGCGAGTCCACCTGATGCTGATTATCTGAGCTTGAGCTCAAATTACTCCGCGTTAGCTGGTAATTGGCGGCTTCATGTTGGTCGCCTGAATTCGCTCATTCGCGACTAACAACCGCCTACCTTTTAAGCACGTCCTGGACAAGAATAGTCCGAAATTACACTCGGGAGAGCACGCGGGCATGGTCATTAGCGGTGGTAAATATCGAATAGGAAACGACCTTGAAGGAATCAAAAAGGAGCCAATAGTGGAATCAAATGAGAACAAAAACAATATAAATCTTGATATAGAGAAGTGAAAAAAAAAAAAAATTGAGAAAAGCGAGAGGGCTGGGGCTTTGTGGACCGGTTTCTGATGGAAGATCACTGTAATCTGAGTTCTAGAGGTAGGTATGTCGGAGATATTTTTAGACTTGAAGCAACCTTCCATTTTTTTCAGAAGACCTCACATTTTTTACACGACGGCCAAAGGCCAAAGAGTCATTCCAAATATGTAAAGCATATCACATCGTTCAGTCCATATGTTATCACTTCAACTTATCATTTTAACTTCACTTTTCGGTTTAATGTCACGTCGTAACTTGCATTTCACCCTCGAATTTGTCAAAAATGTTCCTTAGCATTTTCATTCAACCTCAAAGTTTAATCTTACATTTAGTGGAAGATGATACCCCACACGCCTAGGTATCAGAAATCTCGAAAACCCATGGATACCCATTTCGATTCTTAACCTCTTCGGATGGACGCCTATTGTTTTGCATGCATAAACTTCGCATAATTCGCGAATGTCCATAGGTTGTTCCAATAAGATGTTTATAGCTGAAGAAGTATGTTCGTATTTAAATTTATAATTAGATTTGGATACTGTTCCCTAATAATTCGCAATGGATTGTTGCTGTGGGTCTTGGTCAGCATCATTGGCTTCTGCTCACTTCGCAAAAAACTGTTAAACAAAATGATAACCTTGTGTGACTTTCACTACAGTTGAGACCAGGAATGTCTGCGGATTATGTTTTGGGAGAATCAAAGGTCAGTCAGGTCAGAAAGAGCTGACCAGAGAGGGAGTTCATGAAGCAGTGCAACGGCGATGATGCAACGGCAATGCGAGTCGTAATGAACCGTTGCATCAGAAGATGATCTGATACCTGGCTGGGTGCCGAGTTTTTCTGATGGAGTTTGTCTGCCCCGTATAGCCTTCGACGCGATGAATAGAATCCGCCTGAGGCGTAATGGATAACTGATCTCAGCCACCGAGCATTTTCTGGGAATGATGAATGAATTCAGCAGGTTTATAGTTGATAAAGGCAAGCCATATACGTCACATTCCTTTCTACCTACATACTTAAACATACTAGAGAGGATTTCAAAACTACAAGAACATTAATAATTAAAAGTTAGTATCGTTATTGTCGACCATAAAAGTTCTTTCTGGATAATTATTCCGCATGAAATCAGCAATACTCCCTGCGCACGCGCAAACGTCAATATGTTCACATGACCCTTGTCACAGCAATGACATCCACACTTTCGGTCCTGTTGTAATCAAAATTCCAGGAATCGTACAGTTTCTACATGGTTCGATGATGCTGATTACAAATGTTTGAAACAACTTTTCAAATATTTGAAGGACTTCACGGCAGTCACCTCCTTGTTGGCAAGTGCTGGCTACTGGCTATTTGTGTGGAAAGGTTTTTTTTTTTTTTTTTTTTTTTTTTTTTTTTTTTTTTTTTTTTTTTTTTTTTTTTTTTTTTTTTTTTTTTCGGAGGAAGGTGCAGCTGTGACAATAGGTCTTGTGCCACTACGCTGCGGTGGAGATTGCCCTGTAGAACTTTCATGGTTTGATGCTTCTGACATATCGCTTCCAAGCTCATTGGTAAGCTGGGCATTTGTCACTCCATACCGCATGTGTATCTTCCATTTGAGCTCTTTTACAGCTCTTTCACAGTGTGGAAAGGTTTGGTTTCTAACTAGTGCTTGATGGTTATAACTGTCCAATTTCCTTGAGCAAATAGCTTGCTAAGAACTGCTTACTTTTTGGCTGTTGAGAGTTTGGTTATTGCCGGTGGGGTGGATAGTACCCTCCATTCTAGAGCCACTCTACGCTCCGGTTGAATGCCCATAATTTTCTTGATTACGGAAGGTCCCTTGAACTCCCTCGGGGTCCTAGTCGTACGAGCAACCTTTTACGTGTGTTTCAATCTCGACATGTGCGCGGAGATGTGCCTTTCACGAGGTGTGATTGTCAGCAAGCCCCCAAAGGCAGTCTTATAAATCAACATGTTACACAATCCATGTTGTATCAACATATCTTATTAGGTACAGCGTTATTCAAAAAGGGGACGGTCGATAGACGGACAGTGATGGGCATTATGTAAGACGCTATTTGAAATCTTCCCGTTAGACTTTTTAAGGCTCGTTTGATGCAAGCACTGGGAGAAAATCGCAAAGGACATCTCAAATTGCGTGGTTCGACTCGTAGCTACGCGTAGGTACCGATAAGATTTCGCTAATAAGACCCAATCGTACGTTTCTGGGTCCCTGGTTGTGGACATAACGAGGGCATGTTAGGTGCATGGTGCACCTAGTAAGAGAAGACTTTTAAAAATTCGTACTTTTAGGACAGCCAATTCGTCAAAGTATCGTCCAGTTTTAATACCGTTCAGTACAACTAAAGAAACTGTCACTTCAATTAGCAAAATGGTTGAATCCCAACCTCCACACTTTACAGCCGTTTGCCTTGCTGAAGAAACCTAAGAAGGAAAAATGGTTCTCCGAGGTATACATCCAAGGTGTATGACAAACAAAGTTAATCTTGATGTCAAATACATCAATATGGTCATTTCTTCACGCTGACATTATGGTTGGGACCCTTTGCAAGCGGTAGCGCTTCTAACGGACATTCCAAAGACTATAAAAATATGATCACAGTATCAGTAATCTCAGTGTTGGTAAAACTGCATTTTCTCTAGCTGTGTAACATTAGAAAACCCCTCTCCAATTAACATGGTATTCACTGCTTTGTGGTGAGCTTCAGCTTTTGTGCTTCTGTTTTCTAGACGATATTGAAGGAATCTCAGTTATCCATGAGGACGGCTGAGATAGACTAAACGCATGACGTTTCGGGAATGAGGGCTTAATCGAATCAGACCAGGTTGAGTATCAAGGTTACCTGGAAGCCTAGTTCTTGGCAGAATGTGGATAAAGTAATGCATTCATGGCCGGTTTATCAACCACATTTTTCTATTCAAAATAACCTCTATAGTGGCTTTTGTCAGTGCACATTATTCATTCATTAGCATTGTATGACAGATATCCTATCACATTAACACATTCCTTGCCGTGTAAAGTGTAGTGAAGTGTAAAAAAATATTTAGATTGATCCGTCATAACATATTCTTCTTCATTTTTTTTCTTTTCAAATTATAACTAAGTACTGCGTTTGTTTTATTTAAAAAAGTAAAAAAAAAAAAAATGTTCTCTTTAGGTACCATGGTTTTTATTTATGGAACAGTAATTTTTTATGTTGTTGTTCAATATAGTTTTACATGATGAATGTCCTGTTTCCGAGAAGAAATAACAGAAAATTCTTCTTCCCTTACACTAAGGAGTCGCCAGGATTTTCATAACTCCTAATTTTTGAGTTGGTACAATCCTGCGTGCCAACCACAAGTCAAGAGGCCACGAACCCTAGTCGATTAGAAAGACTCAACTATGAAACTCTGGAATTGATTTTTAAAAAACCTTGTCTAGAGCCTTCAGGCTTGTAATTAGCGCGGAGACGCAGTCTATCAAACATTTCTTTTTAGATAATTTTTTTCCGTAATAACCCCTCAATTTGACAAACATTTGTTATAATTTTGTTGTAAGGATATGGCAGTCCGAGTCGTCGCCTCGTTGTCCACTCTGAACCTGAGAATAAGTTGTGCTACGGAAGGCATTCCCCATGTAAAAGCTGAGAATGGCCAATAATGGACAGATAGCACAAAGTCATGTTCAACGAAGGGACTCGGACGGGCAGGAGCAGACGACCATTTGGGATAAAACGACGTTGAAAACATTTACACAGGCCCGATGAGTCCCCAGGGTGCTTTCGACGCGGGGGTGCGCAAAGCGGATGACGAAACCCCTGGGGGTGCACTCTCGTGTAATGGAACCTCGGCTGTTGTGAGGAGAGCATGTTGACTACATTAGCCAGTAACTACTGAGCAGTCAAAACGAGTCTGCCGCGTTTGAGCCAGTATCACGTGAACGTTTATTATCTTTCTCTCAACAGAGATATACAGTTGGCTGGGCCGTCACGAGGAATAGGAATAGAGGCAGCTGGAGTTGGATCAGCCAATCAGACAACAGCAAAGGTCAGCAGACAGCTGCACAACGGCAACCACCCGCACCGGCGATGAGATTCCGCGGAGAAATTGATAACCTTAATAAATTGATTGTTGCTTGATAACCTTCCCGCATTTGTTTTCCCACAGGTACCTAATCCATCTCGATGTTGGATTTAATAATGGTGGTTACGTGTCGAAAATATATTGGATTCAGATTTTTTGTCACTTTTATGTGTACCACTGACGTAATATTCTGTCTACTCTCTGACTATTTATCCAGAAGTCTTCCTATCACCAAATATAAAAATGCCGCAAAATCTTTCACAGGGGTTGGTTATTCCTTGGACCAAGAACATGCGGAAAATAGGGAAAATAGAGAGCTTGGAATGTCGCGTGCTCATTCCAATCGATTCATCGTACAAAATTTGATGGATAATGATACCCCTCACGCCTAGCTACCAGAAACCCACTTCCGAAATAGGTAGATAGATTGATATTCTCGATGGAGCGGGTTGATTTGGCTTTACTTTGTTGCTTATGTTATAAGGCTGATAATAATAGTGATGAAAAGTAGCCATTTCGCAATTTTTCATGAATCGAGGGTTGATTTTGCATGAGTAAGAAGTGTCATGAGTGCGAGGAATGCATGAAATTGACTATGCAATCATTATGTGGCAGATGGTTTTCAGTGCGAAGTTGTAGGAAAGAAGCTATGTCACACAATGTGCATAGATTGGTGAGGAAAGGATGAGATTGAGTACAAGTGGTATATTGTTGATAATAAGTCCTTTGTGTATAATCAATCCCAAAACGATGTTGTAATGTAAGTGGGTTGAGATTGAATGGGAGTCTCTCACATGTCGATTCGATGTATCGAATGTAACGATATATCTATTGTTGGAGTGCGTTCCCTGATTTAAAGATGTACCTTTTCTTTTAGGATGAAAAAACTGATTCGAAGCGATTTCATCAACCGAATGACTTCTACACGGTGCCATGGAAAAATTCTAATTAAAATATTGTTCTTGCCCAAGGCAACTGACTTAAATCTAAAGTAGCGAATTGGTTCCACCCAGAAGTAATCTCCAACTGTTCTATTAACGCTGCACTTGCAATGGCGGACACACCTCGTTTTGTTCCAAGTTACCATGCTGTACCAAGGTCCCTTGCCAGAACTTTTCAGTCGTGGGACGTAACAATGAAAGATGACTAAGTCGAATGAACAAAACGAAATGAACTCAGCAACATTCTTAACCCTAATTGTAAACTATTCTCTTGGAAAATATGCACTTTTTAACTCGGCTCCGCTAGGTGAAATAAGTTGAAGTAATGGTCAGGTCAGTCTAAGGATTAATGAGCTTTCAAACAATTAGTCCCGTGAGCTCTGCTTATAGTTCGATACAAAAAGCTATTTCATGAATAATTCTGATCATTTCGGACAACGAATAAATAAAGGGGATTCATAGTAAATACGAAAAAGAATGACTAGGTTCTCAATGCAAATTCAGCTCGCTAGTCGGGAGAGAAAATCGCCTCATTTTTCAACTTCATTCTCACAAATTAATGTGTTTTCTCGAGCAGTCTCGATCCGCCCGCGCCAACCTTGACATTTTTGAGAGCGAACCTCTTCCACGTTACCTGACCAGTATTCGTTCTCCCAGTGCGGATTATTCACACAACTTAGAAGAAGATCGAACATCGAAACAGTCGCGGGATTCTCCAGTTTGTATAATTTTCCATACTTGTACTCGGTGACAGTATTTCAGACTATGGTTTGAAAATCAATGCAGAGTACATTCCACGAGTTGATGGTAAGAACTCTCGTGAAAAAACTGACTTGTAATAATGTGTGTTTTACTGAAACCTACCTAGGTGGTAAGTAATCGGACTTTGGAAAAAAGAGTCTTCTACAATGGTTGGTTATACCTTGGAGCATCATGGGGAAAGAAGGGCGTATGGAGTGTTCCAATCATCTAAGCGTCCAACACTTAGTGGAAAGTGATACCCAACAGGCGTGTATTCCCAAAAATGTATCGAAAATCCATTTTCGAAATGGGGTAGGAGGGTACCCATACCCACCCCCAGTGGACACCAATCGGGCCGGAACCCACCTCAATTGATTAGTTGTCTAAATTTTGTTGAAAAATTATACACCACATGCCTAGTTCCCAAATAGTCCCAAGAATCAAGTTTCAAAATACACATTTTCACCCATACGCTATACCCTCCCCCAAAATGTGGGCCAATTATTGGGCTGGAAACGCCGTGGCCCGAAACTTTTGGACGCTAAATCCATTGAGAAGGACCCGATTTATTGGTGCTCACTGAAGGTGGGTATGGGTGATATACCTCCCTTCCGATTTTGAAAGTGGATTTTCGAGATTTTTGGGTACCGAGGCGTGTGGTGTATAATTTTGTACGCTCGAAAATGAACTGGCGGCAACTTTTGCCGAAGTTCAGGGCAAAAATAACAGACACTGAAGGAAAATCATGCATTCTAATCATTCTGGATTGGCCCTGAAAAGTGTATCCGTTTTGTAAAACGACATTCCCCCTAAAGTGTTTTCGAAATGAAATCCCGATCAAAACATTATATCCCCCGAAGGGAAAAATGAAACTACGCAAGACTTTATCGTCAATCGCGTTTGACTAGCTCGTCATCAAGGAGACAATAACATTATCTTCCATTCATCTCCCAACTTCCCGTTGATAAATATCAATGGTACCACAGGTCGTATTGTGGATCATAACGGTAATAACTAGTGTGCTGTAGGCATGTAATCCGACAATGCCATTTCACAGGCATATTGTTTGGATCTATTTGGGGTCAGCTCAACTGAGGGCACACATTTATGAACATCAATCTGGGCTAAGCTACAAGTAAATCGATTTCACATTAAGGGCGGATAAGGGTTGACTGATTGAAAAGTACTCTCCGAAGCCAGAAGACATTATTCAGTCTATCGGAATGAAATATTAAATATTATATTATTTACGTTTGTATTATTATTATTAAGGAAATTAGATCTTCGGGCAAGGAAATGTGGACAGTCACAAAACCGAACTTGTTCAGGGCGCTCAAAAAACTCAGATCCCAAGAGGATATTTTGATTTTGGAGATAAATTTATACATTTTTATTTTAAAGGGAAAAAACTCCCCCCCCCCCCCCCCCCCCCCCCCGGAAATCTCTCATGTAATCCTATTAAATTCCCTTAATCATTATTTAGCCCCACAAAAAATTAAAAAAGGGAATTCCTGATAGGAATTAAATCCATTAAATCCATCTATGTAGGGAGGTTGGTGCTGTTACATAGAGACACATACATAGATAGACAATAAAGCCGTGGATTTATGTCGCTGTTCCAAGGAACTAATTGTATTGCTAAGTATTACAAGCCTTTGCACACTCTCCTCCTTATTATTTTCATTTTGCCATCTATCAGTACGGCTGTTGTTAATCTAGTTGTTGTTGCCTCATTTTTGAACTGGTGAAGAGAGTCGGGATCGATATTACGTATACAACGATAACGTTGTTCACCAATTAGAGTTATCGACTTGTCGCCTCTTGCCGTTTAATCAACGAAGCAGAGACATCCGGCGCCTCTGATGCAGATGAAGTATTCATGGCGAGGGGACAGAGGCTGTTAATGACGGTAGCTATTAACAATATTTTCCCTTGGATTAACACCCCGAGTCATTTTCAGTAATCAGAGGTAATATTCAATTCTTGGAAAACGAAGTCTGAGGGTCGGGGTAAAAGCCGTCTATTGCTCACGGGTCAAGTCCTATCATCACAACTTTGTGCAGCCTTTGGCCTTGTTTATTTCAGTGATCAACAGGTTCATTCCAAAAATATTTAGTACCCAGTGGAAAATGATACATCTACCAAACTTTTCCTCCGATATAATAACCGTGTTGATGACGTTGGTTTTTCATAAAATATTGTTCCAATTTATATTTTACATTTCATCCCATAATTCAGTCACGATTCCCGTTATACACATTATTTACAGAAGTTCAGCTAACTCTGGAAAGAATGGACATTTTGAGAAAAAAAACAACTGGTCGGTATATATGAGATTGGAGATGGCATTTCTGGCCCCTTATTTTTACATGGTTGAATATTCTGAAAATTACAAATTAGATTACATCATGACGATGGTAAATTATTCACAACAAAATGGAATTAATTGACTTATTTCACGACCGTACTTAGTTCTGGACGTTTTCTAAAATGATAATGTGAGTGCATCAAACCTAGCATCACATCCTAATCAATTTTTAATTTCACAGTCGAGTTTCCCGCTGTATTTTCCCTTGTGAAAATTAGTTCGCTTCCTTGTAGGCACTTCATTGGATTGGTTCGAGAACATCTGGGGTCCGCCTGTTCAGCATTGAAACAGGTTTTCCCGCTGGCCGACAACCACCGAGAAGGGATGGATCCTGGCTCCAGAGCCTAACAAGTGGTTCTTCCTTCCCATCCCCGCCTCCACCCTCACGGGTATTGATCTGCAACAACTACGCAGCACAGAATCTGGGTCATTCTAGCCCATATGGTTAGATTTCTTCGGCATTTCTTTATCTATCAAAATTATCAGAAAAATAATTCTGCGTAAAAAGTGTTGCAAAGTAAAAGAGCAAACTTACGATTCTCTTGAAACTCCTTTTCACCTTACAGGTGGCTCTTAAGGTTATTCACGAACGATTGTGGCCATTCACAAACGCTTCGATTAGAGGGGGTCGGGGAACCGCCTCCCCTAGACGACTGCCTCAATATACTGATGCAGTGAAGTAAGAAGTACCTACTTACTCATTTTTAACACATCCTTTTCCCAAATGTATCAACGTTTGAGGACCCATTTGAATCTATACAGCGTCAAAAATTCATATAACGATACCCCATGCGCCCAGGTCCCCCAAATTCTCAAAACACATTTTCACTCGTACCCTGCCTGCCATTTCGGGCGATGGAGGTGAAACATTTTTTATGGCCAACTTAGACTTTTTCTAGAAAAAATCCTTTCCTAGAAAAAAACAATCCAAGTGATTCTCAATCTTGTAACAGATTCTGTGTAGCTGCTATGACTAATCCGTACGGAGCATGCTACATGAAAGAATCACATGTCGGTACCACACTACAATATTTGAAACTTGGCAATCTCATACATCCAAGACAACTCAGATAGATTTCCAAAGATGGCAACAGTGAGACCAGCATCCGCAGCACGGCACTAGCAGCAAAAATATGAAGCCTGAGATCAGGGCTACTTCACGTCATACATGAAACAAGCACTGTTTGTAGTGTGGTGGATAACCGCTGCTAGCAGTACTGTAGGGGTGCACAAACATATGGGCCAATCAGCTATCAGCATTTTTGATCAGTGTTGTCCTGAGTTTTTACCCATCACCATGTTGTTTTTCAGACTTTTCAAGACGTTTCTGCTGCAAGTGAACTGTTATGTTTGGAAATCATGAGTTTTAGTTCATTAAATATTGACATTGAAACATGACATTCATCCTTAACTTAGTTCCATGCACTTCGTTTCTGCTTATATTACATTCTTCTAATTACCAATTCACCTTAACCATTCCAATAACCATATATATTGCATCACCATTCTGAGGATTCCAATTGGAGCACGTACAAAAAGACGCACAAACACAAACACAAACAGACCAGTCATCTGTACATAAGACAATATCGTAGGCCATAGACATTTTGGCAGCAACATATGCGTTAGTTACAATAACAACCACCGGGATCACTGCAAACCATGGGGGAGGTTTTTAACATTGATTGAATCCTCTATCCAAGTGTATTCTGTGATTGAGATGACCGAGCTGGTAAAGCTTAAAACATTGTCAGTAACTTTCGAGTGTTTTGCAAATAAAATCAAATTGACATCTACGTTTTTGTCAAGTCCTCAGCTCTCATTAAACATAGGTTGTGAATCAGTTCATCTGGTTTTGGTTGGTTATTCCTTGAATAATCAACCTATGTTTTCATGATAATGGTCAACCTCTCCGATTCTGCTCAAAATTTTTTTTCTGGACGTTTCATGATGTCCTGATCAAAAATGGTCAATGTCCGTCCAACGTCCATTGTCCGCGCCGTTTTGGGTAGTAGAAAATTTTCAAAAAATCTGAAATTTGGGTCGGGGGTCTGTTCCCGGTCGAGACGGGTCCTCGAAACCCGATCGGACCAAATTTGGGTAGGGTAGGGGTCAAAATGTGTTTTTTTGAAAAATGGATTTTCGAGATTTTGGGCGATTTAGGCGAGTATGGTGTCATTTTCCACTAAATTTTGGACGCTGAATCCAATGAAACCGGTCCCAGAACGATTGGCACCCATTGGAAGAAGTAATGGGTCAAATTGGGTATTTATTACCCATTTTGAATAAATGTGTTTTCGGGATTTCTGCTACCTAGGCGTGTGGGGTATGGTTTTCCACTAAAGTTTGGACGCTGAATCCAATAAAATGGGTCCCAGAACAATTGGCACCCACTGAAAGAAGTTATGGGTCAAATTGGGTATATGTTGTATGTTGTATGGGTCAAAATGGGTAGGTATCCACCCATTTTTTATGTGTCAGGATTTCTGGTGCCTAGGCGTGTGGGGTATCATATTCCACTAAATTTTGGACCCTGAATCGATTGGAATGGGTCTGGGACCCGCCACACCCACTGTTTCCCCCATTCGAGGAATAACCAACCCGTGTGTAAGAATTTGCAGATTTTTGGTTGGTTATTCCTTGAATAATCAACCTATGTTTTCATGATAATGGTCAACCTCTCCGATTCGGCTCAAAATTTTTTTCTGGACGTTTCATGATGTCCTGATCAAAAAAAGTCAATGTCCGTCCGCCGTCCGCCGTACGCCGTCCATTGTCCACGCCATTTTGGTAGTAGAAAATGTTCTAAAAATCTGAAATTTGGGTCAGGGGTCTGTTCCCAGCCGAGATGGGTCCTCGAAACTTTTCAGCCCGATCGGACCAAATTTGGAGGGGGTAGGGATCAAAATGTGTTTTTTGAAAAATGGATTTTCGAGATTTTGGGTGATTTAGGCGAGTGGGGTGTCATTTTCCACTAAATTTTGGACGCTGAATCCAATAAAATGGGTCCCAGAACAATTGGCACCCACTGGAAGAAGTAATGGGTCAAATTGGGTATTTATTACCCATGTGGGTGACTTCAGCCGAATAGACAAACAAAACACATCGTCATATCCTGTTGTTTATAACCAGCTGTTAAACTTAGCAACCAATTTTGAGCAGTTGCCTACAATTCTTTTTACTGTCCGAGCTTTTTAAAGTTTTTATTCGTACCATTCAATTCAATTTAATACAATTATTATAGCCTTCTAAATTACCTACGTTTTCTCAATATTATATTAGTAAATTAGTGTCGTAGTGCCCCATAGATACACCCATCTTGAATACCTATGTGTTTTCGGGATTTCTGCTACCTAGGCGTGTGGGGTATCATTTTCCACTAAATTTTGGACGCTGAATCGATTGGAATGGGTCTGAGACCCGCCACACCCACTGTTTCCCCCATTCGAGGAATAACCAACCCGTGTGTAAGAATTTGCAGATTTTTTTTTAAATCTTGAAATGGAATGAGAGGGAAATAACGTTATTGTTAAGGAATTGACTTTTGAAGGTAAAAAAATTATGTCTCGATGATTCGTAGATCGACCACAAATCCTCACGCACTTTACATCTAGCCACTAATGGACACAATCTTGCGGTACCTAATGTCATGAGGTGTCAATTTTCTAGATGTGCGCCTGACGTATTTCACAACCACTTAAACCGAATGAAGCCCTAATCGAATTAAACCAGTCACCACAAATGGAAGCCGTGGCGGTGCTTGAGGGATCTCACCGAATCTAATTTCAAATCCTTTCGATAGTTTTGATTCATCACGTGTTCTGGCTTACCTACACGGGGAAAAGTGAGTTGCATCACGGGCAGGATTGCCTGGCGACAACAGTCCATTAGTGGGACTTGAGCCGTGAGCGAGGAGTCTTTTGAAACAATATCGAAAAACCCGAGCTAGAAAAGAAAAGGTTCAACAGGAGCTCTAATTAATAAGGGCGCGTAACAGCAGCGAGACAGAGAAACCAAGGATGCAGATAGCTATGAGGCCATTAATTACGTATAGACCAGGTAAGTGGATTCGCTAAAATCAATAATGTTGAGTATTTCTCCTCAAAGTTACTAATACATATCCAAAGAAAGTATTAGTTCCAAGGAATCCATAGTTGACGAATGCTTTTATGGCGTAGTTCTTCCTTTTCGGCAAAGTTGAAATTTAATATTCAGCACGTCACTTAATTGCTGGTGAGCAGCAGATGCAGTCCTTGACACGAGCCACCACGCTGCAACCTACTTTTCGCCCTTCAAACGGACGGTATTTTATCATAGTGCCGTCTTTTTACAGTCGAAGTGTATTTTGTAGGTTCTGCCTCCTTCAGTTGACCTTACATTTGCCTTTCACTCTTGAAATACCTAAGCCGCTTGTCACCGAAGCCAATAATTCTATGACAGTAATAATTCTGACATTTTACACGCAATGCCATACCAGATAGGATTTGTTGATCGATCGTTGTATTGCACGGCAACTGTTCGAGAAAAAATGGTGAGACGACAATGAGGGCAATTTGCAACTTCTTTACCGGAGAAGACATTTGCTGCACGATTCCCATCTTTCTGATTTCGTAAACCAAATTATCGACTGTATACGTATTGTTGAAATCCAGGTTACTGTGATTATTTCAATTTCAGATGTCAGTAAAAATGGATTAAAAATTAGGATTTACGTATGATTATTAAAATCAATCAGCAATACTTCCGTGGACCTGTTAAGTTCAGGTACCTCTCCAATTATGATTATAGAGGAAATTCATTGTGATTTTGTTCCTAGGAGGAAGGTAGAGAGAGCCTCATGGCCCTATTCCTCCCAGGTGGATAAATAAACACTTTCAATCAATCAACCCTCCAACGAAGTTTCCTGTGACGAAGCTGCTATACAATTGATGAAAATGAACTGATCTACCCGAGATAACCAACAAGTATACGCTTAGAGAAAGGATTTTAGAAAATCACCCGCATTCCCTCTCTCAAATATTACAGTAAGAAGAACCTCATCACAAAGTAAATATAATACGTAGAAATCGTGAAAAAAACTTCAAATGGGAATGAGGGTAAGTAATAAATTGAGTCCATCCTTGGTAAATTCGAACGATAAAGCAATAAAAATGATGGTGGCCAATAAACAGTATTTTGGCGTTCCTTTTGCGAACACATAAAAGGTTGAATTCATTAGGAGATGAAGAGGAAGCCGCCTTATGTAACTGTGCGGCTGACTCGCTTTTTTCCCATTTCACACTCACTACCATTCACGTTGAATCGAAAAAGAGCGTATCGTATTTTTACTGAATCCTTTTAGCCTGTCTGTATTAGTAAAACACTTCAAAATAATCATTCCACAACAGGGAGAGCGTATGTTGAGGTATTTACAGTACTACCAACGCGCGGTGTATTTTAAGAGAGAAAAAAGTGGACAAACGTTTTCTTTTCAAGAATTAACCCCTTTCACAAATTCAACCCATATCCTGCCTCTGTACTCTTTATAGGTCAATCAAGTAGCAAGCCAAAAAGCAAGAAGACCCATAAAACTGGCACGTGGCTGGCTGAAGACAATTTTCCAACAAATCAGTAATTAATAGGTAATTAAGGAACAAAAAGTATCTTTTTTCCTTAGCCAAGTCGGTATTAGTGGCGATCTCTTATAACGGTGCAATAAAAAGCCAGGTGACTGACGCCCAACGGCCTTCAGATTAGAAACCCTACAACCCTACTAATACGATACCTTTGACAAAGGATCCACGCACTGTTTACCCGAGAATCAAATGATCCGTGTTATCGCTCTAGTTCTATTGTTCCAGAATAGGAGGACTGGCGCGTTATTCCAAGCCCAGAATACACTTGGACAGAAGGTTCACGGATTTTATATGATTTATATTGCATCTTTCTGTATTCCCAATCGGGATCCTTAGAATGGTGATATAATGAAAATGGTTACTAGAATGGTTCTGTCAGATTGGTTATAAGCTTTGCTATAGACACACATACAGGACAAGGAACTTTATCAACAGAAAGATGTACTTGAAGCAAGTTAAATATGACCTGCTAGGCACACTGGGGGATGCGATAGTTGGTTCAGATTGATGACTACACTGCCAGCAGAAGTCAGTATTGGCGAAGGAAATGATTAAAAGAACTAAAAACTGCAAATTCTTTCCAGGAGCAAATGGGAAAAACGTTAGTGTGGAGTGTCCCGGACTCATTCCAATCGATTCAAGACCAACTAGAGCCGGCAACGGGTCCCTGATCAAAATTTAAGATTTTAGAAAATTTTGATAATGAGACTTTGAAACGCACAGAAAAAATTTAGGGGCGAATCGGAGAGGTTGACATTCTGCATGAAAACAGGTTAATTCAAGGAATAACCTACCAAAACTCAAGAGTTCCAAACAAAACAGTTCTCTTGCAGCAGAAAAACGAATGATTGCGAGTTGTATGCTGTGTGTATGTTATGTCTAAAAACAGCCTGGATCTATACACGGGACAAGACTTATCAAACGCTAATAGCTGATTGGTCAAAATTATTCGAGTACCCTTGCACTGGTTATTCACCACACTAAAAGCACTGCTTGTTTCGTCTATGAAGTGAACCAGCCCTGATTTTAAGAGTCTGGTTGGGTTGTAAGATGTAAGGTGGCGTTGGTTTCAGTACTCAGTACAATAGAAATGATATCGATTTTCAGAGCGGTTAGATTATGAAGAATATCATCCTTCAAATTAAAACTTTAACTATGTTCAAGGCCGGAATTTGCTTTTACTGGAAGTAAATTGCTCTAAAACGATGGCCTGTAAATGGTGAAGTGTAAAACTGAAATACCAGTACACGTTATTCGTTTGAAAACTGCATCCAATTGAATCTCTTCTGGTCATATCGGAGGCCTGTCAGTGGAGGCTCCTCAGGTTCGGACGTGGGCCCACTGTCTATGAATGGTCTATTCTTGTTCCGCGAGTCTGACGAAATGGAGATCTTCCCTAACGCCCCGACGAAGGCGAGAAAGCCTTCGGGCGAGGTGCCAGGAAAACCCGACAACCCGACTCTGACCTTAAATTCTTATCCATATATTTAGATCTGTGTGAAATGTTGGGGAAGGGAGCTCAATTGCCGAGAGTATGCTAAATGTGAAAGCAGGTGTGACCAAGCGATGGGTACGTCATGTTACGTTACAATCTAGTAATAGTCGTGATATTCATAATATATTACCACCCTCGGTCCAATGTACGTTTTAACATCCACCCTCGAGACTACCGAGGTGGGAACACAATTTCCCCCCACCTGACATTGCCTAACAAGTATTCTATAGTTCACTCTAATAATTGTGATTGCGTGAACCAAAGCAGGTATAGCCAAATCAAACGGGGAGAAATCAAATGTTACCACTTCGGAGGTCTCGAGCCTGTATTCAAAATTCAATTGTCCATGGTGGGAGCAGTCTGGAATACATGAATAGCATACCCAGGGCCAGAGGAAACACCTCAAAGAAAAAAAAAAGAATTGACCGATAATATGGAAACAAATGTGCGTTACAAGCTCCGCTGATTAACTTAATAGCTGACACACATTAACCAATAAGTATACGCGAGATAACCTGGCCGAGAACGGAGCATAGAGAAGATATATGCGGCATTCACAAAACATGAAGAAGGGATTATTCCACCGACCTTTTGACGCTGAATCCATTGAGATGGGTCCCAGACTAATTGGAGCACTCTGGAGGAGGGTATGGGTCAAGATGGGGTACCTATCTACACAAATATCTCGAATGTGAGTTTTCAAGATTATTTGGTACCTACGGACCAGGAGAATAGGGAAAACATTGAGAGTGGAGTATCCCACTCATCCACCGGACCCACACAATGGATTTTCATCATGAATCCAGTGAAGGAAAGACACATTGGTGAATAATATGTCCCCACTCCGATTTGCCCCAAAAAATTGTTCTGGGCGTTTCAAGGTTCAAATTCATTTACAGGGGTTGGCTATTCTTTGGACCAGGAGCATGGAGGTTCAATCAATTCAGCGTTCAAAATTCAGTGGAAAATATTATTAAATGCTGCTGGAGTTTGGAGATTGAACCTTCAAATTTATTGAGCAATGCCACATTTAACTTTTAGGAAACAGGAAATTGGTCCCAGCATCAAAAAATTGATTAATTAGGTAGCAAATTCTATTCATTCTGTGCCGTCGAGCTTATTGTTTAGTAACTAATTTATTTTGTATCCTTTATTTTAGCTCAAATAGAGGAGTTGGAGAGTTTAATCACGAATCGTTAGAGAAACTTCTTCACTGAAACGCTTTTATATCAATCTGCGAAGATTGGTTGCTTCCCTTCATTAGCATAAACTTGCTCGTTTTTTCAAAGCGCAGTATTTTGCAAAAAAGAGATTATCTTTAGTCTCTGTGAGTATAAGACATCAGTTCTGCATCGACCAGGTAAATCCAGGCCAAGAACTTCAATATTACCTTGGACTTGCAGTGTTAAATTGTCTAATAAATGTTTGTAATTACATGTAAATATAAATGTTGTTCGAACGTTTCATACGACTCGTTTAAGGTGGATGAGTCGTGTGACGCTTTGATGACACCATTGAAGAAGGTATCAGGTACACACCATGCACGTGCCGACGCCACCAAACGGATATTATCCTACTTAGGCATTCATAATGTGTTGTGCAGGGATTCCATTGATGAATCTCTCAACTTTGCTATAGACATCCTTTTAAAAGCTTTCACTTTCTCTTGACAGTTCTCCTTGTTTAGATTTGCATTCTTGGCTAACATTCATGGGAAGTGCGTTGACACACGGATTTCTGCTTTGTTTGAAGAGAAAGTATCTTGAACTTTGAACTTAAGAAGAGAGGCTGCCTGGAAATTCAAAATATTCAAATAAAGGAACACACAAGAAAAAATCGCTGCTAATTTCTCCTACAATATAATAGATTATAAGTTAAGTGGATAACGCCGACGGACAAAAGTGAGTCATATAAAATTTTGGGAATCAGAGACGTCAAAGTAATATATTTATGCGTAATCTGTAGACGTATGTTTGTCAGGCCCAAAATACTTTTCCACTACCTTCCGACTTTTTTGCGAATTTTCCTTTATAATTATTGTCCTAAACAAAGTTTTGGCCAAGCCATGGCACGCTAAATGTAAGGAGATCTATTGTTCGAAGAATAGCTGTTTTGAAACGGTACTATTTTCGATTTACAATTTTCATAATCTACCCCGTTTATGACGACCTACAGGGCCAAAATAAAGTCTACTTGCTATATCTCACTTAGTAATTATTTGAAAAACTGCAAAATATCCCGTATCAAGCTATCATTTTCACACTCAGCATTCATGGGTGAGTTGTCAGGTATAATAAGGACTTGAGTCTACGAGGAAAAAAAAATTATATACATTGTAAAGGGGGCGGTGGTATTATGGTATGGATTTGGTGGGGGGGCCGTGGCGCAGAGGGGGAGTCACAAGATGTACTTTTATCATTTGTTTTTCATCATGTACAGAACACGTCATGGTGACCTCGCTTGAAAGACCACATAATACGTCTTCGATAAAATGAGCCCGATTCATGATAGTAGAACCAACGCTTTGAGGTTTCACCGCAGAAATACAATTCTTCCTGATTTTAGCAAGCGACCGGAGGAGTTTAGAGAAGAAACCGAGCGTTGAACCGAACGAAAAGACTTGCAGAAGACAGGACAACCTTGAAGATGCCCACGATGGGACAAGTGGGAAGAAGGTTATTCACCTACGACCTTATAGGATCAGATTTGTAAAAGAAATGGGTATCCGGTTGCTGAAATACGGTTGACACTTGTAATTGACCAATCCCTTTCGGCCGGACTAACGACGACGGGGGGTGCTCGCTGGGATTTGAATTTGCGAGTTCATGGCGACCGAGACTATACGGTGTGGGAAGGCTGGACAATTTTTGTCTAACAAAGACACTATTAAACTCCAGGGAATAAAAAATAATGTCTAACCATCACGAGCCAGCCACAAAAATATGTCCAACTGGGTGCTAGACAATTATTTAGACTCAAACAATACAGATACCGAAGCCGTAGAAAATACTGGTGTGTTGGAGTTGGTTGTGACTGAACCCGTTGGTTGTTCTTCTATGGCAAACAACTTCAGTTTGCTCATCGGTTAAGGTAGCAGTGGGGACCTGCCCTCAAGGCACAGTGGTCTGCCTCCTCACTAGCAGATCTTATTGGCCTCCAAAGGCCGCACATCTCTGCTTGACAAGACCCTATATTCCCATTTTTTCAGTTCAGCGCGTGAGGAAGGTCCATATCTGCTCCAAACCCATTGAGCAATGTAGGTGGGCTTAGCAGCGGCTTTTAATCCCGCATATTTACCTACTACTGCATCTTCGAATTGGGCTGGCAAATGACTAACTTTTCAGCAGAGAGTAAGAGGATTAATGCCAACGAATGGGAGGCGAGAGGGCTTCCACGAGTTGCTGACTGCGCTCAATTAACATTGGAGGGAAACAAAAGTGAAATAACCTATAAATAACCCCCTCATTTGAACTGGGTTCATGTTGACGGTGGAGAGGGATTTCTTTATTGGGCCCGCTCAGGTAAGCAAGTCATCATGGAGTCAGATCGAGAGATATTTTCTGGCTGACACATTTCAATAGCAGCGTGCCTTAAGAGCAGGGACAGAATAATGTGCCAGAACGCCAGGGCAGCCTCGTGGAGCTGGTCGACGGAGTAAGGTGATGCCTTCATAATGATATCTTGAAGGCCTCCAAGGAGAGGCTTTTTGGAATCTTTGGGTGGAGCATATTTTTCTGCTAAAGTCTGAGAGCTGAATCGGATCAGATCGATTGGTATGCGCCAGATAGCCATTTTTCACTTTTCCATGTATGTAGGAATACCAACACATCTATCAGATACCAAGACCTAAAAGAAGATGTGCATTCCGACACGTGCAAGATGCAAATAGAATAATAAACCGTTAATGAATAATTTGGATAGTTTTTTTCTCACGTTTTTCTAAATAAATTTAGGTGTGTTGGTTAAATTAATCCACAAAATCGTTGTATAATAAGGCAGCTTTACGTTTTTTCTCGTTGAGAAGAATACAATTCACCGTGCAGAACTAAACCCAGTCCGCGGTTAGCTAATGTCCCGTCATTAGGGTGGGGCTCAATAAAAAGCTGCACCCGATCCAATTCTCTTTTCGCCAGTCGCATTTTTTGACGCCCACGCCCCTTTCATACCCCGCCGTACCCAACTGAGAATGAACGGGCACAAGGTCGACAGCCTGATAATAAATTATAAACAAGGAGCCTGAGGGACAAAACTAGTGCTAGAACTAGTGCTTGGTGACTTTTGAAAAACCTTCGATGACGTGAAAAAAGCAATCAGGACGAGCTACTTCGTGCTTTACACTCGACTTTCAGAAAACTAAAAGATTCAGCTTCAGATAATTAATTGAATCAGTGGACCAAAAATGTTATTAGCAGAGCGTACCGGTGCTTTGGTTCTGAAACTAATAGGAGACTATCTGGACTAAACCCAAGGATTCCAGAGGAATTTGATTGAATTCGGATCAAAATTGAGGATGAGCAAAACTGAGACACAGCAACCAACTTTGTTCAGAAGTCCCCAAACGTCAAGAAGTTTGAAGTGGATAATCATTTTTTCGAAGGTGAGAGCAAAGCGTTTGCTACTTCGCAGTCAAGGAAGCAATATTTGGTCCGGTCACTGGTTTTGAGACGAATGAGCGTCGTATCGCGTGAGTAATGACAAATACCTAGAATTGTGTAAAGCCGATTTAAGGATGATAGGCGTTGAAATTATTCGTGAGTCACCTAGGTCTTGGCTTCGTTCGGGAAGACCTCAAGGCTGGCGATGAGATCGCGTGTCACACTCTTCCGCTATTCAGGTTACGCATTGGAGTGTATTCAGTTCCCGCAACATCCACAAACTTTTCATTCTGATTGCTCGTTCCGACCCCCTCAACAAAAAACCTATTTCTTCCTTCACCAGGTCCATTTATGAGCGCATATCTCAGTTCATGTGCTCTGTTTCATAATATTCTAAATGACCACCGGAATAATTGAAATATTTAGACGTTCTTATATTTCATAGAAAGACGAATACACGAGCAGGGAATTATTTTTATGTACTCAAATTTCTGACGCCGATAGTGTCTCGAGATGGGCTGCACTCATTGCTAATAAATATGAGAATGAGGGAGAACATTCTGAAAATTTTCAATTTCCAAACAACAACTGGGGTCAGGGCCTAAAAGTAAACGGAGAGAGGTTGTGGCGTGGCGCTGATGTCGTCGTGACCTTTTTACTGTATCAGATGATCCAAACTCGTCGAGATAATAAGCGTGGGAGGAAATGGGTCGCCGTATATTGCACTGGTCATTTCGGATGTGGGGTTCATATTAAGAGCCGAGATGAGCCGAATGGAGAAAGGAAAATTAGCTCGCAGTTACGAAATCACTAGATAGGAATTGATAACGTCGCAAAATCTTCAACAATGGTTGATTCTTCCTCGGAACAAGATTGTGGGGAAAGCAGTAAGTGTGGAGTGTCCCTGAACTCATTCCACTCAATTCAGTGGAAAAAGAAACCTCACCCGTCTAGGTACTCAAAAAAACTGAAAACCCTCTTTCAAAACGGGAATATCACATCATCAATCGTTTCGAGATCCATATCAATGGATTCAGCGTCCAAAATGTGGTGGAAAATAATGCCCCACATGTATTTTTCCATAAACTTTTTCTAGACACTACTTCCTTTCTCATATTGATTTGTTGAACTTGTGGTATCATACTCTTGGATCAGCGTATCTCAGACGTTTTCTTAGAATGGAGGCATATGGAGAAGAAAGTTGAGAAGACATGTTTGCCGTCATACGTCATGCCAAGAGTTCCAGCATACCGCAGCGCCCAGTGGCATGCCAAATATTCCAGTATCCTGAACTGCTGAGTAGAGATACCACTTCATTAATTAATAGTTAATTCGTAATCACAGCCAGAAACAAGGAGAATCGAAACAGAAATGTTGGAGCCATACAGAAGCTACGGTTTTTATGATGAGCGTGGATTCTCAAGTACCAAATTGCTCAATATTTTATAGTCAGTGTTTAACCGTTGCGGCTGAATGTTTCTTTAATGGAATTGGAGCTTAACACCTCCAGGGGCATCCCCTACAACCAGCGACTATGCAAATTGGCAGTTAACGCTGAGAACAAACAAAAGGATGCTGTCGAGACAAACGAGCAACAATTGCAAGAATCCTATGTTGACACGAATGGGTGGGTTGGGCAGGGAGGATCCGCTTTAGGACGTTGAGGTTGAAGAGGGAGGGGGGTACATATACGAGAATACCGACGTTTTTAGTATGATAAGGTCAGTTACTTGATGAATGTCCTTAATACCTTCCGGCATGTCTTCACGCGGAATTCCGCTGAGGTGGTTGTCCCCACGTAGGGGTGCGTCTGTTTGTTCAGGGAGAGGACAACATTGTGGTGGGAGTTGTAGCATATGGTTAGCATAGAAATAGAATGAAAGTTGGTAGTGTGAGGATTGAGAGCGATTCCGATTGATTCTAAAACTTATGCCATGATAAGTCAATAGGACTTTTGTCCACTAGGGCCTTGAACGCATGGAACTGACCTGCATGAACTGAAGATTCTTCAAATCGTGAATCCTCTTGGGTCTGTTATCCGGTTCCGGGTTGTCAAGAAGGGCCTTTGCCGAGACTTGGGGGATTTTGGGATCTTTTGGCTTTTGCTTGGGCTCCTCCTTCGACTCAACAGCTGAAGGAGTCGAGGACGGAATTGACGATTCCATCATCAGCACCTGGGAAGTTAAGGTTGCAGCCGCGGATGTTGACTCGCAATGGGACTTGCACTGCAGCACGTAGGAAACACCGGCTGCTTTTTCGGTTGAAGAGCGATTTCCTTTTTAAAGGTTTATGTCGCCAAATGTGACGAAAAATCGGCAGGCTCGCTTATCGTCAAATAGACCGAAGAATAGATTGGCGACGTTAGTTTTGACGGGACACACGCACTCCGGCACCTCGCTACGAAAAGGAGGGCGAGACCTCCCGACGGGGGCGGGGAGCTGTGCTGCGGGGATGGGGGATGGGGGGACGTGAACACAGCTGGGCCTCCCTTCGCCTGCCTCCGACTGCGCAGGCCGCCTCGACCAGCCGCCAAATTCAATCCGCACATTCTCGGAATTCCATACCTAATCTACCGTTTGAATTCTTAGGGGACCACCGATTCATGATAACCTAATCAGAGGGGCTGTGCCCCTCTCCTCCCGTTCCATGGCTTCTATTAGTCGTTCGGCACAATCGTATCCCTATTGTCCAATGGACCCATATGCACTTGCGTACGATAGTGATATATGGTGAGAAAATCAAACCAATCAACTAGATAATAATATCTTTAAAAAACTCTAAAATTCGTTTACAGAGGTTGGTTGTTCCTCGGACCAAGCGCACGACGACTCATTTCAATCGATTCAGTGTACGTAAATAAGTGGAAAACGATACCCCAAACGCCTAAGTCGTTGGAAAATATAACGCTAAAATTCATTCACAAGGGTTGGTTATTCCTCGGACCAGGGGCATGGAGAATCATTTTAATCGATTCAGCGTCCAAAAATTAGTATTAGGACAACCCACACGCCTAACTAGTCGAAAATTCCGAAAATGGAAAACAATGGGTGTGGCAGGTCCCGAAGCCATTCCAATCGATTCATGACCCAAAATTTAGTGGAAAATGATACCCCACACGTCTAGGTGCCAGAAATCTTGAAAACACATATTCAAAATGGGTAATAGATACCCATTTTGACCCATTACTTCTTCCAGTGGGTGCCAATCGTCTTGGGACCCATTTTATTGGATTCAGCGTCCATAATTTAGTGAAAAATGATACCCCACACGCCTAGATCGCCAAAAATCTCAAAAAACACACTTTGACCCGCCAAAATTTGGTCCGATCTGGCTGAAAAGTTTCGAGGACCAACTAGTGCCGGAAACAGACTCCTGACCCAAATTTCAGATTTTTAGAAATTTTTCTACTACCTACCAAAAACGGCGCGAGCGGTGGATGGCGTACGGCGGACGGACGTTTGACTTTTTTGATCTAGACACCTTGAAACGTCCAGAAACAAATTTTGGGTCGAATTGGAGAGGTTGACCTCTTGCATGAAAACATTGGTTGATTAGTCAAGGAATGACCAACCAAAAATGGGGAAAGCAGTGGGTGTGGCGTGTCCCGGACCCAGTCAAATCGATCAGGGTCCAAAATTTAGTGGAAAATGATAACCCTCACGCATAGGTACCAGAAATCTCAAAATACATTCGAAATGGGTACATTGGTACCTATTTTGACCCATAACCTCATCCAAAGGGCGCCAATCTTTTCAGGACCCATTTCATTGGATTCAGCGTCTAAAATTTAGTGGAAAATGATACCCCACACGCCTAGGTAGCCAAAAATCGTATTAGCCCACTTTGGAAATGGGTAGGGAGTTACTCATTCCCGCAGTCCACACCGTTTTAGGTTGAAGAAATTTTTCAGAAATCAGGGACCTCTTTCCAGCTCCAGTTGGTGCTCGATTCTTTTCAGCCCGATCTCACTAGATTCTGGGAGATTATGAGAGAATAAATAAGTTTTGAAAATAATTAATTGTTTTAGGCGATCTAGGCGTGATGGGTACATTTTCAACTTAATTTTGGACGACGAATCCGGACAGATTGGCACCCACTGGAAGAGTCTACGGCTCAAAATTAGTTCAAACCAAGGCACCAAACTTCAAAAGAGGGTTTTTGAAATTTCGTGTTCCCAGGCATGTGGGGTATCATTTTCCATTACATTTTGGACGCTGAATCCATCGAGATGGGTCTCAGACCAATTGGCGCCCCCCGTAAGGTGGGTATGAGTCAAAATCGGTACCAACCTACCAATCCTGAAAATGCTTTTCTTGATTGGTGATTCAACGCTGAAAATATTTCGGCTCCATGATGCGTCATTAAAAAGAAAATGGCGGGAAATTATGAAAAATAAAAGTTAACCAGTCTTTAAAATCTTTTTATTTCGTGTTTCATTTTACCTTGTGTTTCGAATGGTGATTCAACGCCGAAATAAGAGATGAAGGCGAATCCAATTTTTGAAATTTCGCTGTGCGGTGCATTCAATCGCTCTGCTGCTGTGGTTAAATATTATACATCAACAAACCTGCATCAGAATCCTCTTCAGCTTACAGATATAGACGGTACATATAAAAATGTATGCAACCTTGGAGTCTTCTCATGTTCTTTCAAATTTAATCCAACGGTTTCCTTATGTTGGCTAGAAATTAGGCATCTGTTGTAAAAACCCCAACCTGCTGGAAACAATATACAGTTACTGTATGGTGCGAAATTAGGAAATCTTTTGTAAATTACTCGCAACAAAATTTTTTTAAAGGAATGATTCCAGGGGATATTGGTTAACTAAGGACATTTTTAGAATTCAAACTCCATCCAGGGATCTTAGGATTTTAACACCATTTTGCAATTTGACGCAACCTCGGACGAGGGAACGTGCCGGCAGTTTTTTCTTCTTCCAATCCTCGTACGATAGTCGAACAGAGAAAGGAGCGCGAATTGGTCAACCAAAAGGTGAAAGGACCCAAGGACTCGGCCTCATACCGACCCGAGATCCAGAATTCAGACGGCAAGTCGAGTTAATTTGAATAGAACAGTTCAAACAGACAGTGATCAAGTTCGAGTCTCGTAAAAGGTGACTTTTGATTTGAGTGGGTGGGTAAGGTGTAACATTAGTAATAAAAGCTTCTTTATGGACACTACGTAATGGGTATCTACAAAGAGATTGCGCGGTTCTGAAGAAACCAACGCAGGCGAAACAAATAACTTCATCCACTAGCTGAAAGGATGGAAGAAAAACTGTTATTCTTCACTGAAAGTAATGTAAAACGCTGCACCTCAGAATACCAATTTCATCGGACTTCCATGGAAATGAGGGAGTAGTCCTTGAATGCACTCAAATGTTATCGGCTCGAAACGATCTCAAAACTGGCCTGTGCTCTGGAAATGTCAGTGCAGCCGTGCAACGCTCCAGCGATATGAGGGGCGGTAGAGGCCTTGACCTTTGAGGATCTCGTTCTTCTCGATCTTCTTATTGTCAAATCCAGTTTTGCGGGAAGATCCTTTTTTGGAGGCCTCGCCACCGAACTCTCCTTAGGACGATTTATTCACCGATTACGGGAAGAGAGTGAAAAAAGGAGGAAGGCGGATTGAAATCCCTACATGGGCGCTGTGCATGGCATCGAGTGATGCAATGGTCTGTCGAGAAAGCAAATAGGCGTAGAAACAAAAGAGGTTCTTTGACTTTTTAACTGAGAGAAACTATCTACTAGTTTAACAGCTCGACATGGCCACTTCTCACTGAGGGTCCCCAACACGGAAATTCACCCTTTTAAACGGGTGAACAACAGGATTGAAATGCTCGAATTATTTCACAGGGGTTGGTCATTTCCGGACTAAGAGCATGGAGACTCATTCCAATCAATTCAGCATCCAAAATTTAGTGGAAAATGATACCCCACACGCCTAGGTACCAGAAATCTCTAAAAACCACATTCGAAATAGGTAGATAGATACCCATCTGGACCCATAGCCTCTTCCAGTGGGCACCAATTGTCCCGGAGCTCGTCTCATTGGATTCTGCGTCCAAAATTTAGTCAAAAATAATACCCTACACGCCTAGATCGTCGAAAATTTCGAAAATTTATTTTTCAAAATACACATTTTGACCCCTACCCCTCCCCCCAAATTTGGTCCAATCGGACTGAAAAGTTTTGAGGACCAACTAGAGCCGGAAACGGGTCCCCGACCCAAATTTCAGATTTTTAGAAAAATTTTCTACTACCAAAATCGGTGTGGATGGCGGACAGCGTACGGCGGACGGACATTTTGAAACACATTTTTGGGCCGACCGAATTGGAGAGATGGACTTTGATGAAAACAGGTTGATTATTCAAGCAATAAACAACCAAAACCTTGAATTCGATTAGAACGACGTTGAATTTGACTAAGAAGACCTTGAATTTGAATGGGAAATCCTTGCATTTGACTGAAAATATTGTGAGTTTGATTGGAGAAACCATGAATTTGACTCTGATGAATTGCATTGAGGAAACATTTAATTTATTATTTGACTTGGAAGACCTTGAATTTGATTCGAAAAACCTCGATTTTAACTCGGTAAACCAGGAGTTCGGTTAGGAAATGCTATATTATATACCAATATAAATTCAGTGGACAATTCACCACCCTATGATCAGCCTCTGAGTCACCAAAATCCATCGACCTAAATTTCTCAGCCCCATTGCGTGTTCTACGTGCGCCTGGTCGTTGTCGTGGCGGCCAAACGCTGGCCATACTTTGAGACGTGGCCATTGCCTCACTCGGATCCGATACCTCGAAAAAGGTGTAACACGTCGTTGTTATCCTTTTGTGGATATTTCTGGATATTTTAAGGGATTCCTAGCCCAGGCACTGTCGCTCCAAAAGCGAGCTAATTGGTCGGTGTTGGAGCCCGTGGGCCCGTCTGGTGTTGCGAGAGTCGAGGCCCTCGACGGCCTTGGCAAGGACGACCAGCGCCATTCACTTTCACGTTCCAACATCTCGAGCCAGCGCTGCCCTGAACTGGGAAACTGTCAAACTCCCCTTCATTTTACGGTAGATTACCCAAACGCACCTTCGAGTGAACAATCCCAATTCTCAATCACCTCAATATTATGCTCAAAGCAAGCAGCAGAAAACAGCAGTTACAGTAGGTAAGTATCAAATATGTGCTTGCACTCATATTTTTACCCATTTTGTAGCTGTGAAGTGATCGATGGTAGAAAAAAATAAGAAGATAGCTCCATGCCATAAAATTCTCTAATTAGTCGAGTGCTGGAACCGGATCCAAATGAGTGGGAGACTCGTCAAGGTGTATATTCTATTGATCATCACGCAAACAACTAAATAAATTACAATACAGTCGTTTTACAAGGGAATTCTACTTGTACCCAATAAATACGGGATTCAACCAACAATGACATAAGTGCTAGGGTTACAATTAATATTTATCTTCGGAATAGGGGCGAAAGAAACATGGCAAACAGAGGGATAATTTTATTGCATACTATACATAATCAGCCATCAAGAGTTATGTTAAATGCTCACAGCTTCGTAGCCGAGGAGTCCAATTTTGGCGGCTGAACTGAAAAAAGCAAACAGAAATATAAGCTTTGTGTCCTGCTTTTTATTGCGAACATCTTCCGCGGATTGCACATCTATTCCTGAAAACCACTATTGGCATTCTAGGTGGATTTCGTTCGTGTGAGAAAACGTATCATTAAGGTTTTCAGGGCTACGTAACCCTGCAGCGATCCTAGCTTCCCAAATACCGTAAACCGGGGTGACTATGTGACATGCGGGGTGATTATGGTACATGAGCGTTTTTCAACTTTGAACCGACCTAACTTACTAAAAAGTGGATGGAACGGCTCGTTCCAATTTTTCCCGTGGTAAGGATAGATGGATCAAGTGGCCACACCAACTGAATCTCTTCCCTATGCAACTTCCCGCGTTTACTTGATAAAAATCATAAGAGGTGATAACAGGCTCTGGTGTTGTTGCTTGCCAAAGTTGCTCCGTCGACGCTTGCTGGGAGTTATTCGTGCTGTGTAAGTATTATTTATGCATCAAGTAACTCATTGTGAAGCTATTCATGCCAAGAAACGTTTAGATTTGTTACTGGGTGAATAATTACTTCGAAACGAGCAAATAAACTGCAAATCACGGGTGACTATGTGACACATAGTCACCCCGAGGGGTGACTATGGTACATGATTTCAGTTCGCGGTTTTTACCAGAATATTATGGTTTCTTGCCCCCATTTCAGTGAAAACCATGCCCAGACGCTACCAACGTCGTCTTGGAGCAAGGCCCTACCAAAATTATGCTCATGAAACTCTGATGACTGCTGTCGACAATATTTTGATCGGGAAAATATCGTTCAGGAAAGCTGCGCAAGAGTAAGTTCACCAGTTAAATGCATCCCTTCTTTGTGAGTCTAGGTTCCTATGTACCCACCGTAAGTGTGAATTGTTGTCTCTTCTCTTCAGGTTCAAGATCCCAGTGAACACATTGGTGCAGCATGTACAGAGGGCAAAGTTAAAAAACGCATCGAAGAGCAGCACTACCCTGAATGAGGACCTTCCTGCTCACAGTGAAGAAGCAGAGCGAGCAAGGAAGCACGGTGGACAGCCCATCCTGACGGAGGATGAGGAGAGGGTAATTGCTTCCCACATTATTGGAATGTCGACGTTTGGTTTTCCAGTCAACACCGTCGATCTGAGGGTAATTGTAGGAAATTATTTGGACAAACTTGGGCGCGCCGTTCCTCGACTCAAAAACAACGTTCCAGGGCCAGATTGGGTGGAAGGATTTTTGAAGAGAAACCCCGACATCTCCTCTAGAATGGCAAAAAATATTTCTACGGGGCGAGCAGCTACGAGTAGGGGCGATGTGATATCTTTCTATGACCACCTCAAAAATGAGTTGCGCGATGTTCCGCCAGAGAATATCTACAATTTTGATGAGACCAACTTGGTCGACGACCCCGGATCAACGAAGGTGTTGGTCAAACGAGGTACAAAATACCCAGAACGGATTATGAACTCGACAAAAGCATGCACTACCTTAATGCAGTGTGGTAATGCAGCTGGCGAAACTCTTGCGCCCTATGTGATCTACAAAGCCGAAGGAATTTTTGACACCTGGCAGGAAGGAGGGCCCCCAGGCACCCGCTATAATAGGAGCAAGTCAGGTTGGATAGATGCAACAATTTTTTCCGACTGGTTCGAGTTTCACATGCTCCCAGTCCTGAAGACGAAGCCTGGAAAAAAGGTGATTATAAGTGACAACTTAAGCTCACATTTCAATCCCCGTGTCCTCACTTTGTGTGCTGAAAATAACGTATCATTTGTCGCACTTCCTCCCAACGCCACCCACCTTCTTCAGCCGCTGGACGTGGCATACTTCCGTCCAATGAAAGGGGAGTGGCGGAAAGTCCTGGGTGAGTGGAAGAAGACCCCATACGGGCGGCGTTGTGGAACAATACCCAAGGGGGATTTTCCTAAATTGCTCCGAGTATTGATGGAACAATTAGAGCCAAAGAGCTGTGATAATCTCAAAGCGGGCTTTAGAAAATGTGGAATCTATCCATTCAATCCATCGGAGGTTTTGGACCGCCTTCACGATTCGGTCATGGATAATCTCCCTCAACACAAGGAAAATATCGGCAACAGCTTTATGGACTTCTTGTCCCAAACCAGGACCTCAACCGTTGAAGTTCGCCGTCGCAACAAGAGACTCAATTTGCCACCTGGGAAGGGGATCACCGCTAATGCTCTTGAACATGCTCGATCTGCGCCAACTGCACTGAAGAAAGCTGCCCCCAAGAAGAAGAAAGAGACGACTCAGAAGAAACAAAACGGAAAGCCTGCTGCCAAGAAAAATGCTAGAAAAAAGAACCCCAAGAAGAAGTCAACTCGGTTGTCATCGGACTCAGAGGAGGATTCTGCCGATTATTCAGTCCAAGACAGTGATGCCAGTAACAGTTGGCCTGCATTTTCTGACATTGATGATTCCCCCGTAGTTCCAGCAGGGTGTTCAAGAAGTGGCGATGAACTAACTCCGGCTGAAATCCAGACGCGCTCCTACGATATTGGAGACTACGTGGAGGCATTGTTTGAAAACAAGTCGGTTCCTGGTATTGTTACTCGTAAAGATGGCCAGGACTGTGAGTTGTCTGTTATGAAGATGAAGAACAAAAATTGGGTTTGGCCAGCCATTGAACGGAAATTCTGGTTTTCCACTAAAAACCTCCTCAGAAAAATTTCCGAACCATTGCTACACGAGGAGAATGGCACTGTGTTTTTCAAGGTTGACATTTCGCACTCTTGAGCTACACCAAGCCCTGAGAGAAAAAGAAAAAAATGTTCCTGGGGTCGTCACCCATTTTTTTTTTTTTTTTTTTTTTTGAGAAAGACTTTTTTTTTAAATTCATTGTTCCTGGGTTAGTCACCCACATTATAAAACTTGTTTTTCACTTGATTGTTCCTGGGGAAGCCACCCTCTATTCCATTTTTTCTTATGCTAAGCTTCGGTAGATACCTGCGCTAAGATTTTCCTCTGTGATAACTAAGATAAGGTCGAGTTTCGACAGTAGTCAGCATAAAATAAGGAAACCTGTGATGATTTAAACAAATAAAAGACTGTTCAATTTCAGAAAAGAAACATTTGTCTTCACTTAAACCTCTTTTCCAATTCGCTAAATTATCATGACAGGCTCAACGATGTTCTACCCCCAAACAGCCGCTGAAAGCCTCATTTTTTTATTTTACTTTTGAGTTTTGAGCCAAAAAATGGGCTTTCAGCGACTTTTCTGGGTGGAATATGTTTTTAAAAAGTCGGAGAATCGAATGTATGGGGTGAAAACATTACAGCATCGCTCGTGGACGTGTTAATCAGTGAAAAAAGTGCGTGTACCATAGTCACCCCAAACCACGGGGTGAAAATAGTACACCCAAAAAATGGCATAGCACCTCCAATTTTCATCCGAAAAAATTCTAACAAAGCTAGAAATACTCCGGAAATGTATGCCAACTGAAATAAAATAAGAATTGGGCAATTAAAAATAATTATAACGCCTAAAAACCAGAAAACCCTCAAAAAGTGTACCAGAGTCACCCCGGTTTACGGTAGCAATTTACTGCAGAAAACCAAGTTTTTTTTAAAGTCCCTCTTGATTCATGAGAACCCACTCCCGGTGTAGCAATCATTCCAAGACCCATTGTAATGAACTCATCATACTCCACAAGCCTGTGTCCCCCAAAACCTCGAAAACCATTTTCTTAATGTACTGATTTTTACCCATACCCTCCTCCGTTTTGGGAGAGTCGTTTCTAAAGCCAAAGCACGAAAAGAAAGGTTGACCCAAATCCAAATTTTGTAGTCGGCGGACTAAGATAAATGGGGCTGAAAGAGTAAAATGAAACGACAAAGCGTTAAGGTCAAACTGTGCTTGCGTCAAATTTCGTGTCACAAGATAATAATTGGTCAGTCACTTTTTACTGGCTTTACGAAGTCTTCAAAAATGTTTAGCCTTTACGTGAAGGTGAGAGTATTTTGAAAACGGTTTTGTGAGATTTTGAAGGAGCTAAGCTCTTGAAGTATCGTGTTCCACTGAACTCTTGGACCGACTGTTGCAAACCGAAAATGGATCCCTAACGGTCAAGTGGGTGAATACCCTTTGGAAATAAAATTTTTCGTCCTTTCATTAATTTATTTCTTTTTAAATAAGTTGCCACTAACCCTGAAATCTCAGAAAATGTGTATGCTTTCCCTAAACAAGCAAGATTCGATTTAATTTAGAGATTTTTTTTTTTTTTTTAAGAAAGAGAAAGCATTGAGTATGAAAAGTACTTACGGATTTTTAACCGTATTTTCCGCCACTGTATCCCGTGCCATGTGCTGATGATTGTGCACTGGCACTTGCTGAAGCACCTGCTGTCGCACCACCTGTACCGCCGCATCCTCGAGGCCCACATCCGCCGCCGGTACCGTGGTTACCTCCACATCCTCCAGGTCCGCACCCTGCTCCTCCACCGCCGGTACCGTGGTTACCTCCGCATCCTCCAGGTCCACACCCTGCCCCTCCACCGCCGGTACCGTGGCTACCACCACATCCTCTAGGTCCGCAGCCTCCGCCGCCAAATTGTCCACCACTCCCAACCCCGGACTGCCAACCACTGCCGCCGCCGGTACCGCGGTTACCACCGCACCCTCCAAATCCGCATCCTCCGCTTCCTCCATAAGATCTACCGCCTCCACCACCGTATCCTCCTCCTCCACCTCCACCACTTCCCCGTCTTCTTCTCAACTTTTCTGAAATTTCAGTGTGATGCGTTGATTCATGCCCATGGTTTTTCAACAATTCCTCCTGGAACGAAAATGTCGTTTCAAATTGATTTTTATTGTGTTCTTTATGCTAGTAGCGCAGCAGCATTCATGCTAACATATTCTCTAAGCGTTAAGTTGCTCTTACTTGCGCTCACAATATGAAATCACAATAGGAATCAAAATAACCATTCTAAACACAATTACTTCCACAATGATATTTTTGGAAATTTATTTCGAAATATTCGTCAACTGCGTTGATGAGCGCGCTTTGAGAAGGCACAAAAGCCGCATTTTCTACTCTTACCGTAACTAAGAAAAGCCTTGATTTATTAATCATGCAGAGTTGATCAGCAATATGATGGGTTTAAGGAAATTGTCTAACTTGAGATCGTGGTGGTAGTTTGTCAACAGCAAAAGAGGGCTGAGCTGGGTGTGTGCCTGCTGCTGCGATCACAGGGCTCTCAGATTCCGGAGCTGCCCCTTCAGCAGCTGAAATCGAAAAGTTGAGTAGTGTGACTTTGGCTCAACCTGTTTACTGCCGAGAACTAAATCTATAATCACTTGCTTACCTGGAACGAAAGCCACTCCAGTAGAGCAGACCACGATGGCGAGGACACCAAAGTTTAGTGCCACCATCATCCTAGTCATTCTGCAGCGTCAACTGTACATCAAACAGCCTCTGAAACCTCTTATGTACCTATCCCCACTCTACGTGCAGTATGGAACATAATTTTGAATCATCCTCGACCTTCTCGGGGAATTTCCTCCGTATTTTTAAGCGACGATCATGACTATAAACTTAATTGAATATCGTGTCTCGTATATCATTTCGACCTGTAATTTCATTTGAAACCCGGACATAATCCTCACTGTTTTGCATTTATTAACGAACAATTCATCCCCAGGATTGTGTTCAGAGGCATGGTCAATGAGACATTGAACAATTTTTGGCGAGAAACTCATGTTTATTTTTTTTTTTTCATGTTCATTGATTATTCACCCAACCCAACATTTAGTCGAAGATGATACCCCACACGCCTATGTACCCAAAAACTCACTTTCAAAATAGGTAGGCAGGCACCCGTATGGACCCATACCCACCTAAAGTGAGCACCAATCTTTCCGGCACCCATCCCATTTAACCCCTCTTCCGATCTCACGCAACGAGGATACAAAAACGCTATAGAAATCGCAGTGCCAGAAAACTATGACAGATATGGGCAACAGATACAAGCTAGATATGACTGACTCCTGAAACTTGAAGCGTTAAAACACTTATCAGAATCCGGCCCGTAGTGTACCAGAGCAGAGTTGTTCGATTGTTATCTACCCTGCGAACCTTTCGACAAATTTAAAAGGTCTAAGCTATAAAACCCCGATCGTAAAACAAGACAGTTGCTAATGCAATGGGCTTCACCCTTTCCGTTTTCTTTTCAAGCATTCGCTTTCGTAATCAACGCTTTATCGGATTTTTCCAGGGGTCCCAGAAAAAGGTTTGGTCTCTGCATTTCAGAAGAACTCAGCAGAACTAATCCTTTTCGAAACATAAATTAACGTGTCACCTCATGAAGTGCACTTATTTGAAGCAGTCAATGCTCCCTGATTGAGTGCATTCGGCGATTTACCGCCATCGCAATCCCAGAGTATTGTTAGTACGTCCAATACCAGTGGATTGGGATTATAATCACAAAATTATGGGCTTTATTACAAGTAGCTTCAAAATCAGCTCATAATGACATATATTTATTTTAAAATTATACTTGCAGACACGCACAACATCAAGAAAATTCATAACACATCTCATTGGCAACTTCATAGCGTTTAAAAAATTATAAAACTATCTCACAATGTAATCCAGGGTGTTCTCAGAGTAAAGTCTAACGATATGAGTAATCTTTTTACAATTCAATCCACGCTTAAATTAATTGTTATCGTCATTCTCTATAAAGGCGTTACCGAATGGAGTTAAGAACATATTTATGCACGAATTGATACTTTGAACACAGAGTAGCGGCTCCTGCATAACTGAAGACAATTTATCATGATGTGGAGTCTTAATTAAAGCGAATTAATGATATTGGTGTTGTCCAGGGTCATTTTTAGCTAGCGCACGATATTTGCATCTTCTTCGAGTGCAGTTGGACAAGATAAAAATAAAAATGATGACTTAATTTCAACCAGTTGATACATTTAATATGCAGTCGTTTGGTATTCCTGGATTCTGGATACCAGTACAGCGTCTAACAATCCTTCTTACGGCAGGAAAACCATTTAGAGAGCGGCAGAAACACTTGAAGAGTTGGAAAACTATATAGGTAATACATAGTAACATCCTCAGCCGTCAGATCTTGAGATACAAGATCTTGAGATCTTGAGAAAACATGGGTTGATGGCGCAAGCAATTCAGAAGTGTTACATACAGGCTGCTATTGTTCTAAGATAAGGGCAAGGATGCTCACCCTGGAGCACAGGATTTGCTGAACTCATGAACATTCACCTGCCTCTGAAGATTCGCACTTTATCGGCAAATATGGACATTTAAATCCATAACGGATACAATCCCCAACAATCGTTTAAATAGTTTCAGGACTTAATTGTACATTCAATGAAGTTATGGAATTTGGTTGTTGTTCAGCAGTATTATTTGTAAAATTAAATTGTGTAAGCTAAAGTCTTACAAAAAACATTTTATAATCCTCCAAAACAATCAGATAATTCTTCAGCATCTTGCAGAACATGAGGTTTTGACAAATCTTACACAAAATTGTGAACTATTAACTATTACGAGTTCCAAGGTGGTTATTATGAATATAGATATACATTTAATGGCGAATGAAACATAATTTGTGGAAGATTGCGTTTCTGCATGCCCCTGCTCAACAAATCTAGCCGAACTACAGACAAATTGACTGATATATATTACCTAGGTATTGAAGACAATTTTTTTTGTACAGTCCCCTAATGCTTATCACGACAAAATCAACATTAAGATAATTATAAAGAAATACTAACGTTTTTAGGAATTCTATAGCGGGTGAAATGCCTTTTGATGGGAATTCCACGTTCCTGATGGACCACTCGTTATTTCTTAACTGAAAAAAGCGTACATTTTACACTTTAATAAACTCGAATTAAGTCAGATTCTTGATAATGTTCACTTTTCATCTTTTGTACGTAAATCATCCAAACTATTCATAATAACTATTAGTCAATTCATCTATCATTAAAAACCTTAACGTTGGGTAACATAAATACAACAATGGTACCAAAGCACTTGGCTTAACACAGCATTAGACAACGAACAGTAAATACTAAAATCACAATCAATAAATAACAGTTACTTAGTTGGTCCCTTTAGCCTCTTCTAGGGTTGATATTGCGCGTTGAAGGTAAAAATCTCTGTAGGTTTGAGGCAAGATGCTTAGTGATTGGATCGCTTTGCTAATTTCGCCCAGAGCCTGCACAGTCACAATAGCACATCAAAATAAAAAAATTGCAGTAGAAATTGTTATGGGTTAGGGCCTTGAAGGGTTCAAAGCCAAGTCAGGATCAAATAGATAATTTATTCAAGCAAATATGTTGTAAAAGTTCCAACAGTCCTTGAATGTATATCATTCACTATTCGTGAGTTCGAGAGGGAGGCCGTTAAAAATAATGTGGGAGGCGTTTTAGTAGGATTCCGATGTACGAGGTAGCGTCACAATCGTTCTATTTGAGACCTCCCTAAACTCAAGAAGTAATCTACACATATTTTTGAAAGTTTTCTGGATTCGTGAACACGATCCACACGATCATCAGTCAATGATTTTACGAAAAATCTTGGAAATTGTCTTTCATAATGGTTTAAAGCATTTTCTAATCAAATTGGAGGTTGACGCAAATGGATCGTCTAACGCATCGTGGAACGCCTAAACGCTAGTTCTATATTCTAAAAATCTTTATGGAAGGAAAGGGTTCCCCTTCTTTCATGTACCTACTCCGTGCAACACAACACGACGAAGACATTCCATCCGTCCCTTCCGAATGTCATTATTTTTAAGGTGCCTGCTGATTTGCCTCATTCGACCAGACAGCCGCTGCTGCAGGGAGAGAATAACGTTATAAAAATATACATTTAATTCTGGGAATGCAAAAATAACATTAGCCTGTGAAACATAACATTAAACAAGTCTTTCCCTGCAGCAGCAACTGTGTCGAATGAGGCAAATCAGCAGGCACCTTCAAAAGAATGGCATTAAGAAGGAACGGATGGAATGTCTTCGTCATGTTGTGCTACACGGAGAAGGTACTTCTAAAACCTACGTGGGCTAGTGTTGCGTCGTTTAAAACTAATAGAAAAAAAATATATAAATAAAAAATACACCTCACGTTAGATTCAAACCTTCAATTTCATGTGTAAAACCTCCAATTTTGAATACAAAACCTCTAATTTGACGTGACAATGCTATATTCTAGAATATATACTACTTATACCTAATTGTTTAGGTGAGAATAGTTCCGTCAACTCACCTTTGAGGCTGGGAGCGGGTCTTTGTTACCGTACACGTCAGTCTTGTCGTATAACTCGTGAGGTAAATTTTTCCAAAAGACGTTCACACCGACGCCAAAAACTCTTGAAACCGTATTGTGATGCCAAAGCGCTGGAATGAACAATACGTCGCCGGCTGTGAGTACAGTTTCGTAGCGAGTGGCTTTCACAAAGTCTGGGAACTCCAGGGTGTCAGGGTTGTCAATGTCTAACACCTGAGACTTGTCACCGGACAAGTACAGACAGTGTGTGTCTTCAGGGCTGAAGAGAGTGACTCGCTTTTCTCCACTCACCTGTGGGCAATGATGAGGAAAAACAACAGGTTAAGTCTTAAGTCGAGAGAATTCAAAGTTGATGTTGAACTGAACTGAAAATGATTCAGATCTGCCTGAATTACAACTGTTAATCGACTCCTCATTGAACATGATAAAACAATATTATATGTTAACAAATGCATACCTAACAAATCTTGTCATTTCAAAACAATGCATCAAAAAAGGCCATTGTGTTTATATATGCTTAGGCTCTTAACTACGCAATTGGCTAATCAATATTGCTGGCTGCTGACTGACCTATATACACAGTTTGGTTATCTCAATAAACTCTATCAATTCAAAAAGAGAAAAGCTATGTTGTCCAATATGAAGAATTCTATCTAGCTTGCAACCCCGAGGTTGCTATATGCCCATGTAAGCATTGGCTCTGCAAATTGGAATTTTTTGTTTAAAAACGCTGCGAATTCATCCTCAATCTTGGTTGATTACTTCTTGGAAAAGGGAGAGAACAGTGGGTGCCCAGGACTCATCCCAATAAATACAGCGTCCAAAATTGAGTGGAAAACGATACCCCATAGTTCAGAGAGGAGTCTCGCCACACCATCGACCAAAATAGAGGACAAAAATTGTTACCTAACCTAAGTTATAGTCCCAGTTTTCGCACAGGACTCAGTGGTCAACCCTCACACCCTTGTCCTATTGATAAAAGTCAAAACTATGCTGAACGCTTCAATAGTACCTGCTGTAGAATAGAATGTCAAAATAACAACCTGAATCAACATGTTATCCATGACGTCATAATGTGTCCAAATTTGAACACCTTTTGAACCAATTCTGATAACGCTGGAAAAGAAGTCTTTTTTGTCGAACAACTCCGGGAAATGAATGTCTTCGGATATTATTGGAAACTGTTTGTTGATATCCGCAACATCTCTCCCACGTTTATCGGAGCCGATGGATCGTAAATAGTAACTTTCGTTTTCACAGAGAAACCACTGAGCATGCTTTTCATTCGCGGCTCTCGTGATGAACTCTTTGAATTCTAGAGTTTTGTACGTGAAGTTTTTTGTAATGAAGCTCATGTTACCCACGGGGCAAACGTGAACCTTCACTTTATTCCGTCCCAGCACTTCAGCCAAATAATCCACCGTCCACTTGTCCTTACACGGTCCAATGTCCACATTTTTCAATAGAAGGGGGCGCCGATTATCTTGTATGTACGATTGGAAATCCTCCAAAGATGTGTACTCGTAGGATTCGACTTTTTTCTCCCGTTTAATAGACATTTTATCGACCAAATTCCACTGTCACAACGCCACAACGATGATCATTCCGACACTTGTTCAATACTTTCAGAATACTTCGTACAATAGTTAGGATGTCAAGCAATTGAAACTAGATTGTTGAATTCAAAGATCTCCACTGATCTTAAGGCGCTAATCAGTTGAATGATACAAAGAAACAACCTGTACAAACAGAACCTCCCTCGTGCCGGAGTAGTAGTTTTCTCTGAAGCGCCCAGAGAGCAGATAAATCGGCGAGGGGCCTGTTTGTTCAACTATACATCATGAAATCGCTCATAAACGGATCATTGATAAATATTCATGTCATTCTGAACTACCTACTTGTAGGAATTGTAGCTTTTTAGGACTAGATGTACAAAATTCTTTTAAAATCAAGTTCAGAGTTGAAAGAGTCAATTGAAGATCAATCAATCTAAAAGGCCTTGGTGCCCCATATTTAGATTTGCGAAGAAACACATCAATCAATTCTATGCTCTTTTATTATTTCGTCTGAGAATATTTGATACCATGGAATAAGGAAGTTCCTTTAATGTTAGCAGGGACGGGGATAAGCGGAATTGCTGTCCTCTATGACGACTCTGACTATCTGACAAGTTCGTCCGAAATCCATGTCAGGATAAAGTGGTTTTACTGCACGCGTGTTCATGTACCTACTGATCGTCAGTACATTTATGAAGACTTGACGATTTTTACTTTACTGAAAATCCGTTGTTTAAGTTATAACTTTTAAACAGGGAGATGTCGGAGCACGTGTACCAGTGGTTTTAAGTTGTGGAGACGCAAAAGGAGAGTTTAGTACGGTGTTGCATGAATTATGGGACCAACAAAAAAAGTTGTTTGAATACTTCAGGATGACTGGATGACTCCAGAAACATTCGAACACATATTAAAGGGAATAGGAAAATGGATCGAAAAGTTTTCAAATTATCGCGAGTGTATTTCGCCAAAACACGAGCTCGCTGTCAGCGTTTGAACGAATTCGAAATAACCACTTTCATAAAAACTCTGGCTCTTAATTATTGAAGCAAATTTGTCAGAGCTCGTCAGAACACTTGTTCGTCAGAATTCGCATCTATACTAATCATTGAGTTCACGCGTTTCAACGTTGGACCATGTACATTTACGTACGTCCATTTCATTCGTAGATTGAAAAAAAAAAAAAAAAAAAACGCTGCAAATTCTTACACATGGGATGGTTATTCCTCGGACCAGGCGCATGGAGACTCATTTCTTCAACATGGGGAAAATAGTGGGTGTGACGGGTCCCAGGCCCATTCCAATCGATTCAGGGTCCAAAATTTAGTGGAAAATTATACCCCACACACCTAGATTGCAAAAAATCTCAAATGTCCATTTTCGAAATACACATTTTGACCCCTACCCCACCCAAATTTGGTCCGATCGGGTTGAAAAGTTTCAGACCAACTAGAGCCAGAAACGGGTCCCTGACCCAAATTTCAGATTTTTAGAAAATTGTCTACTACCAAAGTCGGCGTGGACGGCGGACAGACATTTGCTAATTTTGATCTAGACACCTTGAAACGTCCAGAAAAAATATTTGGGGCGAATCGGAAAGACTGACTTTTTGCATGAAAACGTAGGTTGGTTATTCCTTGAATATTATTCTTTTTCGTTGGTTATACCAAAATTAAAAATAACCAACCAAAATCCAACTATAGATGGAGGAAAGGCTCTTATCATTGTTATCTCCCCCACTTCTCTCACCAGTCACCTGAATGTTGTGACCTGTTGGCTATCCATCGCGAAGTGTTCTGATATTCCGACCTAAAATTAATCTATACTTATGTTTTTAACTGTCGGTCTGATAATTTTTTTATAGCAACTGTGAGTTTCTACTGAAAGTGAATGAATTTAGTGTATGAAGATATCTGCCAGTAATCACCGTCGTGTGAGTCCTCTTCCTCGGCTTCCACGAAGATACCTTCAATCTCACCAGCTTTTTAACTCAGCTTTTCTGTTGGCTAATTCACTTTATACGTTGATATTGGGCAGTGCAGTTTAATTCCACCTCCGAGAACAAACTATGAACTTAACTTCGGTGTCGGGATATACAATTGGTTGGCATCACTTCTAAAATAGTATCGTTGACGTAACAATGAATTTTCTCTGCTACAGCGTCCGTTTCACTCGATTCTCGACTTCCTTTGCCTTCAGCCAATCTCATAATTTATCTTCGATGTCGAAAGCAAAAATCCTCGTAACAAGAAGCGACTATCCAAAGAAGAGCATTGAAGTACTGGAGCGCAAGTATGTTCATCAATCTGATAGTTGTAGGTATACGTGGATGTGCGGTTTTAGTTTCTCCGGTACCACAGACTGAGATTCAATTTTGTGTAGGAAACATAATTACAATAACGAAGTAGCTAGTATTTTTATTGCAGATTTGATGTGGACGTATGGGACAACGTAAAAAATGGAGACATCACGAAGGAAAACTTTTTATCTCGTGTACCTGGATCCTCAGCAATATTTTGCTGTTTGAACGATAAAATCGACAAGGAAGTTATCGAGGCGGCTGGTGAGTGTCGAACACCGTATTTTGATACAGGAGGGACGTATTAGGCCTATAGGCCTAAGGTGGTTACTGGAGCAACATCCTAAACAACCAATCATTTGCAGTGATCAAATTCTAATTTCTCCATGTTTATAGGGCCATCGCTTAAAGTTGTATCGACTATGTCCGTTGGAGTTGATCACATCGACCTCAAAGCGTTGAAGGAGAGAGGAATACGCCTTGGTTACACCCCTGACGTACTGACCGAAGCCACTGCTGAACTCACAGTCGCCCTTTTGCTCGCAACATCTCGACGGCTCTTCGAAGCCAATCATGCCATCAAAAAGTCCGTCCTCGATTGACCGTACATTTCTCATTGTAAGTTATAAATGAATCATTGCTTATAAGGTCGGTATCCCGTTTTTAGCGGCGAATGGACTTCACCTTGGGCTCCGTTAAAATGGTGTGGACCGGCTTTGAAAGGGTCGACGGTCGGTATTTACGGTTTTGGGCGAATTGGGCAATCAGTTGCGAGAAAACTCAAAGCGTTCGAAGTGGCTCGTATCTTGTATGGAAGTGCACAAGAAAAGGCCGAAGGTTTGTTCCAACATTATATGTTTACAGTCGTACTTAGATTTGCCTCAGAACGGTAGTTATGGAGTCGGAATGAGTATTTTCTATACCCGAGTAAGTTCCTTTACCTTGATTGCTGATTGGCTAAAATATACGTAAAAGACTTAAAATCCCAAATTTTGGCCAATTATAGCTGTACAAGGTGGAGCGCAAAAGATGTGGAAAACATAATTTCTACTGTCAAAAACGGCGTGCGGCGGACGGACATTTTGGTTTTGGTTGGTTATTCCTTGAATAATCAACCTATGTTTTCATGCGAAAGGTCAACCTCTCCGATTCGGCTCAAAAATTTTTTCTGGACGTTTCAACGTGTCTAGATCAAAAAAGGTCAATGTCCGTCCGCCGTACGCCGTACGCCGTCCACGCTGTTTTTGGTAGTAGAAAATTTTCTAAAAATCTGAAATTTGGGTCAGGGGTCTGATACCGGTCTAGGACGGTCCTCCAAACTTTTCAGCCCGATCGGACCAAATTTGGGTAGGGTAGGGGTCAAAATGTGTTTTTTGAAAAATGGATTTTCGAGATTTTGGGCGATCTAGGCGAGTGGGATATCATTTTCCACTAAATTTTGGACGCTGAATCCAATGAAATAAGTCCCAGAACGATCGGCACCCACTGTAAAAAGTTATGGGTCAAATTGGGTATATTACTACCCATTTTGAATAAGTGTTTTTGAGATTTCTGGAACCGAGGCGTATGGGGTATCATTTTCCGCTAAATCATGGACGCTGAATCCAATGAAGTGGGTCCCAGGACGATTGGCACCAACTGGAAGATTTTATGGGTCAAATAGGGTATATATTACTCATTTTGAATATGTGTTTGAGATTTCTGGTACATGGGCGTGTGGGGTATCATTTTCCACTAATCATGGACACTGAACCGATTGGAATGGGTCTGGGACCCGCCTCACCCACCGTTTTCCCCCATTTCCCCCACTGTTTTTGAATCAGTTTCCATGCGCCTGGTCCGAGGAATAACCAACCCCTGTGTAAGAATTTGCAGCGTTTTTTGATCTAGACACCTTGGAAACGTCCAGAAAAAAATTTTGGGCCGAATCGGAGAGATTGACTATTTGCATGAAAATAGGTTGATTATTCAAGGAATAACTAACCAAAATGACCAAAATTTTTATTTTTTACTTCGAACGTTGGTATTGGAAATTCAAATGTACTCGTATATGATTTTAAACAGCGTATTATCTGATTAATGGGAGCCCTCACTCTAAAAACACAGATAAAACCGTTTTTGGGAATCGTCCTAGCGTTTCATCGGATCAATTCAATGACCTCAAGGGATGCGTCAATGAGCAGAATCTATGGTATTGGGGTGAGACGAACCCCAGGGAGCTCCAACAGAGGCATCTTCTCTCAGATAGGGTAACGGCATGGTGTGCAATTTCAAGAAATGGGATAATTGGAGCGTTGAGGTTATTTGGCCATGATTCAAGAGAAGAATTTTTCTCGCCTGAATTGGATGATTGAGAATTGGACGACCCCTGGTTTCAGCTGGATTAGTGATGGAAGTTTTTGAGAAAAAGGTTTCTCGGATGCCTCATCTCCCTGAGAAAGGATCTAGCGCGGTCACCAGATTTAGCCTCATCCGATGTTTTTCCTGTTGTGCTACCTCAAACCAAGATTTACAACAATTGGCCCAAGACCCTAGAAGCCCTCAAGGACAACATTAGAGCCGCAATCGCCGAAATTCCCGTTGAAATGCTTGGAGGAGTTCACGAAAACTTTAAAAAATTGCTTCTTTCCAAACCAAATCCAAGTCACCTATCTCTGTTAAAGAATTCCGCGCCATATTGATGCTGTGTGCGATTGTGAAGATCTAGGACAAACTTTTCTATTAAGAGTTGCGCTCGTATGTAGACCTTCATGATATTTTAGGCCTCTTTCAATCCGTATACAAAACAGGCTTCTGCAGGGACTGCTCTCAGAAGAGTCCTGGATGATACAAGGGCGGCGGAAATGTAGTAACCGAGGACATTTTTAATGTAAATTTTTTGTCAGGGTAGGTGTCAGAGAGGGACTTATGGCCCTAACTTACCCTAATCGCAATATGAATCAATCAATCTTCAGTTTATTAACAGAGATGGCTCCAATTTGTCTGATACGCGATTCAAAACTATATAAATTTGAATTTCCATCACCAAAATCGTATTTTTTCATTTTCGTAATCGATCTGTCTTCCGCGCTCTACCATGTACTTGAGGCTTTGCAATCCTGTTGCAGTTATTTACCAAACGAAGTTAGATTTTTGGAATTCTCAATACGCTGTAATTCCTTCAAGTGTATCTATATTTTGTTTTGTATACAGGGAAAACTCTCGGTGCCATACAAGTGTCTCTGGAAGAGCTCTTGAAAGAAAGTGATTTCGTTATTGTCACGTGCGCTCTATCGGATAAGACACGCGGTTTTTTCAACAAAGAAAAATTTTCTATGATGAAATCCACTGCCATATTCGTTAATAGTTCCCGAGGAGGTAAGCGATAGCAATCTTAAGGAATTTCTGGAGCCAAAATTGATTTTATCTGGCTGAAGATTTCACTTATTAGAGTTTCTCACTTAAGATTGTCGTTTATTGCAGCCGTTGTGGACCAGGAAGCCCTTTATGACGCTTTAGTTTCTGGACAAATCCGAGCTGCTGGATTGGACGTGATGACTCCTGAACCTCTGCCATCCGATCATCCACTCCTCAGTCTTACTAACTGTGGTTAGTTCTTCATTTTTACTTATGTCTTGGGAATCGTGAATTTTTTTCCATCCTGGGTTGGTATTTCCCCATAACGGCTCCACAGGAGTGGCCGTTCAAAATGACAGTAGTTTCCTTATACGTACAGATAACGTAGCCAGTCTCAGGCCGTAGAATTTGAATGATCACGTCTCACATAAAACTCCTATTATCTAGGAATCGTTCCAATACTTCTTTCGATACGATATTGTGTATCGAATTAGTATCAATAATGGCAGTATTATATGCGCATTTTATGGAGAAAAAAAAAAAAAAAAGTAAACTCAGAAGGAAAAATCAAAAATCAAACGTTTTTAATCATATACAAAGTTTAATAATAAATGGGTCAGTAATAATATCTATATTTTTCATTTTATTCAATCGATCCATTGTTGGTCACCAATGCTGCCCAGGGAGATCAATAAGTCCACATGGTGGCTCCTGCTTGTGAAAGAAGCCTTTCACAGGGCACTGACGTCCCCATCATCACCAGGCTTTTCTGTGCCTGTTTGAAGAACGATGGAAAAACGCTCTTCCATTCCTCCCAGACATTGAGAGGGTTTGAAATTCTGGGTATTTGGTATGATCCTCGTTGTTTCGAAGAATCCGTAGAAAGAATGAGGAATGCAAGGGATTGAGGGAGTGTTGGGAATGGTACTCGCCCTTCACCACATCCGAGGACACTTCTTGTCCCTTGCTCCCAGGTTCAGCTCGTAACGGCATGGTTTCTTGTCAGTGAAGGCAAAATACTATTTTGGTCCATGTAACTGAACCGGTAAAACTCGGAGCAATTGTCCATCGTTTTACCATGTTTATCCTCCCAACTGTGTCGGTAGACGTAGAATTTATTGTTATACAGTTTGGAACTCGGTTACAGTTCGAAACTTCTATTATACCATCCTACTTTCTTGTCAAATATTCAAACGACCCTCTTCGTATTTCAGTTATTCTACCCCACATCGGGAGTGCTACGTACCAAACTCGTATGCTCATGGCTGACATGGTTGTGAAGAACATTGTAAATGGGCTCGAAGGGGAGAAAATGCCCGCTGAATTTACCCTCTGAACTGGATTCTACTCATCAAAAAGCGCTCAAAATAATCAAAAACTCATTGTGATATCTAACCAGAGAACTTGGTGACTCAACTGTGTACTTCATATAAATAGTCCAAGTTGACTATTGCTTTTACTCACATATGTGCCTGACGTGCAATAAAAAGTGTTTTCAAAAACATAGTTTATTATTCGTGTGGGAAAGCGTCTGTTTAAGTTTCTAGAGTATATGCTTATCTACTTCACGAAAGATAAATAGTGGTCCAACATTTTTTCCTCAAAAAGATGCCTATTTTTAACATTTCCTTCTAGGCCTATGAGCAACAAATTTCCGATGCAGAACTCATGTGATTCGATTCAGCCTCTAAATTTCAGTGAAAAATGGCACATCACACGCTAGAGATCCAACAAAAATCTCAGAGACCCATTTTTACATGAACCTAACCTCGGTTTTGGGCGATTGGGCTGGAACGTATCCAGGAGTTGCTAACTAAAATTTCAATTTTGTTGAAAATTCCTGCCAAAAGCGGCAAATCTACAATGAGCAAACATTTTGGTTTGCTATAAATTCTTTGTTAAATTTCGGATTTTTTGGGAAACCGGATAGATTGACCACTGTGTTGATAACATAGGTTCGTTATTCATGGAGTAGTGAATAAAAAAACAAATGATCGTCAGTTAATCACCGTGTGACCCTGAATCACTTGATTTTGAATGCTGACGTCACGCAAATCAACGATTTGGCCCAATTTCAAGCTTGCATAGGCAAGATTCATTTGTTTCCTGTTTGTGAAATATGGTTCTTGGTACATCTGGCTCTGTGCCCTTTACCACGTCACAAAATTTTGTTCTAGTTGTGGCTTGACTGGTTCCTTACTGGCAGTGTTTTTTTCCCAATGAGTGTTTTGAACCCTAAGAAATAAAAAATGGATTTTTCTCAAAAGTTTGGTTCATGGGTCCTTTTGGCTGGTCTAGCTCTAGCTGGTCTTGAAACGTTTCAGCAATACAGAGGCTTGATATATATAAAAGTATAAATTTTGAAAATGGTTTTCCAAGATTTTCGGGGACCTGGGCGTGTTGGGTGTTATTTTTTCCCAAAGTTTTGACTCTGAATCGATATGAGTTGAGTTTTGGACCAATTTTGGCTCACATGAAGTTAGAACGTGTAGAAGGAAGTTTTGAAAATAGTCATTTTTCAACAAGTAGGTGAACAAAAGTGTTGGTTCTCTTTTTGGCTTTTAAAAGAGGTTAAATATATATTTTGTTTCTCTAATTAAATTTTGTTCCTAGAATTGAAATTGTCCTTTCCGCTTGTGTCAAGCGGTTTCAAACTTGGTTCCAATACATACATGACTTCTGATGTAATGGATTCTACGTTGACAAAATGAATAACTTTTCCTTCAAATACCTACGTCAAGTTGCTAAACTTCAAGCCAATGGTTTTTCGATGTTATTTGAAATGCCAGTGGCCTTGGTCTCATTACTTTCCTTATTCTGTTGAGGCTAATGGCAATGTTCGCTTTCCTTGCACTACATAATGTTCGCCTAATCGCCGTCATGGTCTGCCGGTCTTCGATCGACCACCCGTATCGTTTGTTAATCGTATACTTGCTGTGGTCCTCAGTGAAGACACCGTCAGGTACAGAGGTTTTCAATCGTAACAGCTCCTCATTCAACAAGTACACAAGTTTCGACATAGGTGCGTATCTGTGCACTTCTCGAGCACTCTGACTTGAGCTGTGTTTGCTCCTCCTCGATTGAAAATTTTTAGTCCCTGGGCACTTACGTGATTGATATCTGAAGGTGCCCTGATTTTAATTTTACTAATTTTACGCTTTTATGTCATTTCCGAGGGAGCAGGGAGACTTGCAAGTGCCACAATTCAATTTAGCTTGAAAAATAATTCAATAATCGGCACTTACCTTTCAAGTTCGTGGAATTCGGTATACTCATTGAAAAAATTGGTAAAAGTGTCAAATTTTTTCCAATTAAAACGTCACTTTCATCCTTCAAGTATGTCACAAAAATAACATATACTCTTACATACCTGAATATACCGTTGGAATTTTGGTATTCTGGAGAATTTTTTCGACGAATGAACCCGGGAATTTTTCACGGAAAAATTTTTCTCTTACCCGGTTGAATGTTAACAAGGTTTTGCCTTTTCATTCATTTCCTAACGTTAATGCTGAATTATCTGAATATGATATTCCGTTATTGGATGCTTTGAGGAGCCCACTAGAAAATGAAAAACGCTCTTTCCAACGGTGTGCTCAGATTTGGGATTATTTTGTAAATTAAGGGAGCAATGGTGGTTTTAGTGACGTCAGGTCGGAAGCACTAAATAAATCATTAGACATGAGTATCTAAAAAACGAAGCCTCTAGAAAGGAAAGTTTTGGAGACACTTTCTGTTGCAAATGAGTTGTAAAACCGATTGATTTGAAGGCTGCTATCCCTAAACATTAAAACCCTCATGCGACACCATGAGGGCAACCTGAAGAACATATCTGTTTTAGATAACAATACCTGTTCTGTACTTTTGTAGTTCATTGAGATTCAGTTCGTAAGTTGAATCCTACTTTTTGCGATGAACGTTGCATTTTCATATGTATATTACCTACGTAGTATATTTCGAAAAATATTAAATTCCAACGAAAATCTCTACAATAAAACCACCTACTCATCCCGATAGGTCTGGGGTATCGAGGGGAGTTACAAGAGGATCATTTTTTAAGCTTTAGTTTTTACTAGACTGACAATAGTTTATACGCCAGGATGTATATGCTAGTGACAAACTCAGGTAGCACAATTCCTTGAGTAATTAAATTTACAAATTATGAAAACAATACACAAACGTAACACGTATTTTTGTATCATTGAAGGCAGTACCGTATAACATACAAAATATATATTTTCGAACAAGTCCCACCGGCTCGAAATTCACAAACTCCATAAAATATGTGATTCTAATGCAATAATTTACTTGAAAACAGTCGTGGATATTCCACAGGAACTAAAACACCGTACGGTTCTCCTCAACGTTTCATACTTGAATTTTGAGGGTCGTAGTTTCACTTCTGTTTCCTCTCCATCATTCTAATCATGATGGGTCTGTCGGGCCTTAGAATGAGGTGAGGGAGAAGTTTGAATTCATCCTTTCGTGTGACTGATTCAACTTTGATGAACCGGAATACAGTTGAGAGGAGGATCTTCAGCTCCATCATAGCGAATTTCTTTCCTGGGAAGAGAACAGAAGGCAAAATAATCGGTTTTCAACACAAGCGGACCTACAATTACCAAAATTTACTCATTATTTCTTCTAATGAGCCATTTATACGACTCGCAAGTAATTATTATTTTCCCTCATGTATCAAAAAACGCTGAACATTCATGACAATTATACCCCACACACCTAGGTACCCAAAAATCACAATACCCACTTTCAAAATAGGTAGGCTGGTACCCATTTTGACTCATACACTTCTCCAATTGTCACCAATTGGTCTGGGATCCATCTCATTGGATTCAGCGTCCAAAATTTAATGGAAAATGATACCCCACTTGCCTAACCTAAAGAAAAATCGAGTTTCACTTTCAAAAATACATGGTTACCCATCTTCTAAGTTTGATACAAACGGTTTTTGGTACCTAGTACAAATTTTTCTAAAAATATAAAATTTTGGTCAAATTTTAAACTCTTTGTCATTTTTTGGTCCAGACATCAAATAGATACTTCGGATTTTGAATTTTCACACTATCAAATAAAGTAAAAAGTGTAAGTAGGACTCATGCCCACACAACTCACCAATACAATTCCTCGGCCCAGCGCTGAAGGGGATGTAGGAGTACGGATGTCTCAAGTTATTGGAAGAAAACCTAAACGTGGTTTAATCAGCACTTAATGAAATTTCATGCTCGTTTCATGAACACACTCTACATATTTCATGAAAACGTCTGGTCGAATTGTATATATTAAAGATTGACTGAATACCAACCTTTCAGTACTGATATTGTGTGAAATGATTATTTGTGTAGATTATAGATCACTAACTTACCTGTCCGGATCGAAGGCTTCTGGGTTCTCATAAAATTTATGATGCCTGTGAACGAGATACGGCAAAATCATGATGTTGGTACCTCTTGGAAGAATCGTTCCATCGCCTGAAATTAGAACAGGTTGAACGTATTATTTATATTTATTTTTAAAATAAAAATACACGGTGTCCCAAGAATTACCTCCTCTGCCTTATAAATTTGTCTAATTAGGAGTACCTAAACAAAAAAACAGTTTTTGAATCTTCATTTTTATTTTCGCAAGGATCTCAAATATCATATAGCACACCCCGCACAAATGCATATCCTTGCACAAGTCACACTAAAGTTCTCATTTCAAAAGGGGAACCCCAATTCTTTATTGCAGATTCGGAGTCTACCCAAAATTTCATGAAAATATTATCCCTCAACCAAACAAAAGCCGGTGTCAAACAGTGGATGTTGGTAAACTATAAAGTGTGGTACATGAATTTTCATTATTTTTCTACGCTGATTCCCGTGATGCTATCCGTTTTGTTGCGGTTGCAAATTGGTTGAGGCGTCGAATTTGTATGAAATTTTGGGAAGAAGCCGAATCTGCAATACAAAATTAGGGTTCCCATTTAAAATAAGAGACTTAGCGTAACTTGCGCAGTTGACATGACATTTGAGATCCTTGCAAAAAAATATGAAGATTCAAGAAGAAAATTTTTGTTCACTTTCATTTGGGCTTTAGGAGGAGGAGAACAACTTGTGGGACACCCTGTATAAATACGCGTATTTCTTTATATTTACTAAAGAATGATCTATAGTTTTACCTAAGGTGACGTTTTTTGTGAGGAATCTGGAAAGGTATGGGACGGACGGGTACAATCTCAACGTTTCTTTGATGACTTGTTCCAGATAAGTCATCTCCACAAGATCTTGCATGGTCGTATTTCTATCCGATCCGTCGAATATCAAATCCATTTCTTCGTGTATTCTTTCCTAAATTCATGAAACCATCGTGAATTTTATCTATTATTTTCAACGAGATTTACTCAGCTATGGGAATATTAGGGAAGGCTATATTTATGTTAGCAATGGAACATTAGACTACAACTCGTACCTGCACTTCTGGATGGTGTCCCACCAGGAACAATGCGAATAAAATAGCTGCAGACGTGGTGTCGTGGCCCTGAAAAATTAAATCAGCCGCGTAAACGTCTGAACTGTCACATTTGTAGTGTCATTAACATACTGCTCAGTTCAGCACTAAACAATCAACTCCCAAGTTTTCTCCTCAAATGTGATAAACGTGGAATTACTCGGTCTGAGTAAGTTAAGACGCGCTTTTCCTCAATGTTTTACCTCAAACATGAACGTGTCCACTTCCTCTTGAATATCACTGATCGTGAATGAATTGGGCTCTTTCAGATCCATTTCGATCATACTGTCAAGAAATGCCTGTCTTTTCTTGCCTGCGAAATTAATAGAGAAATAATATTGAACAGGCACCCACAAATAGTGTTGTTGAGTTGTTTTGTCATGAAGCGAAAGAAAAGACTTGTGTCGCAACTGAATAGCACATGAGGAACTAAGACCGGGAACGCTCATAAAAACAATGTTCTTGATAAGGTGGATCAATGAAGGACAGTCAGACCAGTAATATGGAGAAATTGTAGGCAGGACTTCAAGGATCACGGCCGACAAGTTACGGTACAGCCTTTACATTTCCCAAGTCATGGTGATTCAGTAAGGGTGACTCTGGGGGATGCAAGCATAGAAATGCCTCAAAGACCTTCACTGACTCTTTTATAATATTCGACGTTTCATGAAATATGAACCACCTACTACGTATATCACCTAAACAAAATATGAAAAACATTTTTGTGCATGTCAACATCCCATAAAGGTCTTGACGAGTGGTTGGTTGTGGAGGTTGTACGTTTTCCTAGGCACAGTCATTCGCGCACTTTCTTCACTGGCTATCCACATCAAACGATGTGCTAGGTGGCTTTGGTAAGTGATAAATGGTTCTGTGAAAAATGCTGAATTCAAATGTCTTTGAACCTTCAACTGTTAGGTATCTACTGGAAACGACGGTATTAGCGTGATGAAACCTTTGAGGGTTCTTTCTGAATGTTGAGATATTAGAAGATTCTAGTAAGTTCATGCTCACTCACCAACTCCATTCTCATCTTTGGTGATTATGTTGTGATTTTCTGTCACATAAGCGCTTTTTCTTTCAATAATAATCTGTGAAAAAACAACTCATCAAACAAACATAGGAGTGATAACATCTGGCACGTGGCCGCAGATCTTTTATCTTTTCTCGTTATAAATTTCTTATACGATTCAGGCACGAATCCCCTTGGTTCTATGGTAGTAACATAGCCGTGCTAACGAAGGTGCTTACTCTCTCTGTGAAATCATGAAGGATTTTTAGGTGTTTGTTGAATTCCTTTCCCAGGCTGGAGATATTGAAAATGAAGTCGTTGTAGAGCCAAAACCGTATGACCCTCTCGACAGCTAAATGAGACACGCTGAAAAAAAGAAAAATTATTTCAACAACATTAATTACCAAGGGGTCTTCACTGTTTTTTGCAGCTTTCTTCCGCCGTTCAGTTTTAATTGGGAGTTGAAAGCAAAAGAAACTACTACCCTCATGTACTGTTCGCCTCAATTATTTTCGGTTTCCGCTCTTTCATATTTTTATTTTATTTTCTTCAAAGAATGTCATTTCGATTCCGACTGGCTAAAAATATAAACAGCCATCGCTATTTTTTCTCTTCTTTTTTTAAGAAACAGTAGATTGGTATCTGCATTATTAGAGTGACGTTTCCTCGTGCAAGGCAATGTTCTATTAATCTTACCTTCATGTACTGTAGGCTCCGGGATTCCTCCCAGGCTATTATGACCATATAATAACGTTCAGAAACAGCCATAGCTACTACGGTTTTTTAGGGCGAATTTTACAACTTCTACCTAATATTCGTCCCTTGTAAGTACCTAGGTAGTTCGAATAACCGTACTTTCTCCAAAATACTTTACCGCTTGACTGAATGTAGATAATCGCTGGCCTCATTTTCCTGAGCATTTAGTTTTATACCCATCGCAGTTTCTGGAATTACAAATGAATTAATTAATTTGGCATCCAATCACTTGACAAAATACTAAATTTACATAGGCGTTGGAATTTCTTATCAAACATTTACGGAACGTACCGCTCATCACATCAATAGTACAGAGAGTGATGTAAGAATCTACGTCCAACGGGTTTCCCTTCTGCCTTAAAACGTTCCTCACGAACAACCTGGTAAAGTAAAACCCTTCAATAGATCCGGCTTTGCCGCTTATTAATATTTAAGAAAGGACAGAAAGAAGTAATTAATCCCTTCTCTCTTTTGAAGAGCCTATAGGTAAATATCACGAACTTATCATTTATTTATTACCTTGCGTTTGAGTTCAAGGAAACTAGATTGTCTTCTAAAATCTTGAAATGAAACGTTGGAGTCAACATTTTTCGTCTTTGATGCCACTTACGGCCTGTAAAAAATGAACTCACGTAATGAAACAACTCAAAGAGTCTTTACGAAATGTCGGTTAAGGATTTATTCAGCTTATTTTATTGATATTTCAAGCACAACCTCAGACAACGTTTATAGCTCATGTTCATGTTTGTGAAGAGGTTTGGAGTAAACGGTTGTCTTACCCTTGCTCACCAGTAAACCGTCTTTCAACCACATAAGGAGAGGCTTGTATTCCAATCCTTTCATAGTATATTTCGGACTTCCAAGGATGACCTAAGGATGTTGAATAAGGGATTTAAAACGTAATATAGAACGTACGTCTTGAACAAATTTCTACAAAGTGTCTTCAAAAATGTTCGAGAGATTTTTAAATGATAAAGGTTTTTTTTACTAAATTTCATTGTAATTTTGACAGCTAACCGAAGTTGATGGAAAGTGAACATGCAGCAAGCGATAGGTATTACTGATACCGATTAGGTAAAGTTTAAAAATTTACCTCTATATCTTCAGGATCCTGGACCACCACGAAGGGAATGGAGGCAACCCACATTTTCGTAAGTCGCGGATATTCGGCAGTTATCTTGGATAGAAAACCGATCATATCTGAAATAAATTTATTACCACTTCATTCATCAATTTTTCACGAACTTGCTGCAGATTACATCACAATGATTTATTTCTTCTAATTTGATCTCAACCGTATGGGAGAGCGTATTTTTTTGTTTTCCCGATCCGAAACGTGTATCAATTCATTCACCGTTCAAGACTAGGAGGAAACTTGATCAGGGGTTTTGTATCACTATAACAGATTGGAGCTTGGTCTTGTGGTTTGTATATTACTTAAAAATGGTACCAATTTAGTGAAGAATAGAAACCATTGAGTTGAAAACGAAAAATCTTGCTGACAACAATGATCGTTTTTCTATGGGCGTATTTGATTTATTGATTCCCTAATAATCTCAATATTCGCTTTCTGAGGTCGTCCTTCTCGCCCGCTCAGTCGGAATTGAAGAATAGGAGGGCAAATCTTCAGTTGAAAAACCAATAAGGAGTATATTCAGCTGGGTCCACGCAGGCTTGGCTAGTAGTGGACGGGATGCTTGACAAACAAGTAAATAAGCCGAGCTGCGCCGAGGTTTTAAGACTTTTTGCGCATGGTTTGACAAATTTGGACGAGGTCGTTCCTACCTAAAACTGCTCAAGTAGAGGGAGGTATTCCGGTTTTCGATGGGATTTTGTGGAGTAACGAATGAATGATGGGCCAACGGGCTTTTAGCTTTTGAACTCGAATTTAATAAATGCAACCTGTCAAAATATCCGACGTTCCAGGAAGGATGATCGAATATACAATTGAGAAACTTGAGCGATCGCGGGAGGATAAGCATAAACAAGACCATACGGTGGACTCCAGGTTATCAAGAACTGATCTTATGAATAATTTATGCCATGGAAGGTCAACGGGAAAGCGGTACCCGACGGCCTCAGGAGCCATACGAGGAGCAGTATCGAACAGGAGCACATCGCAGCTTGAGATAATGAGAGTAGTTTCTGCTATTATTTTGGTGCTGTTCGTTGCGAGTACTTCGTCCAGTCCTGAAGACTTTTCCTGTAAGTACCTACGCGATCAGTATCATAACCCCCCCCCCTCCACCTTTCTTCCCACTCATCCGTGGCCACACGGTGTATTTCTTTTGCAGGGTTGTTTTCGAAGACAAATTCTTCTAACGTAACACCTGAAGCTAGTCCTGTTCCTATTAACGTCAAGATCGAGACGGCTACTTCAGCGAAATGCAATAAAAATAAACAATTCCTTTTCGTTGGAGGAGCTCAGGTAATTGTCCACCTAAATTTTATTTAACTCATTCAATCTAGATTTCTGCCGACTTTTCCGTCTCCGAACAAGAAAAATAATTTTTCAATGCCTTCTCCCACGGAATTCCACTTTACTTGCGTCTATCACTACTGTGTACTTTAATTGTGCATTCATCAACGCTTTTTGATTCGACATGCTGCTAGCAAGATTGACAACATTTGATGGACGTCATTTTCAAGACAAGAAACTGCATATATGTCAGAAAAATGTAACTGCAATAGTTGTACAACTGAAACTTTCATTTCCATGATTATTTGATTTTGAGGACGTTCCCGTGAACGACCCTGTACTTATTTAATCTCTGCAATACCTTGACGTACGTCAGTGGGAGCAACATCAAAAATGTCTTATCCTGCCATGGCCCTTTGACCTGCTGCACTTCATCACGTTTCTGATTGGCCGCCGCTGGGGTTGCATGAGTAGTATAAACCGGGCTTTACGTACGCACTTGAACAGTGCTTGTTCTGCAGTCTACATTCAGGGTTCGCTTGATGGGTATTGCAACGCACTACGCTTAAACATATGGATAGACTGTATGCGCGTCAAAATAAGTGTCAGTGGAACCTGCTGCACAAATTAGTGTGAACCTGGAGGGCCTGGGAGCCTTTTCAGGACTGTGGGGCAGGCAGGGATTTTTCCCTCATCCTAAGTGGTAGTTATGAATAGATTTGTGGTAGCTATACTCTACTACGATGGCTTTAGAAGAAGTATCAATCTCAAATACTTTCTTCTTCCTAAATTAGAATTCTGGGTAACACATTTGGGACAAACTTGGTGACACAAGTAGGTAAAGTAGATGTTTGGGTAATTAATCTTAGAAGGGGAGGAACATCAGAAGTTATATGCTCAATCTTTGCAAAGGTTTCCTTCGCTCGACTGTGAAGCACAGAGTAAAGAAATAACCGAGATGAGGTTGTTTTCTGGCCCTCTATAAAATGTCTGTAAGTTCAAAGATTCTCAGTGGCAGAGCAAGTGCCGCCAACCATTATTGAGCTTCCAACAGCTTTACAGCATCCAGCTGGAGTCGCTGGAAAACTGTTCAGAGGACAAGCAGAACAGTAAAAACCATTTTGGGCTGCCACAGGTAGGCAAACAATGGAAGAAGGCGGGTGGTCAATTGCGCACTGGCTGCCATAATGAATTGCTCCCCGAGTAATCAAGCGCACAGGTTACCATGATGGATGCGCCCTCGAAAACCATAATGCACAGGTACAAAACGTTACCTAAATGATTCAACTCGGAATTCAAAACAAACATAAAACCCCTTCATGCAGGAGGTTTTGTTGTCTTGTTGTGAGTCCTTGTGAATTGAGGCACTGAGTTTCAATTCTGTTTGTAGCAATACTCCTTCTTTCCCATAAATAGGTTCGAAAATTACGAGAGAAACTGCAAGGGTCGTTTTTTAATCCAACAGGTGAATAACAAAACTCGTTCTTTACCCATGAAGTTGCTAGTGGTTACAGAACTATTTCTGACACCCCATTACGTGATCATAATCTGAGGCAGTGGGTTTCAAAACTCCTCCTTTCCGATTTTGGGTACAGTTTTTGGGTAAAAGTTCTTCTAATATGTACCTAGTATCTATGGATTCCATTTAAGACAGACAGAGACAGAGTGTATAACATTTATGCAGTAGAAAAGGGGGACATTTTTGCATGTTAAGATTCTTTAATGATACCAAGATGACAATGTGATACCTGTTTTAAAAACTAATTCAACTTTTCATGTCGTTTCGTAAACCATTCAGCCATTATTTCATTAAAAATTGTATTGTGAACGTTTTCTGGTTCATAGTTTTTGGACGAGTGACAAAACTAGTTCTTTATTGCAAGGATAGTTGCAAAATTGGTTCTTTCTGGTGATTGTTTGCAAAACTCGTTCTTTCTGAGGAGAAGTATTGTATTCCTCAAGCTGTACGCCTTCAGTGAGGCCAGCTACACAAAATAAGAAATGATGCGATTAACAAAATCGTTTTGATATGGTATCACTTTTTGGCGTTTTTTGCAAAAACGCTTGATTCAGAAAGAGTGAATTGTGAAGCACAATGCCTATTGCAATTGGGGGAGTATGATTTTTTATATACATTTTTTTTTTTTTACTTAATACTAACGCGATATTGGTTTAACTACTGCTAATTCAAAATGATGGAACCTGGGGAAGATGATAGGATAGAATCGATATACTTGTATTCTCGTTAAATACGTATCACCTCGAAAGAAGATATAAAAACACTTTCATAGCCAGGCACCAAAGTCAATATATGGGAATATGGCCGAAACCGAACCACACAACACCTGGAGGTTACAACCTCTTCCGCGACAGCAGCACTCAACAGAGACAACTCCCTAGTTCTACTGTAGATGACGCTCGTGTATAATGTCACTTAGCTAAGAGGGGAATGTCAAGGATTGGGTAGTTGTCCTCAAACCTCAACACTCCCTCCCAACTGCACAATGCTTGATTCCTCAGTCTATAAGGCAAGGCACTTCAATGTTACTTGCAGTAGGTACAAAATTCAGCTGCTGCCACAAACTCTGATTTGCTGATCACTGCTACAGTCTCTTAGTTCTTCAAACTGCCAGGTTTTAATTTGAGTCTGGTACACCCTGCTGTCTCATAGTTCTTCAAACTGCCAGGTTTTAATTTGAGTCTGGTTGACCCTGCCGTTACTGTGATGATCCATGTAGTTCCAGTTGTCGCGACGTTGCCTGAGGTTCAGCTGCTTCCTTGACGAGTCTCGTGATCTCAGCCATCTGTCCAGCGTCGTCTGTGAGTCTGGTGGACCTGCTGCTCCAGCGGAGATCCTCGTATTCTCAGCTGTTGCCGTAGTCCAGTAGACTCTGGAACTGTCGAACTAGATCTCTGTCACCAGTGTTACCTTTGAAGTGTTAGATTCAGCATCTGTGTGACTTCTTCTTGCATTATTTTCCTCCAAGGAACTTTCTGTCTTACACATCTTCATTCCACGTTCGTCTTACTTATTCGTCTTACACGTTTTTAACCAGGCTGGCTCTTCACATCAGATTACCTAATTTTAGTGTACTTTGGCTAATAGCTCTGAGGCATGCCAGCTCATAGCTACGAATTCGCTTTCTGCTAAAAGAGGGCTATGTGGTTTGGCTTCTGAGCCTTCCACATTATTAGGTCACCAAATAATTCTATCACTAGTCCTGTTGTTAAGTATCCATCTTCGACGTCCGAGCAATGCGTCCATGTAGCATTCCTGAGATTCTCCTTTTCCCTTGTAGATTAGTCCAACGTCTCTGGTTCCTCATAGGTTTTGGATAACTCGTAGTACCGCTCTCCAGGTCTTCTTCCGTATAGTTTCTTTGTCTTCTGCTGAGAATGCTTACAGCTTAAGCAATATCCAATTGGCTTCCTCCTTGTAGGCACATAAGCAACATAATTGCTTGTCTGTTTTGAATGCTATAAGGCATCTCATCATACTTCCTTCTTCTTCCCTTTTTCATCATTCTCATCATGGGTATCTCTTCCCGAGATCTTCTGCCATTTGGATTGTATCTCTCCAAAATGGTATCAACACGAATGCTGTAGCATGAATGTTGGTGCACTCGCATCGTCTTTTCTTTCCTATTACATTTAATTTCCAGACTTACGAATTTCTTTGGTTCCTCCAGGTCCGTAATTGAGAATTCCGATTCCTGAACTACTTTAATTTGTCCCGATTTCATTTTGAAGTTGGTGGCGGCGAGAATGTTGTCTATGTACAGCAGCATGATTGCCATCTTTCTTCTTTCCTCCATACAAATAGGTATGGCTGAAATTCGTATGGTTTCAGGTCGTCTTTCGATTACTTCCAGGAATCATTCGTAACATCTTCTGAGCGCTACCTTTAATCCATATAAAGCCCTATGTACTTCGTACACTTTTTTTTCTTTTAATTGATGGGTTTTTCCAGGTACTTGCAGAAACCATCCAGCACATCTATACATAGGTATCGGTTCATCCAACAAGCCATTCAGGAAACTATTTCAGTTCTACTATAGATTACATTACGTTGCGACTATGAGCATGAATCGTACGTTAGGTAGTCCACCTAATGGCGTATATATTTCTGGCAGCTCATACTCTTACAATCACCTTGCTTCGGAAACTTGTAGTTCCATCAACTTCCAACGTCCTTCTGTGCATCCAGCATTTTTCCATAATCCTGATCCCTAAAGAAACTTAGGATCGCGGGATTATTTTCGAAGTCTCATATCGTTCCAACGCCTGGAATTCCTGGTTAATGGCTTCCATCCATTGTCTTGCTTCAACGTAGCTATTGATATCTGGGTTTGCTTTTGCCTTTATTCATTTATTTTTTTTTAATATATAATTTTTAATTTAGGCAAGCTATATTTTGCCTTCGCTTTCTTCAAAGAAGTCGTACTCCTCCATCTTGCCTTGACTCAAATTTTCTTTGGAATTTCATGTCGTAGTTCTTCTTGCTCCTGTTTCTGCGGCCTGTACTTTTTCCAGTTGTTGATTTCCTTCTTACTTAATGTTATATATTTGAATTGCTTCTTGCCTCACTTGGACGTGCGTCTCCCTTGTGTTGAAGTCCTTAAAGGTTTTATCTTCGACGAATTCGATTTGTTTCGATCAAATTATAGTCTTCTTGCTTTCCAGTCAGAGTACATAGCCAGTCTCTTCCAAATCTAACCGATATGCTCGGTGAGCTCTGGGAGCAAACTCTCATTTCTGCTTTGCCAGGTTGTCCAGAACAAAAGCTTTACATCCGAACTTTCTCAGGTATTTCAGAACCGGCGCTTGACCCACTGCCATTCCATATGGCGTTCTGAATCCACAAGTAGAGTTAGAAGATTGTGATCATTCAACACAAATCACATGGCATGAGCCCAGAAGTTCATTGGTATGCCTGATAAAATTAAGTTCACCATATCTTCTGCTTAAGCTCTAGATTCAGTCGTTCTGCAGTGGCATTGTGCAGAGGCGTCGCAGGTTTACACACTGTTAATGCGATCTGTTCTCTGAACAATAGCGAGTTCATTTCTGTCATCTTGTACTCAAAGCCTCTGGCCTTATTTCTGCCACCATCATGCTTGGGCCAGCTATCTTGCTATCTTGCCAGCTATCTTCGAGTCATTACATTAGTACCATGTTAAGTCTTGTTTTATCTACAAGTTTGTAGGCAAAGGCATATCTTGTCGCATCGTCCGTGAATGTCACTATATATCTTGCTCGTGGTCCTGTTGCTTGAGGTTTAATGGGTCACATTAGATCTGAGTAGAATCTTGTAAACGGGATTCCCGATCTATTCCTTTTCTGAATACTTGGCTGTCTTTTTCCTTTTGCCGTCTGGGCAATCAAAGATGTCATTTTTTGAATTGGATGTTCTTCAATTCTGGCAGGTACTTCATTGCCAATTCCAGGTATCATTTGGAGGTATGGTTCATTCATCATTGCCTAATGAGTCCTTTATTTTCTCTCAAGGACTCCCTCCTATCCCTTTGTTCTCTCTCTGAAGTTACTAGGATCTCAGGAGCGCCATCTTCATTCCAGAATTCAAGTCGCGTCGAACTCTCCTCTTGCCAATGGCTTTCTGTATCATCGTGTTGCTTTGACGGTGTTTCTCTCCCTCCTGACTCTACAACTCTTTGTGGAGTCACTTGAAGTCTGCTTTGACTGCCGCACCCCAGACTGCGTGTCATGCTGTCCTCCTGTGTGTCAGCAACCAAGCTCAAATTTGAGTCTGCCTGCTGAAGTATTTGCAGTTTCAGTTTCAGTTCTCATAGTACTGCAGGTTAAAGGAGACCCACTAAAACTTTCCTTCATGTTGTCTTTCCTTCAGAATGGTTGTAATTCTTCTGCCAATTAGTTGCATCTCACTGTCATGTTTGAGAGTAGAAACCGCTGTCCCCTACTCCGTCAATTTCCAGATCTGTAGAGTTACTCCAAACCGTACAACTTGCAGGACCATATCCCTTGTAGTCCAAATCCTCCTCCTCTTCTTCGTGTTGTAGCAGTACTGTAACGGGGCGGCAGATTTCAAGCGCCCCGCCAAGAAACTTCGGCGGCGGGGGACGGAACGACCCCTCTCCCCTCCAAACGCCTAACCCCAGCTGGGCGGAAGGCGTGTCCTCACTGGATTGGGTAGGCGATGGGCGGCGCAAGACACCCAGGGAGGAGTAGAAGGGGAAGGCGACTTGACGAGCGGACTGAGAGAACGAACATCAAGCAGTCGTATCCGAACTCAAGAGAAGGAAAGTTGGAATCTCCGTTCGCGGAACGGAGTGAAGTGAACCGGGACATCGAAGCGAAGTGAACCGGGACATCGACGCGAAGTGAACCGGAACATCGAAGCGAAGTGAACCGGGACATCGAAGCGGAACACCCGACGCGTAGCAAGTCAACCCCTTGTGACCCGGTGTTGTGAAAGTGACCTGAAGGAACGAGTGTATCGTGGTTCCTTCAGGGTGAGAACTCGGGAATTGGGAGATCAGCCAATTCCTATCCCGTAACAGTGGACCCTTATACGAACTGAAAATCCCCCGTCGAACCCGAGTGTTGATTCGTTCGCGCCCGATTCGACGGCCAATAGTCCAGGTTTTCCACGCACCGCCAGTCGTCGGACCTCCGTCGGAAAGAGCCTCGCCTCCTCCGACCTGGACGGCGTTCCCCTGACCGAAGCCGAGCAGCGAAGAGCACATCACCCTGTTGTCTCCATCCGAAGGAGTTGGTGCACGTAAGTGGCGAAATCACTCTGTCTCGTACCCTAGCAACGCGAAAGTCGACTCTTTAAATCTGGCCCAAGCCCTGACGTTTAGTCACCAGAAAGCTGATCAGAGAATTGTAACTTGTAACCGTAGTATTTAGTATTTTGTCTGTCGTAGGAAAAGCAAGGGAATTAGGGGAGGACATTAGTAAATCACTTGTATTTTTCCGTTACTCCAAATCAAACACTCCTGAGCCTTCAGCTACTTCATAAATTATTTTGGCCTTCAGCCCTTCACTTCTACCTACTCACTAATTAGATTAAGTCATAGTCAGTATCCTTCTCGGCCGAGACATTCCATATTTCATATTTCTGACAATTGCGTTATTATAAACCAATATTGAACTCTTGCCTTTCACTCACGAAACCCCATTCCTCAGAGCTTAGTAAATTCAGGTGTACTTGGAGTCTATGACCGACCATCTCCGACATTCCGGACGGTAAGTGAAAGTCTTTAGTCTCCCACTAATTTATTCGCCTAGGTCTATTTCTGGATCCCTAGCCCGTTAGGTGAAACGGCGGGTTACATCTTTTGGTGGCAAGCGGTGGGATATTTCAGAAATCTCGATTTCTGTCGTATCCACAACAAGTGATCTTGACCAGGCGAATATTGGTGAGAAAAAGCTCTGAAGGAATTGGGTCGCGTTTTATAATCTTGAAATTTAAATTGTGCTAGTTGTAGATTCCGAAATTTAAAATTGTAAGAAACAAACAAATCGGCCCGAGTGTGAGGAAGCGAGTGAGGAGTCAATTAACTTCAAATCCGTATCATTTTTCTTTCTTTCCATAAATCGAAATTTAAATACTGGCTCATTTATCTAGTAGCATCACTCTCGCTGTAGCCCTCTGTTCCGAGACTGTCCCGGGTCTGTTCCGGGACTGTTCCGAGGCTTGTTCCGAGGCCTCTGTTCCGAGACTGCCCCGGGTCTGTTCCGGGACTGTTCCGAGGCTTGTTCCGAGGCCTCTGTTCCGGGACTGTTCCGAGGCCTCTGTTCCGGGACTGTTCCGACACTTGTCCCGAGGCCTCTGTTCCGGGACTGTTCCGACACTTGTCCCGAGGCCCCCTGTTCCGGGTCTGTTCCGGGTCTGTTCCGGGACTGTTCCGACACTTGTCCCGAGGCCCCCTGTTCCGGGTCTGTTCCGGGTCTGTTCCGGGTCTGTTCCGGGACTGTTCCGACACTTGTCCCGAGGCCCCCTGTTCCGGGACTGTTCCGACACTTGTCCCGAGGCCTCTGTTCCGGGACTGTTCCGACACTTGTCCCGAGGCCCTCTGTTCCGGGACTGTTCCGACGAGCCTTCAGCTCCAATAGACATCCCGATTCCAGACCCGTCATAGCTCTTCCCACTGGGAAGTCCTTTCTCGATTCGTGGGGAAATTATCGGTCCTTGGTGCGCAAGAAAGTGATCTATCAGTTCTGTAATTCTTTTTATTTAGTTCTTTTGTTCAACAAGTGAGTTCGCGACCATGCAACGAAACAGCAGCCCATCAGTCGAGGGCGAAGCCATGATGAACGCCGTGACGGAAGCAATGAACAAACTGGGCGCCTTCTTCCGTGAGCCTGCGGCCTCCGGCATTCCGCGGTCGTTGTTCATGGAAGTCGACACATGGAACCCTGATGAGCCGGATGCTATCACGGCATCCGTGTTCTTCCAGGAAGTGGAGCAAGCAACCCAAGAGCTTGACGAACACAAGAGACTGCGATTCCTTCGCACCCGCCTAAAAGGTGGAGCCAAGCGATTCCTCCAGGATGGTCTTGGCGAAACCCCATACACGACCGTGAAGAAGGCCATACTGGCATGGTATGGCGAGGAAAGTCCCGAGAAGGCGACCATACGACTCTGGACAGCCCAGAGAGACCCCGACGAGTCCATCCGACGGTTCGCAGAACGACTTCTGGCCACGGCACGATCGGCTGTCCGAACTGAACCCAACCTGAACGATGCCCAACGTCGGGAATGGACAAGACGAAAGGCACTCAGCGCTTTTGTCCGCGGGCAACCGAAAGAACTCCATCTCTACTTGCAGGGTAACCCTCCGGACACCTTGGAGGATGCAGTGGAGCGGGCTGAGGGATGGGAGGACGTAATGAGAGCGAAGCAGGACTACGATGCTCGATGGGACATAACCGCTGTCAGCGGATCAAGACCTTCGGAGCCCAAGAAATGCTACTCTTGCGGAGAACCAGGGCATTTTGCAGCAAACTGCCTGCAAAAACCCAGAAGCCCGCTCCGTTACCCAAACAAACCGGCCACGTTCGGCGATCACCAGTTGATACCGGTGCCGACGAAGTTACCACCGACCGTCCCAGTGCTGCCCTGTATGTACTGTGGTGATATGTCCCACTTTCCAGTGAGTTGCCCCCACGGACTCTACGCGGCCTTGTTCTGCAATTTCTGTGGATCCCGTGACCATCTGGAGGCTGATTGCCTGAAGAAGAAGAAGACCCTGCCCATCTCGAATCCGCGAATGCACCAGGTCAGAAACATCAGTACGACCCAGGAAACCCAAGCCAGTCTCACAACAAATAACGAGGACGAACCAATCGTCGAAGTCCGCGGAGACGAGCTGGTGTCCTACCAGACCGCTGTGAATGGTGTCATGATGCCCATGATACTGATCACCGCCGGCTTGGGGAAGGAGTCCCGGCGAATGGTCGTGGATACTGGTGCTGCAGTGTCTGTCCTATCAAGACCTGTGCCTGGCATTGACATCCGCCCAACAGCGATGGAGCTATGGGGTGCCGACGGACAACCACTGCCCGTGCTGGGGATCCAGGATGTACGTATCACCATCGGTCCGGTTACGATTACGCACGCGTTCTGTGTCTTCCAACGACCTGACTCCGGCTTGGATCTGATCGGACTGGACCTCCTGAGGAAATTACCCCTTGGCATACGCCCGGATATCGGCGTAGTGGAGATGAAAGAACCCGCCACGGGGAAGATGATCTCCATTGGCGTGGTCGCCCCTGACCCGGACCTCCTCAGGCACATCCGTCAACTAAAGGACGACAGGAGGGCGCAAAAAGCCCAGGAAACCGCCCGAGCCACGAAACCCGACACCGACAACAATCGCCAGGGCGGGTCCACAGCCGCTCCAACATCTGCCGAGGCCCCCGAACCTAGCGTCGACGACAACCACCAAGGCCAATTGACCACCGAGACAGCACCACCCAGAAAGCAGCCGGTGGTACACCCTCCGATGTCCGAGGTAGCAGAATTCCCAACCGAGATCTGGGACAATCCTCCTTCAACCTCTGAATTGGAGTGCCAGGTGCATCAGCATCTGACTCATCTGGCGGGACCCGACTACCAATTGGTCAAGGACTGCCTGACGCAGAAGCTGCATCTCTTCGAGAAGCCCGGGAAGGAGGGTTGTTCCCTGCAGGTGGCTCACGAAATTGACACCGGAAGCGCGAGCCCCACGGCCAGAAAGCCCTATCCAGTGGCGCATGCCCTGAGGGGCTTCGTGGAAGACCAAGTCTACTCCTTGCTGGCCGACGGTGTTATTGTGCCATCCAAAAGCCCCTGGAACGCTCCAGTAGTCATCGCCAAGAAGAAGACCCCTCCCGGTGAGCCACAGCAGTACCGATTCTGCATTGACTATCGGGAAATAAACGCCAAAACCAAGGGTAACAAGTACCCTATCCCTCGTTTGCAGGAAACCCTGGCCATGATGGGGCGTAGTAAGATCTTCACAACCCTGGACCTGACTATGGGATATCACCAGATACCCGTCAGTCCCGAATCAAGGGAAAAGACCGCGTTCACGGCACTCAATCGTCACTTCGAGTATGTGCGCATGCCCTTCGGGCTTAAAAATGCCCCGGCAACCTTCCAAGCCGCCATGAATGACGTACTCGACGGACTGCTGGGTGACGGTTGTCTAATATACCTCGACGATGTCATCATCTTCACTGAGGATCTGCAGTCACATGTTAACATCTTGCGAGCCGTTCTGGAGAGATTTGAAGAGACTGGATTCCGCCTTAATCTCAAGAAGTGCTCGTTCCTGAGGTCTCGCGTCAACTTCCTAGGCCATGTTATCACGTCAGAAGGAATCGAGATGGAGTCGGAAAAGGTCAAAGCCATAGGAGAATACCCTCCGCCGACGAGCGTTCGCGAGCTCCGATCCTTCTTGGGACTGGCCGGTTTTTACCGCCGTTTCATCGAGCACTACTCGGCAATGAGCGCCCCTCTCACCAAACTCTTGAGGAAAAACCGGGAGTACAGCTGGGGTGAAGAGCAGCAGAGCGCGTTTGACCAACTCAAGCAAGCGCTCATGACCCAACCCGTGCTCGCCTATCCGGACTTTGACAAGCCATTCATCCTGTCCACGGACGCCTCAGGAACCGCTATGGGAGCAGTACTAGCCCAGGAACATCAGGGGCAGGAGCGACCGGTCGCTTACGCGAGTCGCGCCCTCAACGATGCTGAGACACGTTACTCCACCACCGAGCGTGAGCTCCTTGCTGTAGTCTGGGGCGTGACGCATTTCCAGCAATTCCTGCTCGGGAAGAAGTTCGTCCTGAGGACCGACCACGCAGCACTCACGGCAGCCATGAATCTACGCGATCCAACTTCGCGCATCGGACGATGGATCCTCCGGCTGACGGAGTACGAGTATGAGGCGCAGTACCGCCCCGGATCGCAGATGGCTCATGTCGACGGCCTGAGTCGTGTTCCCGTTGGCGCCATCATACTAAGCATGCCGAAGGAACTTCTGATGGCAGCCCAATCCTTGGACCCCTGGATCTCCACCCTGACGGCTGATCCAGAGAAGTATCAACTAAAGGAGGAGGAAGGAGTCTGGAGGAAGGAGGTCGATGTGGATGGCCAGCGGATCACGGTGCCACTGATCCCATCCACCATGCGGCGCTGGTTCCTGACCAATTGTCATCAACATCAGTGGGCCGGGCACCCTGGCATAGAAACAACTACCCGTGTCGCAAGGCGGTACGGGTACTGGAAGAAGATGGTACGTGACATCCGAGAGTTCGTCCAGAAATGCCAGGAGTGCCAGGAGAGGAACACTCCCCCAAATTTGACACCACCAATCCAGAAACCCGATATACCGACCCGAATTGGTCAAATTGTCGGTATTGACTTTGTTGGGCCTCTACCTGGTCGAGGGGGTACCAAATACATCCTGACGGTAATCGATCAGTTCTCCAAGTACGCAGAGGCTTATGTCACCACAGATTGCACAGCAGTAACAACCGCTCGCGTATTGACCACGAAGTACCTACCAACCCATGGTGCACCTGAGAGGCTCGTCTCTGACCGAGGCGCCGCCTTCATCTCTGGGGTCGTCAAGGAGCTCTGCGATACCTGGGAGATACGCCACGTCCACACCTCCGCTTACCACCCACAGGCCAACGGGGTATGTGAGCGATTCCATCGCACTCTGGCAAACCTGGTGGCGAAACTGAGACGAAAAACCCGGGACTGGGAAGCCGCCTTGCCTTTGGCACTAGCTGCCTACCGCAGCCTTCCCCACTGTAGTACGGGCTATTCGCCAAATCACCTGGTTTTCGGACGAGAGCTGAGAATGCCGCACCTAGCCGAAATCAGCATGAAACGGGAAGCAACATCGCCCTTGAAGGATCAACACCAGGAAATGGTGCGGGTCCGTTTGGAAGCCGAGCGACAGTTGAGGCGCGCTTGGCACACCCGTGAGCAGGCAATCAACAAGCGACGCCACTCTCGGGAGTTCCAGATAGGCCAACAAGTGTATGCCCAGCAGCTCGTCGCCCCACCAGGCACAGTGAAGAAGTTCTGGAGCCCCTGGAAAGGACCGCTCCGTGTGACCCGCAAATTGACCGATGTCAATTACGAGGTCCAGGATGTCCTAGGGAAGACCACGCGTTACCACCTCAGCAGGCTCAAGCCAGCGTTTATCAACAGCGTGCCAGACGACGCCGTCACCCCCGACGTAGCAGAGGAGTCGCGCCCACCCGAGAGCCCTGCCCCTCCACCTAGCGAAGATAGTGGAGGGACGTGGTTGTCGGACCCTCTGGAATGGCCGGAACCAGTACAGACCGAAGAAAATCCTGAACCTGGGGCCCAGGGCCCTGGAAGATCCTCCAGCCGAATCCCGATTCCGATTAGGACGGCGTCCAGTCCATACGGGCTAAGACCAAGGCGCAAAACGATCGACTACGCGCAGCTCCACGCGGGGAAGATGTCAACACCTAGAACGGGATGAAGCGATTGGGACACAAAAAAAAAAAAAAAAAAAAAAAAAAAAAAAAAAAAAAAAAAAAAAAAAAAAAAAAAATTTTTCAAGTTTTGGGGTATACTCGTAATTTGTGAAATAGAATAGGGAATGTCTTACCTGTAGAATAAAATGCACAACACCAGTACTTACCTTGTTTGATTAATGACCGTGCCTCATGGGTCGGGACAGGACTGCCTTGCCCCCCCCCCCCCCTCTTTTCCTTTGTTTTTCCCTTGTAATGGTAGCTAAAATCTAGGATTGTTGTTCAGCGTCTGGCTCTGTGCAGAGAGGGAGGTTGTCTGCATGATAAATGAGCCATTGACTGACGTACAACGGGTGAGTCGGAGCGTGAGAGGAGACTAACAGAAGGGCCGGTTTGTATGTTTCAGGGTATAGTGGGAAAATAGGAGATCAGCGAACGACACCAGAAGACTATGGCGCTACCTCGGCCGCGGGTACCGTCGTCGGTGAGCAGCACGGACTTGGAGCCCGGAAGTACGGAGTGGCTGGCCGTCACCTCCACGGTCATCATGGGGCTGGGCAAGCTGGTCGCGTCCTGCGACAGGATGCCAACACAGAGGCGGATTCTGCTGCGCTGCCTAGACGAGCTTGGGGAAAGCTTGAACGTCGGCGACTCGGGGGTGGACATGAGATCAAGATCGAGTGGTGGGTCGGTGGAGGTCGAGTCCCTGCGTTGCCGAGTGATCATGATGGAACAGCGGCTGCAAGCCATGACCCACCTCAACGACTCATTCGGGTCGAGCACGCATCGCGCCACCCCTCGAGGATCGTCGACACCACGACCTGACAACAACGTGGAAGAATACCCCGCCCCTGCATTCACAGCGCCCGCCGCGGCCGAGCCGAGTATTGCCGACTCGTCGACTTCGTCCTCGGACTCCTCGTCATCTGAAGAAACCGCACGGGGATCAGACACCACCCCAGGGCAACCGCGTTCCGGCTCCTCCCGGGCCTCCACCCCTCGGCCGGTGAAGGTCGTCCTAGCTGATGGGGATGCTGGCGCTAGTTCACCCGTGGCCCCTGCCGACCCATCCAACATACCACCTTGGAACATCCGCGCCAGCGTACCTTCGACGAATGGGAGCGTCCTGTGCTGCATCTGCACGAAACGACAACACCCGCCGACAACCTACCGCTGCGGTGGCTGCAAAGTGATGTGGAATCGGCTGGTGAGAAAGTGCCGGAACCTACGACCCACGGATCCCGCCTACCCGAAGCCCTGCTCCATCGCCGAACACGAGAAGGACCGCCCACCAACCTGTGCCGCTTGCAGACGCTGGCGGTACGAGCAAGCGTGGATAGCAGCCAAACGACCTGACGCAATGCCCATCGCACCAGTCACCCCCACCGGAAGGAAAATTGCCGAGGTAGACCTCGGCCTCCGAAGATCGGAGGGGTGTAACGGGGCGGCAGATTTCAAGCGCCCCGTCAAGAAACTTCGGCGGCGGGGGACGGAACGACCCCTCTCCCCTCCAAACGCCTAACCCCAGCTGGGCGGAAGGCGTGCCCTCATTGGATTGGGTAGGCGATGGGCGGCGCAAGACACCCAGGGAGGAGTAGAAGGGGAAGGCGACTTGACGAGCGGACTGAGAGAACGAACATCAAGCAGTCGTATCCGAACTCAAGAGAAGGAAAGTTGGAATCTCCGTTCGCGGAACGGAGTGAAGTGAACCGGGACATCGAAGTAAGTGAACCGGGACATCGACGAAGTGAACCGGGACATCGAAGCGAAGTGAACCGGAACATCGAAGCGGAACACCCGACGCGTAGCAAGTCAACCCCTTGTGACCCGGTGTTGTGAAAGTGACCTGAAGGAACGAGTGTATCGTGGTTCCTTCAGGGTGAGAACTCGGGAATTGGGAGATCAGCCAATTCCTATCCCGTAACAGTGGACCCTTATACGAACTGAAAATCCCCCGTCGAACCCGAGTGTTGATTCGTTCGCGCCCGATTCGACGGCCAATAGTCCAGGTTTTCCACGCACCGCCAGTCGTCGGACCTCCGTCGGAAAGAGCCTCGCCTCCTCCGACCTGGACGGCGTTCCCCTGACCGAAGCCGAGCAGCGAAGAGCACATCACCCTGTTGTCTCCATCCGAAGGAGTTGGTGCACGTAAGTGGCGAAATCACTCTGTCTCGTACCCTAGCAACGCGAAAGTCGACTCTTTAAATCTGGCCCAAGCCCTGACGTTTAGTCAACAGAAAGCTGATCAGAGAATTGTAACTTGTAACCGTAGTATTTAGTATTTTGTCTGTCGTAGGAAAAGCAGAGGGAATTAGGGGAGGACATTAGTAAATCACTTGTATTTTTCCGTTATTCCAAATCAAACACTCCTGAGCCTTCAGCTACTTCGTAAATTCATTGGCCTTCAGCCCTTCACTTCTACCTACTCACTAATTAGATTAAGTCATAGTCAGTATCCTTCTCGGCCGAGACATTCCATATTTCATATTTCTGACAATTGCGTTATTATAAACCAATATTGAACTCTTGTCTTTCACTCACGAAACCCCATTCCTCAGAGCTTAGTAAATTCAGGTGTACTTGGAGTCTATGACCGACCATCTCCGACATTCCGGACGGTAAGTGAAAGTCTTTAGTCTCCCACTAATTTATTCGCCTAGGTCTATTTCTGGATCCCTAGCCCGTTAGGTGAAACGGCGGGTTACACAGTCATAACATGCAAGAAAGAGGGAATGGTCCTATGCAGGAATAATGTTTCGTCACAAAAATTTAACTTCGGTTCCCTTATTACCATCTGTCCTCTAAGGAACTGAAAATTGGTCCTTCCCTTTCTCCTTTTCTCATCTAACCAAGAGCTTTCATTATTCCAACTTTCATGCAAATCACTCGATGCTAGCAAATCAGTGGTCTAGCCACAGCGAAAGGAAAGGGAAAGATTGCAACAGGATTGAATGTGATCTTGTCATTCAGCGACGTATAATATAACTATTCTGGCGAAAGAAGTGAATAGGAACGACTCACGGTCTGCATACGACATCTGAATCTAACGAGCGGGAGTTTTTTCCTGATGCCTGTCATAGTTAACTTACATAAATTTTTTAGAGCTTAATTGCGAAATCCAAGGAAGTCGGGATCTCAAGTGGAAATTCAGGTCATAATACCGGAACGTGAACCAGAATTTAGATAAGTAAATGAAATTAAGCATTTCGAAATCAAAACAATATATTGTGGTGAGTACCTGACAGCAGCAAAGCTCTGAGTCAAGTCATGATTTCAAATTCAATTTGTGCAATGCTTTAGTCTGCAACTACTCTTTACAAAAATAGTTAGTAACCGACAAAATATCTGGTCACCCGACATCTCACCGACTGGATTCGACGAAATTAAAACTCTTCTGGACTGCTTGGGGTATTATCAAAGTCACGATTAGGCTCCATGCAGACATAAGAAAACGGCGTTTTCGGCGAAACGTTAACAATGTATCTAGAATTTAACCGTTTTCTATGCGTCAAAGGCTAGAGATCGCAAAACTGCAAAATCCACGTTTACGGAGACATCTTTTACCATCAATTCGAGATCTCAAAACCAGTTCCAAACTACTAAAGATTTTATAACGCCCAAATTTTTTTGAGACACTACCGACTGATTAATTTCGAGCCGTGATAAATCCTATATTCTATCAGACCGAACGCAGTAACAGTTGCTTCAATTAAGCTTGTTTAGGGAAAGCTGATTTCCTGTGAGCGGAATTCGAATGCCTCTAACTAGTAGTCATATCGAGAAACGATTGTTCCACAGGGCTTGCAAGATCCTGACACGACATTCACCCTACCATAGGCCTACGGCATCGAGGGTCGTGTGCATGTCCGTTGAAATATACCATGCGGCAAGTCGGCTTTGAATATTAATGAGTACTGTCGGTCTTTACTTACCTCTCATCCCTCGGGCACTTGAGATAAGATATTCAGCCAATTTGCTCTCTTGTCATTTACCCTTGTTAAAAGGTGTTATCTTTAAATCCCCTTCATCGGCCCAGAAAACAAATTTTTGTAAGAAATCGACCAAGGAGGGGACTCAGAAAACCCGTCTGAATGGAACAAGGATGCGTCATAAGAATGCAATACAGATCCAGGTGATTAGCATATACTTTTATTCACTTTGGAAAAATACAGACCATGGTAGAAGCGTAAAGAAATCTTCTCATCATTGTCTCAACTCGACTTGAAAATAAAACTAAATAAATAAAAAACAAAATTAAATGATAAGAAAGTTTTCCGAGCTTTTTCCATGATCATGATCATAAATTAAAATTTTCATCTGTCGTGTAATTCATCATTTTCCTGTACAAATCCATCATTATGTATATAAATTACCTAGATATTAGTTCAGATGTACAATAATTTACAGTATTTAACAAGTTGTCGAAGATGGGGCGCGATTGAGGCACCTTGACAACACAAGTGCCTCGTTGTCTAACAATGAATAGTATAAATTAGAAAGTTTCCTCTTTATCTTCTCCTTAAATGATAAAAAATAAAGCATGTTAACAATGAATGGGTAATACGCGTACACATTACAATATAATAATAACAGCAGTTTTTTTTAGCCTAATTCTTTGATCACAAAATTTATAATTAACTCGCTTGAAAAGCAATATCAATATTTTCTCGAAAGTCTATTCGAATATTTTATACAATGACACTTAAATTCCGTTAATTTTGTTCTCATTCGAGGTTTTCGAAAGTTGTGTGATCACATGAAATGAATTTATCTGAGAGCTTCGACGTGGGGCATCTGTACAGGACTGTATTAATCGAAAAATTGAAGTTATGTTCGTATCTGCCTGGAGGATGAAACACAAGTATTAACAACATTGTTCAACCGTATTGAGGTACATTGTAAACTCGAGTTATTTTTTATCTTCACGGTGAGAAGCTGAAGTGGAGCACACGGGCACAGTTGCTTTGTACCGTAGGTGGAAGGTATCACGGTTCCAAATCATCTAACGAAAGTGCTACAAAATAACAGTCTGACATTTTAGATTTGAGTTAGATGAAAAATACAAACACTTCATTATTGATGTTGGGACCCCAGAATTCATTATAAAATAGGCCTCAAAACAGGGTCGGCATAGAAAAGAGTTATGTAAATACACGATTCTCTCAGGGAGGAGCTCTCATTTCTCACATGTTTAATCCAGTTTATACAAAACACGATAATCTAAAATATCAAATAATATGCCTACATAATAATAATTATAATGTTTGAAAATTCGTTAAAAATGCGAGACAAGAAAATGTAATGACTTGAAATAATTATAGGGATTGAAAGGAAACTCTTCACTATTGGTACCGATGACTCCAATGAGGACGCAACCGTTGACCAATTGTGGTTATGACTGTGCACGTCGTGAGGGGTTGGATGTGTTTCACTTTCGGAAAGCCAACATTGTGTCCTTTATTCGAGTTTCGAGTCATCAGAGAATCAAATAATATACATAATATATAACAAAAATACCCATAGTTGAACTTTCGTCATCCGCGCCCAACTTAATTTTCCCTTGAAACGTCGAGGAACCAGCAAGAACATGCGCACCCTTCGTCGAAGAACGACTTATTAATAATAGCATCAAATGAATTATTTGGTCTTTGTTTTTTTGTTTTTTGAAAAAAAATTGTTAAAGTACCGCTTTATTAACTACTTCCAATTATTTATCCTAGGGTTTTGTTCACGTTTTCCGTACGACATCGCGCGCAGTTACATTCATATCACTTTTCAGTCGATTGAGAGCATATCTGGAAAACGTAACAAATGATCGGAACAATCATGACAAACCCTGTATTACAAATAGGAGTATAGTGACGAAAGTGGAAATTTAAAAACTATAATCACGAGCACAACGATAGATGAAGTACGTACCTAGTACAAATTTACATTAATTTACAACCAAAAATCAAGTCGAAATAACTTCATCATCTATTATTGAGACCGCCAACCGGTCTGAAAAATAATTAAGTAAAAAATGTCTAAATGTATTTCCACGAATAATACTAACAAAACGTGACTCAAATGCAAATGTAGAATATATGCGTAACGATTCCGGGTGAGACTACTTTGATAATGTTTCAATATGAATAAACACATCAGCACAAAGGTTGTTTCTCGATAGAACAGAGTTATCAACAACAAAATCCAGTTAGTGTGAATAAGTTCAGTACAAAATGCATCGAAAACGAGAATCAAACCCACAACTCACGAGCTTGATGACGTAGAAAGGATTTGGAATAATTTGTTTGTTAACGAACAATAGTAGGTACAGCTTGAGCGAGCACGCTATGTACTTATGTATGTACCTATAATATTGGAGGAACACACTAAACTAATTGCTTCCGCGCAATCGGTTTTCCAGGGCTGTGGGTGGCTGAAGAAAAACAAGTTGCCTCTTTTCTTTTCAACTTTTTTTTCACATAGGCTTTCGAAATTAAATGCTCATTTTCAGACGAATGAAGACAGCTGGGTAAAGATGCATAGCGCGAACGCAAAATACTGCAAAAGAGTAGGATACAGATAACAGTAAAAGTAGTAATTCAACAACACATTAAAAGGAGGGCGGCCCGAAACAATGATCAATCGGGAGCCTAACGTTGAGTCCTAGGCAGCTCGTGAATGGACAGGAACAGGAGCTGAAGTTAAAGACGATGATCGAAGGTAGAAGATACGCGACAGTGGCAAACGAACGTTTCCAATGGAATCGGATTTTCATGTAATGGGGGTTAAGGACGCTATCCCTGGAATTGGACTGGGAAGTGGCGTGAAGAAGGGTGACGGCCTCACGCTCAGGACTGCATTGAACGACTGCTAGTCCACTTTCCTCGGCCGCTCTTCTTTTTCTTTCGTTTAAAAAACAGCAACACCTGGACAAACATAACAAAGAGCATCTTCGGGTCAATAAGTATGGAAGCTAGGAAGCGAGGAAATAGTAACGTACAGTAAGTACTACACAATAGGAGAAACACGGTCAAGAATTTTGAAGTCCGATATACGGGTCATGTGGCACAACGAATTGACTTCATCCTCCAACATTCAGGTGATAAATCCGGGTGGTATACAGGATACTATCAGCAAAACGAAATTACTGTTGATATGATTGAAAAGTAGAACACCAGCCTGGGTCGACAATGCAATACATTTTCCCACGATTTGTAATTCTTAGGTACGTATTATTGATCGAAGAAGAAGCCATCTGCTCATTTGGTATGCGTCATTAGTGAAGGGCTTATCGCGTCCAAACTTGAGTTGAAATTTAACAACTCTCATCGTGGGCCCACACCCTCTTCTAGCATGCGGCGATCGGACTGAAATAAGTCACCGACAACCAGTAGCGATTATTACTCGTAGCTATTGAAATATATATATGTAAGATTCCTCGCTTCTCCCCTTATCTCTCGTAATCTCCCGTTATCTCTCGCCTGCTCACGCTCCTTCATTTATCCGCTCTGTCTTATCTACGTTTGAACTCTTGAACCATTAGACTTCACATCGAAGTTATTTTCATAATTCAGTAGTGATTTGTCAACCCCTAACACCACGTGAATTGCCTTCTGCTAAAGTTTGGTGCGCGCTTCTACATGCAAACACTTCGTTTAAAAATTCGTTTTTTCAATAAACCGCATTTTCGAAGTTCGTTTTCCTCATTTCATCCGTGGTCCCCGGATCTTATAAATTTTAAACGAGAGTTTTTACGATCCTGGCGCAAACGCGTCAGTCATCTCCTTAACGCCCCTCAAAAAGATAAATAATTGTCCGTTTATACCTATTCAATCAACGTATAACACCACGAGCGGCCCGGGCACCATATTAGGCGTCACGATGCTTTACATCAAAATTTTGATATCCAAAAGAGAGTACTGCTACACATTCTCGACTCAAGCACCTTTGGTTTCGATTTTATTATTGCCCTCGATTTAATCCCAGAGTTCCGCCTTGCACTTGATCATAATTTAATATTAAAGCAATGTAAAGTTAATTGTTAAACCACTCCTGAAATTTCCATACAACGTAGTCATTTGGAACGACTACTTATCTGAAGAGTTATTTAAAACTAAACATCGCATCTAGCTGCTAAAGAGAAGGGATATTGGCTCGCTAATTTTGAGAAATTTCCGTACTTTTGCTAAGCACTCTTTCGACGTTGGCAACGTCACTAATACGAATGTTCAATCAATCTTTCAAAAATACGTATGTGGCAAAGAAACCATACCGCTGCTCGTTCGATGACCAGGAGGAGATAGAACGGCAGTGCCGTGAACTTTTAAGATTCGGTATGTCCCGAATCCAAATCACCCTTTGCATCCCCCGTTACAATGGCAATTTAAAAAGGATGGGCTTGAGCAAAACGAAAACAAAGACTCGCATGTGTGTTGATTACCGCGAATTGAATAAATTGATCATCCCGGAAACTCACCATTCCCGCTCATTGATGAATTCTTGTCAAACGCGGGGCTGTTCGTGGTTTTCGGCGCTGGACATCAATTCGGCATTTTGGTCTATACCCATTCGTGCTCAGGATAGACACAAGACTGCCTTCATCACCCAGTGCGGACTATGAGTGGCGTTCCATGCCTTTCGGAATAAAAGTGGCCCAGCCGTCTTCCAACTGCAATTTCTGGCATTATTAAACGTAACGGACTTTCCGAATTTTACTGCAAATTACCTAGATGACATATTAATCTTCTCTCGTACTTTGACGAACACTTGGTTCACATTCAGCGTTTAATCACAGCCGTTTTTGAGGATGGCTTCCGCTTTAACTTTAACAAGTGTACTTTTGCCGCTTCCACAATCCAATACTTAGGTCACATCCTAGGAATTGATACTGTCAAGCCACTCCAGGATAACTTGATAGCTATCAACGCTTCCAACTCCTTCCTCCAGGAAAAACATTCGCCAGTTCCTCGGCAAAGTGAACTTTTATCGAAAATTCATCCCAGACTCAGTCCTATCCTCGAACCTTTCCACAACCTCCACGAAAAACATCCATTCTCCTGTCAAATGATGCCAAAGTAGCTTTGGATAAAATAAAGGACCTACTAACTTCCGTACCTGTTCTGGCAATTTTTGATCGCACCAACCGATTTTGTTTATATGGACGCCAGTGGAGTAGGTATCGGTGCAGTGCTGCACAAAAAAAAGGCCATTATATCGAAAGCATTGCCATTCGAGAAGCCATCCGATATTGGCGCTATTGGTTGATAGGACGCCACTTCACTGTCGTCACCGACCATAAACCCCTAGAGGGTATGAACCTGAAAGCTCGAACGGATGAGGAACTTGGTGACCTG